>OZ020537.1:1293424-1879376 GCA_963971435.1 Lasius platythorax | reverse complement strand
CGGCCGCGGCCGCCGTAGCTGCGGCGCTCGTCGTCGACGGATTCACGACGTTCCCCGTCGTCGTCGTCGACGACGAGTTGTTGCTGGAGGAGGCGGCGGCGGCAGCGGCTGCCGCGGCGGCGACGACGGTGGCGTCGTCGAGGCCGGCAGACGTCGCCGGCAGCACTGTCTGACCGGCTGTCACCCCGCCGACGGACGACGCTGCGACGGCACCGTTGGCGTGATGATGGTGATGATGATGATGATGGTGATGGTGATGATGGTGGTGCCCGTGTCCGTGGTGTACGGCGGCACCTATCACCACTTCCTTCTCGTAGCAGGCGGCGGCCATGTTGTCGGGTGCTTCCTCCTCCTCCTCCTACTACTACTATCCGGGCTTCCGCCGGTGCGCCGCCGTCCCTTCTTGCACGCCCGGCGCTGACGACCCACGATGACCCACGGTGTCGAACGCTAGGCCTTCATGACGCGGAACTCTCGCGATGATTTTCGCCAGGGACGATGGGGTGGCTCGCTGTTGCCCGTCGTCTCGGCGGTAGACGTCGCTCCGTCGTCGAAGCGCGTCGCCGAGGCAAGGAGATCGGTTAAAGTTGACGTCACGCGACTATCTCGTCGTGCTCGAGAAATTCCTCCTTGCCGATGACGACGACGACGACGATGATGACGGGGGACAGAGTTGTCGGTGCGGTCAGTGACGACCACGATGGTACTCCCCGACTAAATTCATGCACTCACGAGCGAGCCGGGGAATAAGATTACAGCTCATCGCCGCGGTAGCCTTAACCAAGGGTTGGACCAAGAGGTTATATCCAACTCCGAGGAAAAGTCTTCCGAGAGTAGTCCAAAGCGCGTAAGTAAAGAGATTTTATCGTATGTTTCTTTCTTTCTCTTATTTCGAACAAAAAGCTCTCGTTTTAACGTGCCAATTACATACAAAGGTCCCCGATTAATCTCCCCCCGGTGTTTAATGCTCGCTTATTCAGAACGGTCGGTCGGTCCTTTCTCGTCACTGTTCGCTGTCAGGACCACCCGTCGTCCTGCAGCCCTCTCTTCCTCTTGCTCTCCTACCTTTCTCCCTTTCCTTCCGTCTTCCTCTTTCTCTCTCTCTCTCTCTCTCTCTCTCTCTCTCTCTCTCTCTCTCTCTCTCTCTCTCTCTTCGTCTTTCCTCGTCTTCCCTCCTCCTCCTCCGCGGATGCCTTTCACGCGTGCTTCACTTCACTGTCACAGGCTGCTCGAGAGGGCCCGGGTCGCAGCAACCCGGTCGCCGTCGACGCCCTGCTCGCGAAATCAGTCCCGGTCCGCGTGTTCAGCTTCTCGCCGGGGCCCCTCCGTGAAGCCGCGTGGCGTAACCGTGGGAAACGTCAGGGTGTAATATAGCGATAGCGTATCTCGTCGGGGTGTATCGTCGGGCCCGAGCCGACGTCCGACTGACTGTGACTGGGCGTAGTAACGTGCGGTTCGCTCGGCCGCGTCCGCGTATGTGTCTGCTGTGTGTTTGCGCAAGTGTGTGTGTACGTATGCGCCGTCGTTATACGCGGCGCGGCGTCTATATCGCGCGACGCATGGGTCCCCGGTCTCGTTCCGCCTCCTCGAGAATCGTCTCTCTCTCTCTCTCTCTCTCTTTCTCTCTCACTCTCTCTCTCTCCCCCTTTTCTCCCTTTTCCCCATTGTCTTTTTCTTCTTATATACGAATGTACGCGCACCTTGACGCGAAAACTCCGATGCTGATACCACCCCCGCGTGTACGATTCGTCTCGCTCGTATGGACGTGCGGGCACGTCCCACCGTGACGTTCGTATGTATGTATATGTTTGTATGTATGTACGTGCTGCACGCGCGCGCGCGCACGAACGTAACGTGTGCCTTTTACGTGTACGTGTGTGTGTGTGTTGTGTGTGTGCAACGCAGGCAGGTGAACGGCGCGGCTCGATCGTCGCGCACTGACAGCCGAGCTGCGACTGAGAGCCGAGTTCCTGGGGGACCCTCGACGGGCTCCCCTCCCGTATGAGCGAATTGCATTCGCCGGCAGTTCGCGCGGATGGTCGATCGTCGGGCGGACTAATGCCGGGTTTACACCGGCTCCAGAAATGACGGGAGTCCAATTTGTTTTTTTTTTTTTTCGCGATTCATAGGCGACTCTCGGGAAATATATCTATTCATTCATAAGTGCGCTTCGAAATTAATCTGGGTTTTTTTTTTTTTTTTTTTCATTCGAATGTATACTTGTATGTGCGTTTTGAAAAGAAAATCGAAATGCTGCAAATTGCAATTTATAAAAAACATTTAAATTCTTCTTTCACGATGTAATATTTTTTATTTAGTTTTATTACTTATCTTTTTTATATTATTTACAAAACGAGACGTATCGGAGTAATCATGTAATCGCCTCCGCAAACAGGTCAAAAAATAAGATTTAAAGATCCTTATTTACCCTTGTTATACATTGCATTTTACATTGCATCTAAAGTGAAATAGATGTATATCGCAAAAAGAAGGAAAAAAGGGAGAAAGAACTTTTTTATATATATGCATATAAATTTCTCGAAAGAGAGAGAGAAGATTCTCTCTCTCTCTCTCTCTCTCTCTCTCTCTCTCTCTAAGCCTGGTTCTCGATTTTCCGCACAGGTGGCAGCACTGCGCCTCAAATTGCCGGCGCTACCTATCACAAAATTCACAAAGGCACGTGAATCAGACGCCGTCGTGCAAGCGCATCGTGCGTAAGTAACGCGTATGTCCCTCCCCCTCTATTTGCGTGTACCTATTGTTCGATGCCAAGATCGATATGAGTGACGAGGCAACGCTTCCGTGTCAGATGCATTACTTAGATATTTCTATGTTAGTACATTCATTATATCACATAGACGCGACGCATGATTCCCCCGTGAAACATAACCTATATACGCACGCTTCTCGAATTGCATCTTTATCGTCGTAATCGAGTGCTTTGATTATCTGCCCCCAAGTGAATGATGCAACTCTACGTTAGGAAGAAAGGATTTCTCTTTGTACGTGGCTTCTAAAAAAAATAGTTCACGTCGCGTAATAATTGTCGTTGCAAAGTGGATCGCGAATTTGCATCAAATTCTTCGATAAAAAATCTTCAATCGTGAAAAAAAAGTTAACTTTGAATAGAACTGAAATTATTTCTCGTTTATTAACGAGAATAAAAAAACCGTCAAATATTTTAATATATAAGTTTATAACAAAAAAATCTGACAATCAGGAAATTGCACTTTCATGCGTACTACAACAAAATGTGCGATAAACTGTATCTGATTTTTATTTCTGTTTTTTTTTTTTTAGAGATCCATTCCGTCCTGATCTGGAGATAACTCCCGTATACTTGAAGAAGAACATCCTCGAAGCCGTTCGGCAGTTTTGCGGCGAGGAGGGAGCCAAGAGTCCGATAGACATTTTAAAGTTTAACCCTGCGAAGCGCAGATTTATCGTTCGCTGTCCGTCTAACGCCTATACGCGGCTACGAGCCTCCCTGACTTTAGCCAGCAAATACGAGAACGAGACGAGCGTGTACACTGTACACCGAGCATCGCGGAACTTACTGTCTTTCACCGCCGACAGTAGGACATATAATCACGGAGAGGTAGCCCCCTCCTAAGGATATCAATCATGCCGTTAATTCGCAAGGAGGGCAAGGACACCATTATTTTCGCGTCCAAGGAGGACCACGCGGCACCTAGCAAGATCAGTTTGCCGGATCCGGAACCTAGTCCCGGTCTACTGCTGCCTAACGGTGAGATCAACTGGAATTGCCCGTGTCTGGGTGGTATGGCGACTGGGCCGTGCGGATTAGAGTTCCGCGAGGCTTTCTCCTGCTTCCATTACTCGGCCGCGGATCCGAAGGGCTCCGACTGTCGTAAGGTATTCGAAACGATGCAGGACTGCATGTTGCAGTACCCGGCGCTGTACGAGAGCAGAGGCGCCCCGTCAGATGACCTGGACGACGAGGAGGAAGCGGCCGAAGAAGCGGACAAGAAGTCGTCGGCTTCCAACGAGGAGAAGAGAAAGGCAATCGATGCTAGTCAGGACGAAATATTAGAGACGACAACCGAGAAAAGAGTGAACACTTCGAGTACAAAGCAGGAAGTGGAGCGAGCCAAGAGTAACTGAACATGTTAGGTACGCTTTGTATACTTCGCTGTTCCAAGGTGATATTATGGTGTCTTCTTTCTTTTCTAATGAATATTTGTTTCTTCGAGAGGGCACAATATCACGCCTTGTCATATTGTCGGTAGTATTTGCAAGACGCGTTTTTTTGTAACGCGTAAATAATGAGACTTAAAAAACGTGAAAGATCTCTCTAACCTGAACAAAAGTGACGTACGAGATGAATGAATAGGAACGACATGGAATGCGCATCAGTTATTTCTGATATTTCATAAAATTATCAGATCAAAGCCTAGAGAGGTTAAATTTTAAAAGCGTGTTTGCATAGAGTGATTAGTGGATTTGTGGTAAGTCTGGATACAACTGCAGTCAAGTTGTTCGTAGATTTTATGTTAGTCTGTTATTAAAAAGATCTTATTAATTCTGTCGCCTATTTTCTTTCTTGCGACTCTTTAGGGCCTAATGTACTTGTCCTTTATGCATTCATTGCTTCGTTTTATAATAGCAATGAATGATTATATTATATAATATATATAATTTTTGACAAGTTTTCATACTTTCATGAAAAATACACATTGCCAGGAATAAATAATAAATAAAAAAAATCTTAAAATCTCTCTCTCTGAACACTATATGTTTGCATAAATCATAATAAAAATTGCGATACTATTAATCAAAAATAATTATATTCATAAAAAAAGAAATATACATTCAATATAGTGAAATACTAAATAATTATTTATTTTAAAATAGCCTTAATTATTATAAATGTACTCTCTAAAAACTTGCATAATTATATGCAACTTGAAATAATCTGCGTCTCCTGCAAAAAACTGTAGCATCTTTTAATTAACAATTTAAGCGATTCTTACATTCTTCTATCCGTAAACTGACTGATATAGTCGAAATAGATTTATCAATCTTGCATCAAGAAAGCATTTTATATCTAGTTCGTGAGAAAATTACAATTTTTACTTTATTTTTTTCCGCTGTTCGAAATTGTTCTTCGTTTTTTATTGGCACCGGGTGAATAATAAGGTTTCATTCCCTTTTCAAAACTCGAATACGCGCTTCAGTTTAAATGCGGAAAAGAAATATATGTATATATATATAGAGAGAGAGAGAGAGCTAGAGAAAACAAACGGACAATGAGCATTCGTTCTCTTTCCTTCATTCGAGTTTCCCGCGCGTTCCTCGATCTGCTCGATAGCTTCCGCGATACACCGTCAGATGGCGCAGCTTCACTCGCGGACGCCGCGTGACGTCAAATCGCGCCCCTCCCCCACCCCTCCATTCTCCATTAAGTTCGCGCGATCGTATGTAGTGCGCTACCTCAATATCAGCGTCGCGCGGAGATTCATCAGTGTTCATCGGCATAATAATAGCGCCACCGCGTTTGTCAGTAGCTATACGCTGTAGCATCAAGCGCGTCGGGTTTGTTACAGCGACACACACACACACACACGTACACACGCGCCATGAATATATCGGTATCTGTGCGCTCGCCGGAACGCGACGTTGTCCGTCTTTCGATTCGCGGTGCAACGCGTTGAACAGTAGTGACACGCGCGCATCGATCCTGATACCGACGCCGAGATAGACAAACAGAGAGAGAGACGGAGAGAAAAAGTGATTCGCGGCGGGCAGAGTGCAGTGAGAACGAACGAGGTTTACGTCGATCGATAAAAAAACAAGAGCCGGAGCTCTCTTCTTTCGCGAGAAACGCGCGCGTTCCGGATACGTTCCTTGGCAGTGACCGAGAGTGTCCCGGTTTTGTGCGCTGGGTGTAACGTCCCTTCGTCATCTCTCTCGTCGTGGCTCATCATGGACACTTATAGAAAGGAGAAGAAGCACAAGGAGAAAAGGAGGTGAGTCTTTATTTTCGGACCGCGATCGTATGGATCCGGCGCGATTGTGTTGTTGTCTGAATATATTTGATGACCGCCGACATAATAATACGGCTAATAAAATTGAGGAACTTCAGGACAGAAAGAGAGAGAGAGAGAAAGACGGGCGTGTTTGACGCAATTGCTCCGCTTCTTTGATGTCGGGACCATCGCGCTGTCTCTTTCTCTTTTTCTTTTTTTCTCTGTCTTGATTCGGCGCTCTATCTCGCTCGCACTTCCCCGCGACTATTATCGCCGTCTCTCTCTAGCACCACGTGATCCTCGTCGTATGTCTTCGTCACTCTCGCGAGCGCTTTAATCAGACTTCCCGTTTTCTCGTTTTCTCTCTCTCTTTCAAAATCTTCTTTCCTCGCTTTTACATTCTTTTAAACAGAGAAGGGAGATCCTAAGCAAGATTCTGCCAATAAGATGCTCTATCACCTCATTTTTCCACCATTTGATATTTGTATTATTTTTTTACTTTGGTTCGCTGTGAAGTTATTTATGACAGAGTCGCGTTACAATCGTTTTTTATACTGTGGAGTTATGACTTGTGAGTAACTTGATAAAATTGATTTGGCTTCTCTTTCTCTCTCTCTTTACTTTTATATATATATATATAACCAGCTATAGAAACGTAAATAAATTCTCTTTATGTTATTTTGTTTGTTTCAAAATTGAGAGAGAGGGGGGGGGAATAATGTGTATATATTAGTAATTAGTTTATTTCTTTATAAATATAAATCAATTAGAATTGGAAAAATATAATTATATACACATATTTCATATCATCAGGAGAAATATCTCTCTTTCTCTCTCTCTCTCCTCTCTCTCTCTCTCTCTCTCTCTCTCTCTCTCTCTCTCTCTCTCTCTCTCTCTCACACACACACACACACTCTCTCTCTCTCTCTCTCTCTCTCTCTCTCTCTCTCTCTCTCACACTCTCACACTCACTCACTCACTTTATATCTTCCTTTTTCCTTTTTCACATAACTTTCTAACGATATGCTGGTATGCGAACGCTTTTTATGTCATGTAATAATTTCAGCTCACAAACGTAGGCCAATGTTTTTCAAATGTTTACAAATATTATCGATAGAATTGTTGTCATTTTTTTTTTTTTACATGCAGCCCTGTTTCGATTTCTCTTTTTCTTCACGTTTACATGTGCTTAATTCAATATTGCGTCGCGTTCATTATAACATTGTTTGCGCGCGATTTCAGTTAATGAATATTTTAATATCTCATTACTAATTATTTATTATATAATGTAGAAGCACATTAATTTTCCCTGAATATCCCGTAAATTTATTTGCTAAATGCAGGGACATTATCTATTTCGTTAATAGAGTCGAACCTGTTGACGTACTCGATTTTTATCAAAGAATAAATAGCGGAACAGTGTGCCACTATTATACGATTCCGATCAAATATTTTTCAAGTAGAAAAACTTCTTGTCATTTCCTTCTATGAGTCAGAAATAATTTACCGATTACATTAACCTGTTTAATGTATCATGAAATGGGGGCACAGACGTGTTACTTTATTTTAAGACAAAATATACATAAATGTATAAATATTTGAATATAACATTTCGATCGTACGATCGTATCAAAATTGCAAAATCGAAATGTTCCGATAATTTATATTTTCAATTGTGTAATTTTTACATTGATATATTTTTTCGGAAAGATAAAAATGTTTTTTTTCTGATAATATGCTTTGTAGAATTCTATAAACAGTTTATGATATAAGGTCACACGTCATTATTAACATAAATTTATTGCTATAAAAAATCCGCTTGACATGACTCGACGACACCGCTCGTAAACGCTTCTCGAGTAGAAGTTAACTTTTTTATCGCCCGGATAGCTGCGTCCATGACTGCGCTAATTCTCGTATAATTAAGCCTAGCGACCCAACACTTTACTCGTAACTCGTATCTACACCGATCTATTTCGTAAGAACATAGAACGGAAAATTTTTTGTATTCTATCCGTAATCAACAGTTCAAAGTTCAAATTCTCTAACGCCGATTTATATCTCTTTTTTTTTATATGTACTAAAATATCAAAGCGCGCGTTACACATTCCATGAATTTTCTTGCATTATATATTATTTAATAAATTCTAAAATTAAGACGAAAAATATCTTTGCCGATGCAAAAGTCCAACCGATGCATAACAAATCACATTTAATCTACATACTTTATCTACAAGTTAACAATCGTTAAAAATAAGCATGTTACCTTTTTCAAGATACCTCTGCGATTACCTTTTTTTAAAGAGTGGACTTTATGCATTTTATTGTGTGTGTATCAATATTAATCAATTCAATAATCATGAATTAATCATCCAATTGCATTATTAAATTTGATAAAATTTTTTAAAGTCGGAGTAAATTCATCGAAAACATCTCGGGCCATTTTATCATGGTTTCGTGATCGCCTTATCAAATATGAATAAAAACATTTGTTTTACAAGATATGGAATGATTTAGAAAAACATTTCTAGACAAAACACGGTCCATCGAGAAAGCTTGTGTCAGGCGAAAAATTTCCGCAAGCGTTTCTTGCGCGACGCGCGCAAAAATAACCATTCGGTTCAGAAATTACGAGGAAATCATGATGAACGGGGTCACATGATAATTATCAGAGCGAACGGTCATGGCAAGATCAGCGAAAATCGTCACGTTCGCATGTATTGATAGGGTGTTTTAAGCGGTAGAAAATATCTCGTTTTACGTGTAAGCTATCGCAGACGAGTTCCCAAAGTATAATAATAGCAACGTCTGTGATCATTATTTGACTCTTACGCACGGACTTTCCGTCACGTAGGCCATAAATTAGGCAAGAAACAGATCTTTCATTATTGCAACATTAATTTTTTATATAAAAAAGAGAGAGAGAAAGTTTTTTTTTGCATATCTGGCTTACGAAATCTTTGGTCCACGTCTTGGACTTTCCCTCGCGTGCACAAGATATATTTCGTGACACCGCGTATAGAATACATTTATTTAATTTCACAATGTAAATTGAAACAGTAGAGATGCCATTTTTCGTAGAATTTGAATTTGATTTTTTGCGAGGATTGAAATCGACGTTTAATTAAGTTATCAGGTATTGCAAAGTAAAGAGAATTCGATTATTTAAATCTCAGTAGTTTAAATCCATATATAATTGAATTTTTTTTCTTTATTAAATCTTTCAATTTGTCGAGTTTACTTTGAAATCCATAAGATACATAATTATATTATTAAACTTAATTATATATGGCCAAGAAAATTTTATTTATTTCGCAGCCAATGAGAGATTTCTCTTTCGTTGAGTTTAATCGATATTTACATATTACAACGAAAGAAGTCTGCTAGGATTAATCGCGAGAAAGAATTAATATTAGAACTGCAATCCACACGTTTTCCATTAATCCGACACAACGTAACGTATCTATGCCATTAAAAAAAAAAAAAAAAACTACAATACGTCTCGTCGAATGATCGGCAATGAAGGGATAGATGGGAGGGGGGAGCAGAGATTACTATGCCAATTAAAGCGCGTCTACTGTGACAGTTATTTCTCTGTATAAATGATGATAAGCGAGGGGAGCGAGCTCTCTTCGCTCCGGGCCAGATATTTCGCTGGCATGGCATGTGTGTCTACAGGGCGTTCCATTTTTATCGGCGTTATTTGTCAAAGACAGATTTTCCCGAGGTTGATCTTTCCGGAAACGGCGAGGTAGTCGTGGTTTTCGAGCAATTAGCGAGAGAAGATAAGGAGAGGCTTTCTAATCTTGTTGATCATTGCAAATTTTTAAGTTAATCTTAAGTGGAGTTAACTTCAGGGGGATTTCAATTTTTTGGTCTTTTATCTCTTACAGAGATATAACCAATTTTTCATCATTGCGGAAAGTTGCGATATATGATAATGATTTCCCTTGACATTTTCACTAATGAAAAGGCGGTTCCAAATTGGTCAAGGACTTTATCGTTAAAATATGATGCGCCAAATGTGAAACATTCTATACACACTGCGATGATTACATAGCGTGCACATACGACAGACAGCGACCTTCTGGAAAATTTTCTTCCCGGATTAATCATATACATATACTTTAAAAGTATAAATAGCTTATAAAACTTGTTGAGTTTAATTTCTTAGTAAATATCTCGAAAAAATAAAACGTTTGAGAATTAGTAAATCTGTAGTAAATTTACTTCGTCTATGAAAGTATTAATATAAGAAATTTAGAATTTGATTTAGCAGATGTTTGACGATTTTTATCCGTTTTATTGCCAAAATAAAAAATAAAAAATTTCAATAAGAAAGAAAATTTGATATATAGATAATTTTTTTCCTATTTATTTACGCTGGACATTTTTTTATCTATTCGTCATTTCAATTATAACCATATTATTAGTGCATGTTAATCATTGCGAGTTAATCCCGAAAGCAAAATAACTAAATAAATGATACAAACATGTGTTAGAGTTTTGGTCAATTACTTTTTTAGACATTTTTCAGTTTGTTCCTTCGATAAGTAGAATTCATTATTTTTTTTATCGGGAATTGATTAGATGTAATGCTAATAGATAGTATTTTTTTTTAACCCAAAGATTAAAAATATTGGATAAAATGAAAAATACGCGCGTGTCATCGAATTCGGATGGAAGATATCGCGGTTTGAAAAAACTGTTGCGCGTCATAAAAGTCTAATTAAAAGCCCATTAAGAAACCGCATTATACTTCCTGTCCAAACGAGTTTCGTACCTTCTTAAATGCTCCTCTTTTCTAATTGGTACATAGTATTGTACGCATATCAATGTCACCGGAAATATTAATTATCTTATCCATGAAAGTTTCATTGAATAAAATATCGAAATATTTACATTAAAAACTCGTAAAGATGCTATGAAATATCTGTTAGAAGTAGGTATATAATTCAAACGATCGCGACATCGATTTTTCACGAAATAATTTTCATCCCAGTAGCATTTCCACTTCCGTAATTGCGTCATGTGAGGATTACGCGAGCGGCTCAAAGACATGCATTATTTCTCATGATTGCGCCCATTGTTGCAGAGTAACTTGCTCGATGCGGCGAGAAAACGCTGGATATTTAAGCGATTGCGGCCGCGCGATCTGTCTTACATCGCACAATGGTTTCTTTTGTTCTTGTCACCGCGCGCGCGCGATATTCGTCGGGGATCGCGTTATCTTCCGTGATAGGAACGCTCGCGATTACGGCCGATCATCGAGCATTCAAATTACCGGAAAGTCATTAGGCACGCGATCGCGGAGAGTGGCCTATATATTTTACTGCGCTTATAAAAGATAAAGTGAAATAAACTCTCTTAGCATTATAATTTATTTGTGTAAAAAATTATTTTTTGACCTAAAACTTGTTTTTTTTTTAAATTTTATTAATACGTGTAATTAGAATAGAATAGATCAGAATATCGCGCAAAAAAGAATTCTAATTGTATGTTTTCGATTTTTGTAATTTGCTATTTTTCTCCGAAAATAATTTTGTTTTAAACCTTAGTCGAATAAATTATTTTATTTCTGGCTGTTTAGTTACGCGGCTCTAATCACAAAAATGCGAGCTACATAATGCAAACGTATGTTAATTGCGTTTTTTTTTTCCTTTGTTTTCTTTTATCAGCGTCTAATGCAAATAAAACATCACTATCGTGTTGTGTATTAAATTCGACTGCTTTTAGTCTGTTTTTATGGTTATTTTCAAGAATTCTTCACGACGAATTATTTTGTTTTTTTATACTACAAAAATGTCAATCGTTGTTACATATGTAAGCGATCATCATTGTTATATATTACGAATTATTATGTATCTCAAAAACAAAAATTGCTCTTTAATCTCAAATATAAATATTTGCTGCTATAATATATATTTTTGAAATCAAATATAAATATTTGATTTCAGAAATAAATTTGTTTATTTTTTGACTTATCTTTTATGAGCATATCATTATTAATACAATTATGTATCATATGTACATATTACATATGACATTTTAGGTGAATTAGGGAGTTGGATGTAAATAAGATAATTAAACTGAAGGGAAGAAATAAATACACATACAACTTTTATTTATTTTATTTTTTTTTTTACATATTCAACTTGTGGTAATTAAACTAGCGCTTGATTTTTTTGCATAAAAAAGTTATAAAAATCGGAATCTGCAATATCAGAAATCGATACGCCCAAGTAAGAAAATTGATATGTCCAAAACGACGATAGCTCGTGCCTTCGTAGATTTTATTATACCGCGCGCGCCGCCGATGATAGAGTATCGTTATCGACGTGCTAGATAACGATCAAACTGAACGTCCAGCAGGAGCAGCATCGCATTACTACCGGTGTTTAGTATCGCGCGAGCCGTGCAGGCGGATTAAAAGTCGAATTGAAGACAGCATGCGAGAAAGTGGGGATGACGATCATGCCCTGGTTTGTGCTCTTCACGAATCGGTAAACCGAATCAATGACATGTGATTGACCTCGCTGATGATTTAATTTCGGATTTAGCCTTGTTAAGATAAAGAACAAGAGAAGGTCGATCGAGAGATATAATAAAAAAACAAAATAAAGCGAGATAGGAGATAATAAAAAAATTGTTGCTGAAAATTGTTTCGGAGAGATTGAGGACCGTTCGAAAAAAGTTGAAGATAGAGTAGGACAGATGAAGAAAAGTGAAGAAAGTAGGTAAGAATTTTCTCTTATCAAAGGACCAAACACGAATGGAATAGATTTTGATTGTCAGAGAACAAAGGAAGCATAGAGAAAGGAGAAGGAAGGTAGAAGGAATAAACACAGAATCGAAGAGGTGAGTTGTTTTTCCACCAAGTCAATTGGAATTGATTAACATACGATATACATGCATCAAGCTTAAGGCGAAGAAAACAAGAGGCGTCTAAAGTGAATAAATAAAGAAAAGGAAGAACGAAGGCAGGTATAGAAAGCGAAGATTGATAGTTAGATGTTCTATTTATAAAGATACATTAGAACGAAATCTTGTTTTTCTTCCTTCCTCCTCCCGTCTCCTCCTCACTCTTGCCGTAAAATTCCCAACGTCGATCACGTGGACCACACATGATCAAGATAAGCTCTTGGCGACAAAAAGTTAGAAAGGAGAGTCTGAAGTGAGAGTGAGTGAGTGAGAGAGAGAGAGAGAGAGAGAGAGAGAAACAGAAAAAAGTAAAATTTTAGAATAAATAGAAATTAGCTAAGGGCGATATCAGGATACCAGAAATTCACTGTCGTATGAGCTAATGGTGAATTAATTAGTCAATGATAAAAGTAATTTTTTAGCGACAAAATTTTCTTATCGGAGAAACGAAGAAAAGCGAGAAAAAAAAGAATAAGAGGAATAACTAGGAAAAGAATCAGGAATGATTAAAGAAGTAAACTTGAAAGTGTTTTAGTCAAGAAACGGAAAAAGGAAGAAGAAGCAGCAAACACGGAAAAAAATTGACATTGAAATCAGCATAATCAAAATATAAAGTTCTTAATGATTACATCATACATCGACTAATCACGAATGGGATAGATTCTCACCAAAAAAAAGACACCTTAGACAAAGTGAAGAAAAAGAAACAGGACGAAATTTAATTAACGGAATCTGGTAAAGATAAATCAGTTTTAAAAACAGTAAAAAGATAAAGAGAGGTAAAGAGGATAATTTTAAGAATGAAAAATAACTACGATCAAGATTTAAATAATTAGAACGAGAAAATTCCGGTGAATCGAGAGCGAATAGAAGCAGTCCCAAGAATAATGAAGGAGTGAAGAGAGGAAAAGAAAGAAGAGGAAAAGAAAGAAGAAAAAAAAAACGCTCTAAAAGCAAAAGGAAATACGACAGATAGATTTCAATAATTAGAAGTGGTGACGTTGGCTAAAATCGAGAAGGAGCAATGAACGCGCGGTTGTATTACTTAGCAGCAGAAGAAAGAGGAGAAGAAGAAGAAGGTAGCAAAAGTGAAGCGGGACAAAAGGGAGGAAACATCATCCTCGGCGACGATCCACGTAACGTCTGGATCGACAGAGCGTCGGGTTACGACGTTGATTTCGACGAACGTCACGCGAGGAGACGAGACGAGAGGATCAATTTTCCACCCCGCGGATCGTCGCCGCCGCCGCCGCCGCCGTCGTCATCATCTTACGGTCCAGCGGTCGTGCTCAGCAATATGGATACCTTGTGCGACAATATTTGCGCCGCACCCTGCTCCTCCAACGTGACGTCACGCGCCGGCAATAGACCGCGAACTTACGATATCGCGTCGACGATATGCAATGTCGCGAACGGCGATCCGACGGCGACGTTGCTCTGCAACGTTGACGACGGTCACCTGGCCGGGCCCCGACATCAATCGGAGAACACGACAACCGTCCCCAGGGGCTGCCAATCGGGTCCGATCGACGTCGAGGATCTCGCGATGTATCTCGACCCGTGCAAACCACCCTCGATCGCGATTAATCGCGCGATCTACTCGAAGAGACCGAGATACGGACAGCAGAGCGTACGGATAGATCAGCCCCGACAGGAGGATGATCGTCGCTATCTAGATTTCTGTAATCTACGTCCTTGCGTAGCTCTAGGATCTGTTGATCCAGCTCCTGTCAACGATCTAGCCGGCAATCTGACGTACCGCGATTTAGGATTCGACGAGCCGCGATCCTGCTATCTTAGACCGAACGTTTCGAGACTCGACGATCCACGACTCCGCGATTCGGAATATACCGCGAATCCGTCGCGGCTTTACAACGTACCTCTCACGTACGATTACGCGAGACCGCGCGAAATGGGGCAGAACGATCTGGGACAGAGCGATGATCCAAAGTGGCCGGGCGATTGGTTCTGCGACGATTGTCCGGAACTGTTCAATTTCTGTAGCGAGGAACGGTGGATGCGGTGCCCGGCGAGCGATCGCTGCCCTCTTTACGACACCTCCTCGTACGCTCACGGTGCCCCCGCTGTTCTGCCGCCGTGCTTGTACGAGAACCTGCACGCCGGTTACAGCGGTGACGGGCATTACGACTACGCGGAGAACGAGCAGTTTCTCGAGGATTACTTGTAAGTCGGCGATCAACAGGTAATGCCTGTCGCTTTCATCGTTTTCCTTCTTGTTAAGTGTCAGGCTAAATGTCACAAGGAATAATTTTTTTTTTTTAATTTAATAATTTTCAATTTTCTTCAGTGATGCTGTTCTGGGATCTACTTTTTTAAAAATGTATCTTCCCAATTTAAAAAAAGAATCTAAATTTGATTTAATCTTAATTTAATTCTATCTAAAATTTTTTAACGACTTATATAAAATTAAAATTTAATCTTGTTAAATTTACAATTTTTTCTCGAATTTATTCAAATCGCCTTCTTTAATATAATATAATAATAATAAATAAAATATAAATATAATATAAAAGTATAATAATATATAATATTAATATTATATTCGGAATTAAAATAAAAAGAAACGAGTTGAGCGTATTGTTTTTCCGTAGGAATTTTCCGTATTGTTTAATCGTGTTGGATGTTTCGTTCGAATCAGTTTGGCTTCGATTAACTTACCGCTAGCGGTGGGAGAGGAAGGCGAAGGGGAAGAAACGTGACAAGATCGATTTCGAAAGACGTATCGTTCGAAGGTCGAACCCACCGCGCGATGATAACGCCTCGCTTCGCGATAACGCCGACATTTTCCGTTTCGATCGGGGACCGAAAAGGATGCACCATGTTTGAATTGTCAGATGGCTGCAGTGACGACAATAATAGCAATCGAATGCGCTTGCTAACACTAATTACTCGGGCATTTTTCAGCGACAAGCGCAATCTCTTCCTTGACTTTCTCATTGACTTTTTATATCTGAATAACTTTATCTGTTTCAGATATTCACATTTTTGTTTTAAGAAAACTGTCTCTATTGTTATCCATTTGAATTAAGAAGAGGGGAAATGAGTGAGGGAATAAAGTCTGCGCGATTTATCAAGATTATTATATTTACTCTAAAATTATCTATTAATTAAATTTTTTCCCGCTAAAAATAATTCCCGCGATTCTAAGAAAATTTCAATAGGATAGCCCGAGTTCGATTGATACAGAATTAAACGTTATCTTTGTTAAATGTACCCGATTATACACGCCCATTCGCGCCTAGTAACTGCAGTTTTGCACTAGCGAATCGAACGGCGTCCAAAGCATTATGATACACGATTAACGTTCTCGTGTAATCGATGTAGAGTGTATAATATTGTGCCAAACGACCTTCTAGAATCGGGGAACGAGATCGTTTATCTCGACGTGACACTTTGCACTCACTCACGAGGCACTTCAGGATGTCTGTTTGCGAAAAGAAATCTAATAGAAGATAGTTAAGAGAAGGGTCTCTCGTTCACTTGTGATTCATTCTACGTTAAGTAAAAATTGAACACAAGTAGAACTTTGCAAAAAGAGTATACACATACACACTTGTGTATACATATGTATATATTTTTATACGTGTATATATACATATATAAAAAAATAAGTTTTAGAAAATAAACCGCAAACTATCGAGAAAGTATATTTTAAGAAAATTATTTTTATTAATTTCTCGTTAGTTCAAAATAAAGAAAATTTTTTAATTAAAAAAAAAATTTCTTTATTTTAAACTAACGAGAAAAATAATAAAACTAATAAAAATAATTTTCTTAAAATATACTTTCTCGATAGTTTGCGGTTTATTTTCCAAAACTTATTTTTTGATATCCATTAATATTAATATAACTATATTTAAAAATTTTCAATTGCGCATTCATGGAAATTATGTCGAACAAAGTAATTTACTTCGCAGATGATAAACACATTTGAGAACTTGGGAACTTTTCTCGTTGTTGTAGGAGTAACGAAAAGAGGAAGGAGAGGTCCCGCGATGCAGCACGCTGCAGACGTAGCAAGGAGACCGACATCTTTACCGAACTTGCGGCCGCGCTTCCGGTCGTACCGGAACAGGCCGCGCACTTAGATAAGGCCAGCGTGATGAGGTTGGCGATTGCCTATCTTAAAGTCCGGTCCGTTGTGGATTCCAGTGAGTATGAATTTCTGACTATCTCTTCTTTTATTCGTGTCGGAAAAAAGGATACATTTTAAAAGATGTTTGTTGTAAAAGAATTTTTAGATATCTACAAGCATAAGCACTTTAAAAGTGTATTCAAATGTCGATTCTTTATTTCTACATAATTTTAGGATAAGTTAAAACCGCGATAGAGTCATAAAGTATGACGATAGCGATGTTTAGAGCAATTAGTAAACTGTAGAAAGTATGGCGTTAAAACGGAATAACGCACGATTTAAAATATAAAATATATTTTAGGAGTACACTTGGAGATATTTACGTTATTCAATATTATGGTATTGAAGATAGAAGACTTTAGGAAATTCAAAGATATTCAATTTAGGATTTAGTATCTAGAATTTTGCAATCTCTAAAAAATTTTGAAATTAAGCACAAAAGATACAATCATACTAACTAAATTATCGATTCTATTAACGCAAGTTCCAGCTTCGCTGCCAAAGTCCGAATCGTCCGCAGAGATGGATGAACTATTTCCGAAAGCTCTCAACGGCTTTATGTTAGTACTCTCCGGTGACGGCAATATGGTCTACCTGTCGGAGAATGTCAACGATTATCTCGGAGTGTCGCAAGTACGTCAGGCAAATCTAAAAAGAAAGCATCATTACTCTAATTATTAGAAACAAACTATAAAAACGACAATACATCATGCAAGATGATAAAATAACAAAACTTTCGTGCCGTAAATAATTTTATCATTTTTATTTAACTTTTATGCTTTTAATAATTAAATAATTGCACGTTAAAAGAAATAATTTTTATAATTGTTTAACATACGAAATTGTAAATGCGTCTAATAATTTTTATTTAATTTTTACGCTTTTAATAATTAAATAATTGCGCGTTAAAAGAAATGATTTTCATAATTTTTTAACATACAAAATGGGAAATGCGTCGTAATAATTAGCTTTTCTACGACAGATCTCTATATATGCCTTTCGCGGGCTGTGTTTTTTGCATAGATGGACATGATGGGGCAAAGTGTGTACGAGTACAGCCATCCTTGCGACCATGACGAATTACGCGAGTGCCTCTCCTCAAAACCAATGGATAAGAGTGAGAAACGTGCCTGCAACTTCTTCCTGCGGCTCAAGTGTACCCTCACCAACAAGGGCAGGAAGGTCAATTTGAAGAGCGCCTCTTACAAAGTAAGTCCTTTATCCATATTAATAGTTTTAATATGACCACACACACACACACACACACACACACACACACACACACACACACACACACACACACACACACACACACACACACACACACACACACACACACACAATATACTGTGTGCGCGATATACGACTGATATTCTATTGGATTTTGAACGAATAAATATAAAAGAGAGACAGTTATATAATTTAGTAAAATTTAAATGAGCAAAATGATAAATAACTTAATTATTTTTGCGATATTTATTATAATTAGTACAAACACAAGTAATATTATGTGATTCCTATATTTTTAAAATTGAAAATATAAATGATATCTCTGAAAAAGCGCGCATTAAACAGCAGTACTTTTATAATTTTTAAGTTTTTGCGATATTTTGTCTTGTTCTTTTCTAGCCTTTTTATAAGAATTCTTTCGGAAATTGATTTCCGTGTAATTTATTCGAATCATTTATCGTTAATTATAAAAATCAATTAACTGCAAATTTTTCCGTGTAAATTCTTAATTCTTTCACTATAATGCATTTCCGTGGAATTCAATACGAGTACTTTTGATTGCTTAAATTTTGACTTTATAACTCCAAAGAATGACGAATATATAATATACTTATGATATTCGTGAAATATTTATAGGTGATCCACTGCACCGGTAGTCTAACAAACATCCGCGACTCGAACTCGAACTCTATGGAGGTTGTTAACGAGGAGCAAGAGGACGAGCCCGCGGAACAAGACACCGGCGCGTCTCTAGTGCTCGTAGGAAGTCCAATACCTCATCCCAGTAACATCGAGATACCTTTGGGACGGCATACCTTTCTGTCGAAGCACAGTCTCAGCATGAAGTTCACCTACGCTGACGAGAAGTAAGTGGTGGAGACATTTCACGCTTTTATTTATATTTTCATGCGTTTCTATTCCGATTGACATTCCGACGTTTCTGTCGTAAATTCAGTTTCCTACAACCTGATTCGCGATATAGTCGATTTTCAATAAACGCAAATCATTTCGAATAGTGAGAATTTGACCTGTTACTTTGATCGTTTGATTAGCCATTGAGACTTGCATAATGTTAGTATAAGATTGATGAAATACTTGATTAATCTTATCGTGTTATTCGATAAGTTGCGCCATGCTTTATCGTACATAAGATTCGAGTGTAATTTCCTTATGACGCGTTGTATTATAAATATGCATGTAATATTTTGAAAACAAATGTGAAAAATAAATTTTTTATTATCGAACGTTGTTGCGTCGTATCATTGGAAATATTTTTCTGTCTTGATCAGGCTGGCTGAATATCTGGGTTGGGACAGCGAAGAGCTGATGGGTCGATCGGTCTTCGAGTTCTATCACGCACTCGACAATGTGGCGCTGGACAAGTGTTTTAAGTGCCGTAAGTATTATTTCTCTGATTAATTTTTATACTTATTAATCATTTAGCGAAACTCGAAAACGCGAATATAAAATTCGTGATAAAATTCTTTCAGAAATCACTATTTGAATATTCTCGATGTCTAGATGATGTCTTCAGATTGCTGAAAAAATTGATTTTTGCGCAATTCATTAGAATTATTATATTAATCGTTAATTACAAAAATCAATCGTAAATTCCCTTTGTGCAAATTTCCATTTTCGCTATAATACATATCTGTGGAATAATAAAATACATTAATCACTCTTGTGATTTTACCTGCCAATTAAAACAGATTCTAAAATTCCTAAGAGGATTATCTTTGTATCTCTGTAGAGATTCTATTGTGCGTAAGTTATATAAGTTGAGGTATAAAACCGAATGACCGTTAAATGACAATTTATATAAGGATCGTCACTCGCATTTCGTCGTTTTGTCTGACGATCCTTTCCAGGATATTACTCCCTACGCAAGTAACACGGAAGCTAACCGTGAGATAGCCATCAAAACGAAGAGTCATAAAAAGCGTGCATTGGAATGGGGGCTGGCAACGGGAGGGAGAGAGGAGAAGCGGGTTTGTCCGACGTGGATCGACCTGGATGAATGACACCGTGGGGGAATAAGGTTTTAAGGACGATCTCTCTTATCTCTCTTATCGCGGCGCAGACCCGACGAGGGATCCTTTTTACGGCCTCCAAGGGCCGCAGACGCTAACGCGCGGTTAACGTTATCGGCTACCAGCTTATGCAATTGCTGCGTCCCACTAGACACGTTTTATTTACGCCAGCCACGCGCACGCGCGCGATCACGCGACGTAAACGCCTTTATCGCGCCGGTTTCGGTAATTGACTCGTAAAATTATAGGTAGATATGTAATGGAAAATGAAACACACGGTGACAAAGTGCGAAGTCATAAAAAACGTCGGAAGATACTTATAGACTATTTTATATTTCGATACTCAATATACTCAAGAAAGAAAGAGAGAGAAAAGAGAAAGAATGATATTTGTAATATATTAAGCGAATTGTGTTGCATGCTAAAAGTGTTGCAATTATTATAACTGTCGTCAAATATAAATTTAAGAAATAATTATTTTAACAAGTAATTCTATTTGACATTTAATCGCCAAAAATATATGCAAATGTAAAGTTATAAATTAGAAATTTAAAAATAAGAGATAAATCTTTTCCAATGAAACATCGAAATTTCGAATTTTTTAATCGCTAAATCCGATATTGATAGATCGCGACTCCCTGTATACAATCCTTTATATATAAAATACGCGCACACGTACACGTTTTATAGGCATATACTCTCGAGAGTATTTGTCGGTCCCTCGTTACTGAAGGATATACGGATCGTAAAGGACGATTTAGCTGGCCGCTTTAGGAGCTTCGCGTGTTCCGGCAATCCGCGACGTCGAGGATCCTCCCTCTTTAACGTCAACCAGCTTCGGCTTTCCGACCGAATCAGCCTCGCACTAATCCCGCCCCGGTTACATTTTACGCGAACGGAGGGACGTGAAGATGTATTTTCGTCCGCTTTCTCTCCTCCCTCTTTCCCAGAAGCAACGAGATAATGCGTTTCTCGAAGGAACTACCCTCGAGCGCCGGAATTTGCGAAGTGATCTTATGATGGGATTTGTGAAACCGCAATATAAAATATTTGATCCTTTTTTCGTGTTCTTTAATCTTCTTGCAAAATTAGAAACGCTTTTTTTCTACTTTGATCGAATCTTGATAGTGTTTTAAATTACATTTATATATCTATCACAATAACTAATTTTTATTTTTGTTGATTATATAATCAATTATATTAATAATTTTTTTGGTAGGTTGTATTAATGAGAATGTTGAATATTATTCGTACTTAAGTAATATTCTAGATTCTAGTAATATTTCTTTTGAAATAATATTCGTCAAATAACATTGCAACTTCTATATATATTATTTATAATATTAATTTAATAATATTCCAATCTGTTGGGAAAAATAATGTTTAATAATCTTCGCAAGTATAATTTATCTCTTAAAGTGTAATTTATAGGATCTGCGCGATATCTTTTTATAATAAAATTCTAAGAATTTTGTTCTGCGAAAACAACATTGTTTGCCGACGCGGTAAAGATGCCTCTTACTTTTTCAATCGTGTTTCGATTGTTGCTCTCGACAATTCTATGCCGATCGATGGAGGATGGAGTTTGCAATCTTACGCTGTACCTTTCGTCAGCCGAAACGCGCGCGCGACGTCGCTATAAAGCCGCGCGAACGCGCTCGCTTGTCCCGAGTCCTGGAACGACCGCACTCTCATCATCATCATTGCTCCCTGTTTCAGTGTTCAGCAAGGGCCAGTGCGAGACCGTGGCGTACAGATTCCTCGGCAAACGTGGCGGCTACGCCTGGGTTGTCACTCAAGCCACCCTCATCCACTGCTCCAAACAGCAGAAGCCGAACTCCGTCGTCTGCGTCAACTACATCTTAAGGTAGGATTTATCATCTGTCTATCCTTTGGGTGCTAGTCTTCTTCCGCAATATCGGAAGTACTTTCGATCTCGCTTTTATTGTTTCTCGCATGTTGCCATTTATATTTTCCGTGAAGTCATATACGGGACAGATCTTTGATTAAGATACGTCTCGGCTTGATTCAATTTCCGATGGATATTGCTTTATGATTGGGCCACCGAGTATGTATTTTTAAAAACCGAGTGGCTTAGGTTTCCAAAATTTAATTAATTTTTAGTGATTTTTAAAATCGCAATTTTTCAATGATATCTTCTATTATTGATATTCGCAAAATTTTGCTAGATTTTCCTACTATTCTTTTAAAATTTAAATATTAAAAATATTAAATATAATAAAAATTTAATATAATTTGAGATAAATTTCAATTACATCTGACTATTGCATCATCAAATACCGTTCCTTTCTATTGAAAAGGAAGTTAAGAAGTGAGCAGTGGAAGTGAGCAGCGAAATCATTTCCGTATTTTGCGTCGGTTTCCGAAACTTATGATAACATTGCGATATTACATCATATGCAATAGTAGATACGCAAGGCTCGCGGAATTTGATAGGATGTTCCCGCTCATTAATTCCGCGATGTTATTGCGTGAGAAATTAAATTCCATTACAATTATCGCGTCCTTCATCGTCTGTCCTATTAAGTCGATTCCCTCGTGTAATTATTAAATTGTGCGAAAATTTGAAAAAATATCGATAAAAATTATTTATTTATTGATTTAATATTTATTTATTGATTTAATATTTCAAAAGAAAAAATTAATCGCTATTAACAATTAATTTCCTTTTTCTTCTTCGTATATTCTTTCGGCGATAAGAATCTATATTTTTATTTTCTTACCATCATTTGTAATATTCACAGAAAATTATAATATATATTGTTATAATATCGTGAGGATATAGTTAGATGTAATTAAACAACGTTATTCCGTTATAAATAATCACCGAACGGTGGTTATTTATAACGTTAATTATCGCGGGATAATTCCGTAAAAAAATTTAATAAATCGATTAAGATTCTTAATTAATGTGTTCGATACGACAATGGACGCGAGTTTTACGTTAATATCAACGCTCGCAATCGTTTGTTCGATTAGTCAGATACATAAATTAATACCCGCTACTACTGCGGACACGCTATTTCCGGTTATTTCCGGCATGCTGCGAAGAAGTAGTCACGCAAGGTAAGTGCTCCCTTGATTTTTCTCTCAGCGCAAATTTAATCCTCGATTGGTCGTTCAAGAGATATAAATAATCTTAATTATATTTATAAAAAATAGTAAAATTTGTTGCCGAAGAAGAATGCGTACATTTATTCACATGTTTAATCACGTCATTTTTAATCACTTTTAATATATCAATTGATTATGGATAATTTATGTATAAAGAATTATATATTATATAATATATATTGATTTATGAAACATAACTTTTATCGATATTTGATATCTTATTTCGGGAATAAAATTTATTAATTAAGTTTTAATAAATTTCCGCATTAAAATATAACGCATATTCAATAAATATTACGCGAATAAAATTTTAAACATTTCTTTTTAATATAACGAAAAAATATTTTTATTCTTATATAGTGTTTTAAGTTTCACAAAAGAGTTCTTAAAAATTTTAACAAAATGGTAAGAATACGTGTTTGCCGTTTGAAAAACTGATTTCACTTTGACGGTTCTGAAATTTGCTTTAATCTTTTATTTTTATGGACTGCCAATTTTTTTCTCTGTTTATTGTTCTTTTCGCATTCTATTTCGAATTGCTGCACCACTCGAGGGTTAAACTCGCGCGAGGAGACAGCCGGGGAATCTCTGCTTTTTTGTCTGCATCCTTTTTTTTCTTCTTTTAACAACTGGCTTTCTCCTCACCCTTTCGTGCTTTTCGCATGTCTGTCGAAAGTACTCCGAACAAGCGCGGCTGCCATTTGAGCCGCTTTTAGCGAGCCGAGGGATTGGCTCTCGGATTATTACACTCGTGTCTTTCGTTACTTTCTCCATATTTCTGGAAATATTTTGTAACAATTACATCACCCTTTTTTTTTTAATCAAACTAGCGGTCGCAGAACAGTTTAATAAAAATAATATAAAAATACTTATTGTTAACATGAATCATCGTAAAATCATGATTGATATGACATCGCGATATAATCTTTTCAATGTTAAATCTCGTATTATAAAATAATTTGAGATTCCTTGATTAAAGAAGTTCGATACGTAATAATAAAACAGTGAGATTATTAATTGTAAAAAAAAAAAAAAAAAAAATTACTACTTTCCTCTCTTTTTCTGGAATAGAGGAAAAAGAAAAAAACTTGTCATCCCGCGGATATTACATCGAAAAAATTGCGAGACGTTAACCTCCCCTCTGATGATGTTGCACCCCGCTGCCGAAAGCAGAACTCGCACTATTGGAAGAACAATAAAACGAGTTTTGCTCTTCCTTCCTCTCCCCTCCCCCTTTCGGTTCCCGCGGTTCCGTAATACGCGCCGAATCTGGAAAGCCGCTCCCTCTCGAAGAGAGGAGAAAGTGAGAAGAGTATCGTGGCCCATATAAAACATCCCCTTTCCCTCCTTGGCCGCATCGGGGCGGCGGCCATATTCGGCGACCGGTGGCTGAAAGGTGGTTGGCAGATCCTGACGTTATCCCCCGACCCGTTTCTCCGATCTCCCCGAATGTTTCCCCCCCTCAATCTCTGCGTCGCCACCCCTACATTATCTTCCTCCGGTTTCCTGACTTTTTCTCTTACTCTCGATTTCGCCGGAGAACGCGCACGGGCCTCCCAGTCGGCTGGCTCTCTTACCGGAAGCGGAAACGCTCGCAGGCGGTTGTACATCTCGATCGCGTACTCGTATGTATTGTTAGCATATGATGTGTTTTATATATAGAGCGAAAAAATTAGTGCGATTTTTAAAAGAGAGTGACATGAATGACATTAATATCGTAATGTAAAATTAATACCGATATTAATATCTATTTTTTTTTTTCAAGAAATCTCGTAAAGGTTATTTAATAACTTTTCGCTAGAGTAAAAATTAGAGATGCTAACAATAAGATTAAAGATATTCCAGATCATAAAACGAAGTGGTATATGCCTTGTATAAGGAGAGTGTTTAATCTGCTTTTGGTACCGTCGAGTAATTTTCGAATTTATGTCGCTTACATTATTCTTCGGGGTTAATCTGCTGATTTAAGTAATTAGAAAAACAGACTCTCATTCTCAGTTTGTTTAAATGTAGTCTCTTCAATTATCCACTACATACATCTCGATGCACAAGTGCAAAAGTCCGTGTCTCATCGGATTAATTTTGCTTTATATTTTCATACGAAATTCTACTTCATAATTTCGCATTATTACGATTTAATACATATGTATATTCAGTTCTTATAACTTCAGTTTTTACTTTTTTATAATTCTGCTATACAGTGCATCCTCGTGTACATTCTTAGAAAGCTCGCTCTAGAGATATATCTGGACGCTACTACATCGGGAAGAGAATCCGCGCAGATCGATAATTAACATCTGTCCATTTTCGCCGTTCTCGAATCTCGTTCACCCCGCTCGGTTCGTTCCTCTTGAAGCGCCCGGCCGAAAACGAGAGCGCGCGCTCTCCTCTCCGTCGAAGGAGGCGGAAGCCAGCGGAAGCGACGCTTGCGCGTCGCGACGTCGCGGCCGCCCGTTACTCGCCGTCGATACTCACGTCGTCGACCCTCTCCCAACTACAGAACGTCGAAACGAAAGCGAGAGCGACGACGGACGGCGAAAGTGGTGCGTCGCGCAAGCTTTTAGTCGCGCTCGCGGCGGCCGAGAAGTCGAAGGTCCGCGTGTCGTCGAGAGGGTGGCGGTACATCGTAAGTAAATGAAATTCCAAGGGATGTTATAGGGTGTTACGATAGTGTTATTCGCAGAAAGAGAGGAGGGGAGGGATTAATTAGACTAAAAATTATAACTAAAAATTAAGAAGTCAATTTCTCGTTTATTTCGATCAGCTGATTGTCAAAATGGCAATCGAATGATTGGACGAAGCGTGGATCGATTCGCGGATGCTTTTTGAATTGCACAAATTGAAATATACCTAATAGAAGCAAGAATTCGGAATTATATACATATGTCAAAATTTTAAGGAAATTGAAGTTGAAGTTTACGCGAAGTAAAAAAGGAAAATAAAGTGTGCAGATTCGTATGCGATTTCTTCTCATAGCGTATGCGGCCAGCATACAAAAAGAAATGCGATCTCTCTTTCCGCTCTCCTTTCCGCATTGTTCTCTTTGCAAGGATCTCGATGGAGATCGCTTTTGAAAGCTCTGCTACGTATGAAACCGCGACTTCCCGCTCGGATTGCATCTCGCGTCGCATAGCTCGCTCGAGCGTTACACGAGATTATACAATCAGCGCACCTATTATTATACCAATAGCTCGGGGACATTGCGATATAAAAAGAACCGATGTGATATTCTGTCACAGGAGGAAGACAGAAGAAAACTTTTCGTCTTCGATCGACGCTCTGATTGTTCTTGCTCCGAAAATATTGACGTTTTAACGGCGATATCCGCGCGCGCAATGTCTTATAACTATATACACAAGTCATATATAGTTTACTGCATATTGTATTTTAAAAAGAGAGAGATATAGAAAAAGGGATATGCTAATAAGATTGCGAGAACGTTGTTTAGGCTCGTACATGCTTTTCTCTGATTTTAGCGGTATTTTTTCTACGATACATGATACGATAAGGAATTTAAATGCAGAAATATGTATGTATGGCAAGCATAGATAAGGGATATTTAGCTCGCTTAAAAAGTACGAATACAGATTTACTTTTACACAAAATCGGATAATTATTCATAACATTCATAACAACTTCATATATTCTCTCTCTTTTCTCTCTTTCTCTCTCTCTCTCAATATCATATCGGAATATCAAAATGATTGTGTTTGATAATAATTTGAAAACACTCTACATATAATTCTAGTAAAGATTATATTTAATTTCTCTCTTTTTTCAGTAAAACAACGTACTCTTCAAATTTTACGAATTTTATCATATCATGCATTCTCTTTATTCCCTGTGTTACATATTCTATTCTATTCTATTTTAAATTATTCTATATTCTATATTAAGCTGACTTATACGCGTATGAAAAATCCGATTGACATATATTTCATTGCTGTACTGTTTCCAAAATAAAAATTTAAAAGAGCCTCTCTCTATTGAACGAATGGTATCATTGTATCGCGTAATAAATTACTGGTGTGCGTAGATAAGATAATTCGGAAATTTGGTAATTTCGGAATAAAAATATAAACCGAAGATACACATACACACACGTATTAAGAAAGAAAGAGAGAGAAAGAGAGAGAATCGCCGTTGCTAATTCCCGGCGAAATATCAAACGTGTTCTAAAATCGCGAGCGAGACGCGCATTCGGGTTACGACGGAGGGTTGACGTCGCGGATGCGACCACGTGCTACGGCATCTCAAAATAATTCCTCGCGTCCTTAACGTCAGCGGCTCGTCGCCGTCGTCGTGGCCGCGACGCGGTTCCGATCACGACCCGGTTACGCCGAGATTTCGAGACGTCAATCGCTTCCCGGCGAGTCAAGAACCGTTCGGCTGGAACGCGTGTTTTATTTGTCAAGCGGTGGAGAGACGAGAGACATTCCTCGCACACTCGCTTTCAGCGACCACCCGGGATTATTTTTGCGCGCGCATGTTGCGTGCCTCTTTCCGCGAGCGGCGCAGGCAATTGAATTTATCATATATCGTACAGATTTATGTAGGAAAATTTACGTGTTCCAGAATTGATTTTCCATTTCTAAGGAGCGCGGAGAGAAATGTGCAGCGCATTGCGATGGAATATTATTAATTGTCATAAATATTTAATTCCAATCAAAGGAATAATTACGGCGCATTTTCATCGATGCGTTTTTCTTTTCGGTCCGTTGCGTTGATCGTGCATCATCGAGCGCAAAGACTCGGGGGAGACCTTGAGAGCTTTTAACCAGATCGATTGCATAAGGGATCGTTTTCAGCGACAAAGACGTAGAGAGGGGGAGAAAAACAGCGGTCGGATCGATCCGTATCGAACGGCCTCGATCGATACCTATCGAGCGCTTATACGTTTCGTAGCTGTCACACCGCCCTCGCGTGTTCAACTGTCAAAGAGCCGAATAGAATCAGAGTAATTTATGAGTCGCTCGGCATTCCTTAATTTAAGATCCGCGGGATCTATGAATAATTCCGGGGATCGAATAATATCCGCGATGCGGGATTCTTTCGAGAAGAAAATTCCACAGACACCGAGAAGCGATGATCGCGCGATCAGGAGCAACACGTGACATATTCGACGTCGCATCGATTTGAAATTCGTCGCGTGCGAACGACACGGCATCGCTATTATTTTTCAATTCGTTCGCGAGGATTGTTTGTTTCTTCATCGAAGAAGTTATCGAGCTATTGACGAGATATACGAGCGCAAGTGTAAAAAAAAAAAAAAAAAAAAAAAGAATAGACGCGCGACGAAGCGCTTTCGCTCTTCCAGATCGGAGAAACTGCTCGGAATAATAATGCAGTCGACGCGATTTTTATTTTTCTCAGCCCGATAAAATGGCATGCATTTACGATTGTGAGTGCATGTGCGAGTTTCCCAAGTTTATCGATCATATTCGCAATTTCGTTCGCAACTTGCATCGGACTACCAGCGGGCGCAAATTCGTACGTCAATGTTTGCGTGACGTTAACGTCTCGGATGGTTACCGACAAATAGGAAGCCGTAGCTTCGTAATGTCCGACGTTTGCGTATGCAAAATCGCGATAGCGACACCGATCCGGCAGTCGTTGAATATTTACGGTCCTCTTCGACGGCCGATCGAGAGGCGCAATAATCCTGGAACTCTATCGCCGTGAAATGCCATTGAATTCATTCGATAAATTCGTAACGTTATTTGCTTGGCAAAACGACCGATACCTACTTTCGAGTTACGAGCGATGAAAAGTATACAGAATTTCACGAGAAAATTTTAAAAAATCTAGATTTTTTTTATTTTTTAATTAATCAATCAGATAAGATTTAATATGAACATTTGATGTCTCTCTCTAGTAAATTTTTATGTTATCTGATCGGACGCGTGACATGTCACGTATTACGGCACTCGTGAAGACGACGTATTACGATACCTAAATACATACTCTGTAAACTGCATATTTACTATGTAAGCCAACCGAGACCGATAACGTGTAATGCAATTAGACATTCGGGCAACTACAAACGAGATCCTAGACAGATAGCGCGAAGCGCTTAAAAAAAACGGAATTTGCATGGCGTGACTTTGTGCAAAGATCGCGATTTGCAAATCGAATACCTGAATGAGAGACCGACGAGATGCAAGGAGAGAGAGAGAGAAATAGAGAGAGAGAGAAGGAGAGAGAGAAGAGTTGCGACGCGAACGCTGGCGCGGCGAGCGCGGCAAGTGCATCGCGACGCAATCGACGACGTAACTCGGCCAGTGCTTTTCAGTCCGTCGTAGAGGCCGAAACTCGATGTGGGACCGGCGACCGCGATAAGCGGCACAAACGTGCCCCGCTTTTTATCGTACGCGTTCAATCGTCGCGATCGCGAAATCCGAAGATCCGAAGTCTTATGTCTTGAGATATCCGAGGGTCTGTCCGAGATCCAGAAGACTAAATGCTCAAAGATCCAAGGGTTCGTAAATATATGTAAATACTCAAATAATCCATATATTCGGAGGAATCGCAAATTTGAGAGTTCCCGGATTTTGGGAGTTAAATATTTAGAGATTCGATCGGACAAGTCTTTAAGAGAGCCAAAAATTCGCGAAAGTAGATCCAAGTAGATCCGAGTGGAGAGAAAGGCATACGCGAGGATTAAAAATTCAAAGATCGAAACGTCTCGCGATCTTCAAGGAATCTAAAAAAAAAAAAAATTGAATCGTGCGAAAAATCGGCGTTGTATAAAAAAATTTCCATAAAATTATTCCATATCCTCAAATTCCCGTCCAATTCGAGACTTGACGGCCTCTCTAGTCTCGCGAAAAAAAAAAAAAAAGAAAAAATCGCGAAATATCCGGATCAAGGCTCCATCGATGTCGAAGCTGATCGTCGTCGTTCGACGAGAGCGAAAGCCGATCCCGCGTTACGTCGACGATTTAATAACAGAGTCTGACCCTCGAGAGACGCGCGCGGCGCTTTTGGCCGGATTCCATTGCGCGCTCGCAGCATCCGCTGGCAGCGTGTCCCGCGAATTCCGCCTGCGGGGACTCGGTTGCGCAATCGCGCGATTCGCGAGGATACTCACCCGTCTATCTCTCTCTCTTCCAAATTCTCTCTCTCTCTTTCTCCCTCTTCCCCATCACCTTCCGCACCTTCTAGATCTACGAATACCGCCGATTCGATCATTCCCGCATCCGGATGAAAGAAAATCCGATATCGCGGTTGTTTACCCCCTTCTGCCCTGAAATTAGATTCAGCGACTAATAATAACGGGCGGATTTTATTACGTGGTACAATCTCGCGTGGAAGACTATAACACATCTCGTTATTCATTGCGTCTAATAAAGACCGTGGTGTGATATTTACGAGCAGTCGAATGAAACAGTGATACGAGTCGATAATAATAAATCCTACATTTTAGTACAGTGTCGGATTATATTTTATCGATGTGATGTAAAAATTTTTTTCTTTTTTTCTTTTTTTAATCTTGAAAAAATATATAATAAAGTGTGATCGATTATCGTGTGTTAAGTAACACATCGTAATTCTTTTTTTTTCGATATGGAAAAAACACGATTTTTAACATTGTTCCACGAGTTTATTTGTAAAAATAAAAGAAGAATCGCGAGTGCCGCGAGAGAAGCGTAATTTTGCAACGCGAGAAACACTCCTCAGTGACTGAGACTAATTGTAAATGAGATAGTGCCGATAAAACTGATGTGGGATTATCGAGAGAGAAAGAGAGAGAGAGAGAGAAAAAGAGAGGGATACTGACAAAGGTGGTATTACAAGGCGCCGACGATAAATAAAATCCGCGCTCGCGTGTTCGCGATGTTATAATATGTCGTGTGCGCGAGAATCTGCGACAAGTCCTCTCTCTCTCTCTCTCTCTCTCTCTCTCTCTCTGTGTATCGATCAATTCACAGCGAAGGTGCGCGTCTGTTATCATCGCAGCCCGCCCGTTACGTAACTCTTGGCAACGGCGACATTCGTGAGATAAACAGTGTTGTATTCGTTGAGATCCTCTGCTCTCTCGAGGCCGACCACCCGGTATGTGGCGATTTCGCGTCAACTCCGAGATAGAAAAACTGCGCGATCCTTATAAATATGTATGCGATGAGAGGAGAATACCTCGAGACTTTGATACTAAATTTAGACTGCAAAAATTAATTCAAATTGACGCATAATTATTGCGCGTGTGCAAAGTTAACAACGAAAATTAAAAGAGTTTTTGCGAACGAAGCTTCGGGGAGTGCAAGCGAATAATTTACCTTCTTCAGTCAATGCCAAATGTATTTTAAAAGAATTTAGATTCAAGGTTTAACACGATCCAAGGTATTCGATGTTAAAAACTTGGTTTGATCAAAATTTTGTCGACCGAAAAATCAATTCGAAACTTTTAAAGGAATATCAGAATTTTGCGTACATTTTATAATTACAATTAGTACAATTTTTGTAATTTTTAAAAACAATTTTTTGCAGATTTTTGTTGCATATTTAAAGCTGGTTCGGATCTCATTGTGAATGTTGAAATATCAATTTAATTATTTATCAGAAATATTAATATGGAATAATGTTATACGAAATTATTACGAATATGAATTAATATATTAATTAAAAAAATGTTAATATATAAAATAATGTTGAGAATATATTAATGTAAAATAATATCGCGAATTTACTTAGAGGAATAATATGAAGAATACAAAAAAAAATATGATTTTTATTACACTTGGCACGGTGAGTTTCACGGTGCGAATCGGTGTACCTTTGTGCAAACAAAAGGTACGCGTTCTGCGACGTGTGTGCTAAATCTCGCGCTGGCAAGGATACACGCGGTCCTGGAATTAAAAAATGCATTATCTGACTACGGGGCACACACACCGGGAGATTACGCACACCGGATGATAGACAACACTCGTAAACAATACTCGTAAACATGTCGCTGATGGGCAAGATCATGGCCTCGCCCTGTCGTCGCGCTAAACTGGCTGTGTGTGTGTGTGTGTGTGTATGTGTGTGTTTTATAGATAATTTAATTCATACGAACGAAAACTTTGATCTGCATTTTTACCTTTAGACCACACTTTAGCTCTAAAAAATAGCCACAAGGTTTCGGAATTTCCGCTTCTGACTTGTGTGTTTAACGCTAAATGTTTGTCTTTATTAAGAGGTCACTATATATACGTTTTTTTTTTTTACATAAATTAAAGTTTACTTCCGCATTCTTAGCTTACGATGGATCGCTTCCTAGTTTTACGTTTAATATGAGAAAAGATTTATGATCAATCATCATCAACTTTATCGCCAACTTTACTTAATTAAGACTTCTTCATTTATCGATTAAAATCTCGTAAATTTGAAGGGAAGTTAGAAAGACTAAAAAGAAGAAGCTCGGGAGAAAAAGTTCATCTTTCTTCATATATTCATTGGTATAACAAGACGGGATAAAGATAATTGTGTACAAAGAATTAATATAATATAAAGATTTTTTTCTAATCAATATATACACAAATAATAATACAAATACAGAATAGTTTGAAAAATCAAAATTAAAGTGAAATTTGACAAAATTTGGCGCCAAGACGAATTTTTTTCCGATGTAAAAGTCATCATTCATTGCAAAAAAAAAAATTTGCACATTATACATATTTTTATAACTAAATCTCAAATTATATGATTCTATTATAAAGTAAATTATACCTCAGATTAACTGAAGAGTGCAGTTTTGTTATTCAATTGATATTTTTTACTGATTAAAAAACCGATTGCAAAGATGTAATAACAGAATATAGCTATATAATATTTTTCTATATTTTTGTATATATATATCTCGATTATTAATGATCGCGTTGAACTTGGATTGCGATCGCCTCTGAGATCAGATGAATTCTTTCCGAATGAAACGAGACGTGGTGCAACCATACGAGGTGGACGGCAGCCGCGCAAGCACGCCGTCGACCTCGAGAACCGCGCCAATCTGGCCGCATCTCGGACCCCGCGACTCGTCTCACAACAAACCGCTCGAGTTTCGACCGGTCCTGTCTGCGTCGGGTTGAGTTAGGTGCCGGGTTAAATATGCGGTCGAATATCGAGGGGGGGAGGGATAAGACGGAGGGATCCAAAATAGTGACAGCTTGCGCAACCGAGCACGTGGAACCGGTGAGACCGGTGAGACCCGCTCTCGAGTCTCTCCCTTATCACTCCGACTGCTCTCTTTCTCTTTCTCTCTCTCTCTCTCTCTCTGTCTCGGCAAGTCGTCTCCTCGAGATTATTCTCCGGGAGAGACTGTCGTTCATGAACAATTTATTTGTTGAATTCCGTATTTGCGGGTCGTAAAACAATAAACCACTCGGTGACTTTTAGCCTCCCTTTCTCGCGAAAATTCGGGTTATTTTATTCGTCGATTTCTCTGCGTTTTATTATAATTCGACTATAAATCTGCACTTTACAGCTTGTTGGTATATTTATTAGCGTGTATCATATACCGTTTATTCTATATACGCTTGCGACCTCTTTTTGCTTAGAAAGCAATAAAGTTCGTTTATTGCTTGTGATGGAGAAGAGAGGAAAATCTTTCATCAGAGATTGTAGAAAAGAGGATATAAAATGAATCCATAAACGATACGCAAATAAGTCCCTGCAACTTATGTTATAAATACGATTTTTCATACACGAATCTGATACTGAAAAAATTTCCAATATCTTGTTCTCTATATCTGGTTGACATTTCGACATCTATGACGAAACTTATCGAAAGATAATGTATATTCCATCAACATCGCTAGATATGTTTTTCAGATATTAAACTACTCGTTAATCGATTTCACAAGTAAATCATCCGCATCTTAATCGAGAACAAAGTTTTTTTATGGAAAGATTATGCTCGTCCTTAGAATTTAATTCGCGGATCCCTTGATCTTCGATAATTATAAAAATCTATCTCGGCAATTTTACTTTAATTGAATTTTACAATTTATCCCACTTTTTCCTCCGTGGATAGAATTATTCGATTATCTTTTAGTGCATTCTTGTGTTGAAAAATTAAACGCAGCCGAAAGTGCATTGACTCGATGCAGTTTAAGTCTCTTCAAAGTGTCTCGCGACTAAATTTGTTAGCACAAAGAGACTTTATCGCATTCAATTATCCGGATCGTAAGAAGCGGTGCAGCGCGTCGTTTTGAAGCTTCCCTTGAAATCAAGTCCAATCGCGCGAAAAAGCGAATGAATAAATGTAGGCTATTTCAACAATAAATGCGCGAGTTCTCGCCGACGAGGAAAAGCGAAGCGCAGGATTTTCATGTAAACGAAGTAGGAATAATTATGAAGTAGATATAATTATGAATAATTATAATGTGGGAAAGGTCGAAGAACTGATTTTAATTTTGCACGTCATTTAGAAAAGAGGAAGATCGATACGTGTGTTATATATATTACATATACATAAAATTATGACGAATGCCATGATTTGAGATAAGTTGAGATATGAATACAATGAGGCAGAAGTCGTAAACATTTATGACTCAACAATTTACTTGTGTATGTAATTTATGTACATCGATATCCGTTTGAAAATACGATATTCATTCGACCAATTATATGTATTTTAAGCTCTTGAATCTATTTTCTCTTATTTAATTTTTCTTTCAAAAATTTATCTTATTTAATTTAAATTTTATTAATTTTTCCCTTAAAATGAATATAATTTATTCCTCATATTTTCATTATTTTAAAATATTTTAATCTTTTACAAAATTTATAAACACTTATATGATTTTTATTAAAATTGTATAAATACAATACAATAAATACATACATACAAACATACATATAATATATACAATAAGCATACAATGATATGCCTGAAAAAAGGATTATTTTGATAAAAAATAAATCATACATTTATTTAATTATTAATATTTTTATTATAAAAATAATTGCGCTGTTTATCACTATTCAGATTTTTGCGAATTAGTTGAATAACGTATTTGCTCGTTCATTCTTTAATTCGAGTAGATTCTAGCTCGCACACAATGTGCGTTGAAGCTGGCCTAGTGCCACGTATGTGATTTACGCACGATCCGCACGCACCACCACACGCACACGCATTTGGGATCCGCTGGATCAATTTGCGGCAATTACCGGACTGTTGCGACCGGTTAAAGTCACTTAGCCTCCTCATTTAGATCCGTGCGACGAATGATTCCACCATCGGACTTTGCGGATCTTCGACCGCAAAAAAGACACAGCATAAAGAGATCCGTATAAACCTACACATGTGGATTAATAAGATTACAACCGAAAATATCGTCTCGAGTTAACATCGCGAATGCGAAATTAAATTTGGCGTGTAACACATCTTTTTTAAGAAAGTTCCTCTCTTAAAATTTTTGTTTAATGATTAAATTAGAAGAGAGATGATAATTTAATTTTGATCATATGTGGAGTAAGCGTATAATCGATTCTATATATATATGATACTTTGATAATTTTATATACAAAAATACAAATCAAATACTAAGTTTTTATTTAGAAGAGAGAAATTTTTTTTAGTTTATTCAAAAATATATAAATATCAACAGATAAAATTTCTATAAACTTATAATTCTGTTGCATTTTCTTTTTATTACGCAAAATAATTTAAGAGACAAGAATTTACATTAGGAAAAATTTTCCGCTTGCTTGAACTGAAAATATTCGAAGCTTGCGAGGGTCACGAGGACTAGAAGGGTTAAGGTTGTGTATACGAAAACAGACGAGAGACATGTTGTGTGTTGTTTAGACCGATCTGATATATACATCCGGGTTATCTTTGGGGTTAAGGCCAGGTTAACTTTAACTGTGTGATCGAAGAAAACTATAGGCGTAATCATGCCTACGCAAGCGAGTTCGTGGATCTTACGATGCCGAAGAAACGCGGCATTGAACGATTAATTACATGCTGCTCACATATTGTTCGGGTTTTTTTTTTTTTTTTAAAGAAACAGAAAAATATGAGAAATAAAAATTAAGAAATTTTGCTTTATTTTCTGTTTACGAGACATCTCTTTGAACGCATTTTATAGTTTATTTTATTTGACTTTTCACTAATATTTTTCTCGTATGTGTTGAAAACGTTACGTTTCTTATTTTAATTCTCTCGCATGTCGGCGAAAACGACATGTGACGTTATAATCTTTGTCACAGTTACGTCTAAAAATAGCACAATTGGTACTTTTTTATAAAAAATTCGCACAGGTGATGAATCAACTGCTTTCTAGTAACGACTGTGTCACGACGCTATGTAACACGTGTGACGTAAGAGATTGCCGTATCGATATCGCTTTACAGTCCGAGAAGACGGTTTTTTTTTACCTCGCGAGGCGTGTCTCTTGTCAATCATCGAATCCTCATCGGTAGGATGAACCTGTGAAATAGAATCCCGTGAATCCCAAATTAAGACTAAGATCAGGTTCCCGGAGCAGTTTGTACGTCCCAACTTAACGTGACGCTTCATCCTCTCTCGAAAAGTTCTCTAGGTCTGAAAAGAGATAATCGTCACGTTGCATTTATCGAGACATTCTTCATAAAAACGTATTCGAGAACAAAGCGCGGAAAATGGTCGCGACGGAGCGCAACGCGCGGAAAAAGCCGTCGATCGGCGGTCACGAGCTGCCTGTTACATAAGCCTCCTCGTGATTATAGCGAGCTTCTGCTTCGTGCGAACTGAAAGAGAAAGAGAATAAGAGAGCGGATCGGAGGACCCAAATGAGCGGAAAGAGAGAAAGAGGGAATGTGTGTGTGTGTGTGTATGTGTGTGTGTTCGAGAGTGTGTCAGAGAGTACGAAAGTCCGAATAATGCTGGATGATTCGGAACTGACGAGAGCAGTAAAGATAGTGATGTGCGTGCAATGCATGCTGTACATCAATTGATTAATATCTACAATAATTGAGAGACAGAAGAAAAAAAGTTCGAAATTATTCGAAGCAGATCCGAAATTGTTAATTATTAATTGTTAATTTACATTTCTACGATTGCGTGATCAGGAGAAAAGTCTTATAGTTTAGAAGAATTAAATGTAGAGATCATTCTGGAAGTCTCTTGAATATTATTACTCGAAGATTAGTAGCATACATAGGTAATACAATAAGACTGTATTATGATAAAAAAATTAGTGAATTTTAATATGATTTAAATTGATATTTATTCATCTTGAAAATTATTATTTTTCTAAATCTTTGTAAGCATCTCTTTGTAAAAGAGAGATTAATTTTATAAATTTTCTTTATAAGTTTATGTCTTTTTCTGCTTATCTCGTTCTCAAGTATAGACATATTTATGCACGTACGAGGACAGAAATGTCTCAACACACACATAAATTTATACGTTAAAGTTAAAGGATAAGGGAGTATATAAGGAAAATACATATATACTCTGATATATAAGCTTACGAAATAGAGTTGTCTTCGATACAAAATAGAAAAATGTTTCCCAAGAAATTTCACGAGTGAGTTATTGAAAAAAGATCAAAATTAATCTTTATTTCAAATCATAACTAATATGATTCTTAAGCTTGTCGTGGTTAATTTCTCAAAATTGTCTAATAAACTAATAATCATATTATTCATAATTAAAACAATAATGAACATTTGTTTGATATATCTACAGCCATTGTAAAATTGTTGAAAAATCATTAATTAATTTCATCACATTGATGAAAATCCATTGACATATATTTATCGATTTTATCATTGAAATTCATACGCATCACTGTACCATAATATTACATTCATTTATTATAATTGGAGAAGTAATAATTAGATTAGTAAACATAATATTTGGACGTTTTAAAGACCAGCTTTTTCGTACGTCGCTTTCGACAGATGTTTTTTCTGGCTCAAACATCTCGTTCGACGGCCTGTTTTAAACTTCCACGGATCACGTGCGCCTCTTGACAGCCGTGACGTATATCCCACACGTCGCCGAATGACAGCTAGAATATCTTCCGTAGACATGCACGTGGGTACATACGGAACATTTCGTGTGAGACGAGTGCCCGGTTTCGTGTCGTACGAGTTTTCGGATCGTGTCACGCGTGTGCACGCGTGATTCCGCGGGCGATAAATACGGCAGCAGCCGTTCTACGTATCGCTACGTGTCGTAACGCGATGTATCGTCCGATGTAATAACGATCGGCGGTCGTTAGATAAGAAACGCGCGGGCACCGCTAGTCGGAATTCTAAACTTAACTAGTCTGGCGTTGTATGTTTTTGTGCTTCGAGTGAGCGGCAATTGTAATGGTGAGGATAACGAGATAAACATTTATCAGCTCGTGGAAGGCCGTCGTTTAAACAAGCGTTCGATATCCTCTTTCTGCACAAGCTTCTCTCTCACTCTTTTTGTTCTATTTTACTACATTCTATTCTATTATATTGTAAATTATATTAAAGGGAAAGATTATTTCTAAATACGTGCCCGATTTGTCCGATTAATTAATCCTAAACTTGACGTAACTTGTGTAAATTATATATTTCTCTTTCTATGTTTCTTAATTTTTTAAATTAGAACGCGTTCCTGAGAATTCTTAAGAAAAATATTACATTCATATAATTTTTCTCGAATTTATAATCATTATTTTTCATCTTACAAATAATGACCGGATAATTAGAAAAAAAAGGTTGCAACTTTTACATTTGAGTTGTTTGTATATTTTCCGTATTCTTTATTTTTATTATACAACCCTATATTGTGTGTTTGTTGTATAATTCGTGTGTGTGTTCTCCTCTGAAAAGAAAATTTATTTCTAAATTATATAAGATTAGACATTTTCTAATAAATTTATTAAGATGCTTCTTCAATATTTTTTTTCCAAAATATTTCTTCGCAAGTTCTCGACGACGAAGTTTCATCGCATCTCCTTCGCGTATCTTTGCTTTTCGATTCCAAGTTGCTTAGCCAAGTTTCGGGTTAACGAGTCCCAGGACGAGGGCACGTTATCCACGCCGGCGGCTCGTGATTTTGGTTACAGTGGGATCGAGCACGAGGATGAGGTGTACAGCGTGCGTCAGCTGACCGCGCGTGACAGCGGCGCCGATTTCGTGAAGTCGGAGAGATCGTTGCTGGCCCCGGTGACGATCACCGGTGCTGTTGAACCGACGTCGGACTCGGACTGTCAGGCGGTGCTGAACGACGACGACGACGAGAAGAGGATTTTCGCGAAGGAATCGGCCGTCGACGACGAATCGAGAAGCGACGATCGACCGCTCGCCGTCACCGCGTCGATCTTCCGCTCGGCCAACGGAAGGGCGGACGACGTCTTCTTGAAACAGCCACAGGAGAAGACGTCCGTGCGAATTCCCAAGGAGTCCCCGAAGGAGCCGATTGACGAATCTTTGAAGGAGAACGACGAGCCGGCAGCGGCGGATCGACAGGACTGCTGCCGGCCAGCGTTTACGAGGACACCCTTTATATTGCAGGTACGATTGACGTTTGAGAGGAGTTCGAATTGGCGCGTTTCTTAAGAACAGAGCGGCTTTAATTTTTTGATCATCAGAGATGGAAGATCATAGACTTCTTGAAGTTATGGAAAATTGTTAAGAATAAGATTACGATTCTTTCCGTGCTTGTATTCGTATGTACAATCGAAGGACATCGTTCAGTTTCAATGAAGACATAATTAAATTTATAGATTCTGATTATTGTATGATGATCGCAACTTTTATCGCAGGTGAAATGTGAAAAACAAATTTTAATTTTTTTTTTCTAAATTTTTTTCTAATCTTGGATTATTTTTTATTGGAGATGTGTCTCTCGGGTCACCATCGCTTATCGATGCTGTAATCCCATTGCTTACTTCTCTTATCGTTGCATAATGATAAAGTAAAAATAAACGGCATCGAAATCTTTCGCATTTTGCACAATAATAACGTAACCGAATTCGTGTGAGAGAAAGAAAGAGAGAGATTCGTTACAGAGCCGAATAATTGATAAGAAGTCAAAATTAAACTTCTAACACCATTTCAGTCTTTTATATTTTTTAAAACCTTATTCATTTTTTTTGTAATCATTGCACGGTATTTTAATAATTTCCTATAAAAACAAAAATAATATATGTTATAAAAGTTTGATAAAAGTAATTTTAAAAGTGTTATATAATAAAAATAATACTTGATAAAAATTCTTCAAAGGTGAATAATTTTAATTAAAAGAGAGAATCTAAATATTCTAAATTCCAAATTATACAAAAATATCGAGCATGCTGAAATGGGGCGTTGATACAAATGTTACATATAATTGAAGGCATGATTAAGCGCCGCGAGCTGGTAAATTCTAGGATGGCCTATCGCTCTTATCTCGAGCCATAATAACGCATCCTTGGCCTCCTCCCCTCTAAGATCGATCGTGCAATCTTCGGTTTCAGGGTAAATCGGCGGAGCGCGATTCCTCAGACAGCGCCGGACGTCGTGATCGTCCGCAGGCGGTTACCAAACATTTGTTCGCGCCGCTCGTGCCCACAGTACAGCAACAGCAACAACAGCAGCAGCAACAACAACAGCAACAGCAGGAACAGCCGCAGCTATCGTGTCGACCGCCGCCGCAGACGGCCACAGCGAGTATCTTCGCGCCTCGCACCGAGGACATGAACAAGGGCTTCCTGACTTTCAGCGAGGATCAGCCGGGTCTTACCAGTGCGTATTTTCCGTCAGAGAACAAATTCTTTTTCGAAATAAGGACATCTTGGCGACGGATTTATTCGGAGTGATTTATCAGTCGTTCCATCGCGAACATCCGCGGATAATATATTCGAAATTTTTTTTGGGGGGAAAAAAAAGAAAACGCATGCTTATAAGAAAGGTTAATTAATTATTAATTATTATTTATTAATTATTTATCATTCTAATAGCACATTGCCTGGTAGAAATTTTATCCTATGAGATATCAAACGCAAACGTTAATTGTTTTACAATTCTATTTTTTTATTTCAATTCTTTGACCGAATTTAATTGTTCGATTTGATTCGAATGAAATTTAAAATATCAGGTCGATCAGTGGAACTAATAATAATTTCATACTATATACTTTGTCTTCAATTTTCGTCACAGTTTATTGCTATTTTTACTCTCCGTTCCGATCAATGTTCAATCATCCAGAGTGCAATGAACGATTAAATTAGGAATAGTGCCGCTTGTTAAGTCGCATACTTTTCGCGTTTCGCAGTGTTGAAGGACGAGCCGGAGGACCTGACGCATCTCGCGCCCACGGCTGGCGACGTATGCGTGCCCCTCGAGGACACCCCCTTCCTGTCGGACATGCTGGACGAGTTTATCTTCGGCAACGACAATTACGGCTGCCCCCTGCTGAGTCCGGGTGACACCCTGACGCCGGAATTGCGTTCCGCGGATCTCTCGGAGTCTCTTAAGGAGGCAGATCTGGCGAGCACCACCGCCAGGACCAAGAACACGACCGATCGCCTGGCCGATAGTGATCCCTTCATGTACGGCGATTCGCCCGGAAGTCCTTGCGGTATCGATCCGAGCACCGTGTCGTCGTCCCTATCGAAATATCGGCAGGTGAGCCCAGAATCCTCGAGAACTAAAGAGGTTCTATATCTATTCGTTTAAGAGCGATGCCTTTGAAATTTATCACTATCTGGATTAATTAAATAAAAAATAGTAAATATTAAAAATTTTACTTATTATAGAGAATATCAATGTAATAATTTTATTTTATTAACGATGCGAATAATTGATTATAATATGTAATTAATATAGACAATATGGTCATTTTTTTCACAGAGTCCCGAGCGCAGCGTGGACTCGTTAGGCAGTCCTACGGGAGGTAGCGGCGGCGACGGGCTCTCCGAGGACGAGATGCTTATGTTAGGTATCAGCGACAGTATAGGAGACGACGAGATGGCCCTCAGAGCGCCCTATATTCCGATGTCGGATCAGGACGAGGCGTTGGAGTTGCTCATCAGTGACGACATGGTCATGTGGGGTCAATCCTCCGATAAAGGATCTTCGAAGTGGTGAGTCGCATTGGAATTAAATAATTATAAAGGAATTTAAGATCGAATGGGAAGTAAGTACGATATCATTTTGTTTGTTTCTTTCCGAGTTTACATTTTTGTTGCTTCTTCTCCGGCAGGCTACTCGACGATCGAGAGCAGCGAGGATCTGAGAGCAGTCTGGCGCAGCTGCTGCGAACCGATCAAGCGGTATCGCGGCGATACAACGATCACGGCGGAGGTCTGATGAATCCGCTCTTCGGACAGATATCCAAGAAAAGTAAGCGCGCATTTTTCCAATCTCTCTCTGTCAACGCGCGTCTCTCTATGTCTTTCTATGCGTGTAATTATATTCTTTATTCTCACCATCTGCGAAACTTTTATTTTTATTCGCTTTAATTTTATAGACGCAGCCCTCGAGTCCGCTCGATGGTCCTCCAACCAGGAACGGATCGACCGTCCTAACAAACGCATCCACTCCGGACTCAACGCGGACTCTGAGAGCGAGCACAAGCGTCTCAAGTGCGAGAACTCGCCTTTCGAGCGCGTAAATTTTGACGGCACCTTGTTGACAAAGCAGCAGCAGCAGCGACCGTCGACGACGTCCTACAAAAAGTCATCGAGTCTCGACAACACCTGCAACAGCCAACTTCTGCGTCGTCTCGTATCACCGCAGATGCCGTGCGTCGTGTCGTCGCACACGACGGCGTCGTCCTCGTCCAACGACGGCGGCGGTGAGCGTCGTCGCGGGGACGCTTCCAAGCAACGCGCCCGCGTTTTCAACGACATCATCGACCTCGTTGGAACAGAGGGCGATCACGGGGGAGGAGGCGGAGGTGGAAATCGTGTCGGCGACGGCCTAAATAGGATTGGAACGACGAGCCGTAACCGGAATCCGTCCTGCGGCGGCAGCAGCGTGCTAATGAATCTCCTGGTTTCCGGCTGCGACGTGAGTGCGGGATACGTTTGCTTGATGAAGCCGAAGCCGACGGCGAGAAATATCGCGAACGCGTGAGAGCGCTTCCCGGGCCTGACGAAGCCTGACGAAAGTCTGAAGGACCGCCTCCTTTTAGCCGCCGTTTCGCCGTTGTCGATACTCCCAAAGGCGAGAAAAAAGTGATCTCTCGATAATATAACGAAAATATTTGGAATTTCGGAAATGCGGTTTTCTTCAAGAAGATTAAAATAGAATCCGTTTAGAGAGAACTTGGGCGTTAGAAATTGAAGACGCTTCTTGCTTGAAAATCGTGTAGTTCCAACTACAAACTTGTGCTTCGAGCATAGAAATGTCAAAGTTTCTTCGAACTATGAGAGAGAACTTTGATTTAGATCGAGATCAAACATGAGACTGTCAGGTCGGCGCCACGGACGACGCACGTGTTTATTCGCGAGATAGATATTTGACTAAATGTAAACGTGCCACGTTATCCGCGATGTTACCCGGTGCATTCGTTCGTCGGATGAGGCTCTCAGCAACCGATGCCTCGCGTTACAAACATTGTCTGAAGTCAATTAAAAATCACGGTTACTTAATTTTCGCGGAAAGCAATATAGATGAAATTCACGCGCGCGATTCGAAGCGACAAAAAGCAAGGCGATCGATTTTCGCAAGACGAAAAATGTAGATCTGGTCGCGAGGGGCCAGAGGAGGCGGCGAGTTGATATCTGATCGTGATCTCGAACCGATGGAAGTCCTTCCTACTTTTTATACGTTTGCTTGTTTCTCGAGCTTGCGGTCCGCAAGTCCGAAGATCGCGTCTGAGATTGCAAAATAGAGGGGAAAGAAGGGGAGAGTTGAGGGTTTAAAGAAGAAGGAAGTGCAAACTGAGTTTGTTGCGAGTCGAAGAGAAGGCATAAGCGAGCGAGATAGTTTCGCTCGGTCGTTTAATCCTAAAATGCACTGCGCGTTCGACGTTTATCTTAGATACGGAAGATATAGAGATATATATATATAGAATATAATTTAGACGATAATTACGCTTTTTCTCGTATTAGAGATGAAGAACTAATGTATGTGATGAGAAAGATAGAGAGAGAGAGAAAGAGAAGACCTGTAAGTTGATATTTACTATGATATTTCTAGAATTGTATATGCGTTTTGTTAGAGATTTATATATATATATTTTTTTTTTGGAGTGCATTCTAGGATTAAACGAGCGGTACTTTATAGAGCCACGTTATGTACACAAATTGCAAAGTATATGGAATTGTTGAATGTTATGGAAAATACATAGAACATCGAATCACCTGATTAGCTGCGTTTCGTTTCCTTCCACCGTCTTCCCTCAACCATCCATCGTCGTCCCGCGATTTTACCATCAAATCTATCGTCAAGGATCACCATCTTTGGATGTGTGATCACATATATGATTTTATATTAAGATCGTCCTTTCGAATCAAAAGTTTAAAGTTAGAATCTTTTAAAAGGAACTAAAAATACTATTTGAATATATATGGAAAACAATATAAATTAATATTTAATTGTCTGAAATAAAGAATAAGATGGTATATTTTGGAAGGAATATCAATTTATATTTCTCTGCCTTATTTTTATATCTCTAATAATTTTGTATAACGATTTTAATTATTATTTTTTTATTTATTCATAGATCAAGCACTCGAACCGTAGTCATTTTTATCAAGTAATTAGAAAAGATATATTAGCTAATTATCGATTATTGGGTACGCGTATATTTTCGAATTTTTTGTTCACGCCTGATAGCGAAGACTCCTGGGGGTGGCTAACGTCCATTACGATCTACACGAGAGACTTATTTACGCCAAGTGTACATCCCGGATCACGCAATGCGATAGTCACGGTTGCTTGATACACTCGTTCATTTACATCCGTCGACGATTAAACGTCTCTCTAGAGTCGCGCGAAGGACCTCGTTAAAAAAAAAGGTTTATCGAGAAAGCGCGCTACAAGTTATCAGCCGCGTGATCTCTCTCTCTCCCCTTCCTTCCTTCGATCTTTTTTTTTCCTCTGGCGAAACGCAGCAATGTCCTTTTCGACATCTTCCTCAAATCGACCGCAAGAAACGAACTCGTTTGCCGAATATTTAAAAATTAAGCGCTTATTTAATATTATTAGTTATAATATTATTTAATATTATTTAATATTATTAATTATCTCGCGAAGTATAAGAGATATTTCAATTTAATTAATTCCTTATTGATGGGGAGAACATTTTACAATATTTATATTTTTTTTTTGCGTTTGTAATTAGTGGAATTATCATCAGCCCACGTAACTAATTATCTATCAAAAGTCCGCGCGGTTCTCAAAGCGTTCGATAATTCTCCTTCGTAATTCTCATAAAAATAAACGTCAAAATTCATGGAGAAGAACAACCTTGCATCTTCTCAAACACATGCCGTATAAAAAAAAAAAAAAACAATTCTAATCGGCGATAATCTTTCTCTTTCAGGATCCTCTCATGAATTCTCGCATCATGCCGATCCTGTTATCGAGGAACCTGACGACCCCGTTGTCCGTCAACGTGGACAACCAGATAATACCGCAGTGCGCGAACGCGGACAACGTATCTCTGCCCGATCATCTCAGCCCGGACACCAGAAAACATCTGATCGGTCCGTTCACCGGCGGCGGCGGCGGCGGCGATGGCGGAGGAACAACAGTTTCACCCACAACAATTTCACCCACGACGTCCGCGATGGTGTCCTTCGACGGCTTCGATTACGACGGATCCGCCGCGAGTCTGCTGCAAATCGGTCCGGATCTGCTCGGCGGTCTGCTGGACCGAAATCTGGTATGATTCAGCGCATCGGAAGACGATTCGAATGGACCCGGATTCTTTCGACACTCGCGAGAGGCTTCGCGAATTCGTTTCCCTGTCTCCTTTGTACAATATTTTGCTACAATATTTGCTATTGATATTTTTAAGTCTTTGTTAGAATCGATTTTTTTTTTTTCCAATTAATTACAAATGCGAGATGTGTCGCGTCCCAATCGAAAGCTGCGCTTCGGTTCACAGACTGAAAAATGTCAGCATTTTTTCAAATTTTTCTAAAAATTATTTGGAAAATGTTTCTGCCGTAATACAGCTCTTTTAATTGATAAATAAAGATTGAAGATTAATGCTGCCAATTAATTAGTTATTGTGGGATGCAACACATGTTTCAGTCTAGAACCAAAATCCCATTTCAGTTTAGAACCAAAATATAAGCTAAACATATAGAAATAACGGGAAAAAAAGATTAGAATACGATTGAGAAATGTATTGAAATATTATGTAGAAAAATTTTATAAAAATTCTGCTTCTAATTTTTACTTGTAAATAGCGCTATTTTTTGCTATGTATCGGAACATGATCGGAAAGACGAAGCGTATCGGAAATATTGAAAAATATGTCCGATTAATGTAAAGGTGGCGCGACTCGATGAAGCTTAGGTTTCAGATTTAATTGATATTTTTAGAGCAAATTTTTAAAAATGTGATTTCTTTAAGTAGCAATCGATTCGCGTCACTTTAACGTTTGATTGATCGATGTTCTTTTTACATTCTTCTACTCTGACATTTATGAGCGAACGCAAAGTGTGCCAATTGGCCGAGTATGCCAATAAACTTTCACGAATTAGTGCGAAACGAATTATGTAGTACGGAAATTAATACGCTCGAACTGCGTAGAAAATTAAGTTTGACGAGGTAGATGAAAGCTTCGTTGTAGAAATGCGAACCATATCTTACACAAATCGAGTCGAGTCGAAGGCTATATCGTTTTTATAAAAATCGTTTTATTAAAAAAAAATGAAATTCTCGTGCGCGCACAAATCTTAACTTTGTTCCCATCATGTGTTCCCTATATTAATATACTATAAATCTTCTTGACTGTACATCAAGATATATCGATAAATATTGTCTGGAAGGACACCGTTTTTGCAAATTAAATTCGACGTTCTAGAAGATTATATTTTCTACCATGCAGGTTGTGGTACTTGTAGCAAATTTTTGTTCGATCATCTATATCTATTTCTATAAGATGACGTTCAGAAAAGTACGACTTAAAACATAATATTACATGCATAATTATCGAGGAAGAAGTAGGGGATGTAGTAGCTAAGATATTATCTAATAATAATAATGAGATGATCGAACTTTAATGTGTTCATGGATCCGTAGATTAATAATAAAATATATTCCAACTTTTGAAAATCAAGTTAGCGGAGTAATTATTTGTATATTTTTAATTGAAAAAGAATGAGAATATTATAGCCTTCGGCGGCTCGGCCTGTCTTTTCTAAAAGTTGTATATAAACAAGTGCATTTACGCGCATTGTCGCGCATGCAAAATTGTATATCATTAATTCGACTAATAATAGGATTCGATTAATAAGGTGTTAAGTTGGGAGCGATATGTGAAACGATGATGTCGAGTGTTAAAATCTGATAATCGACTATTGTATCACTTCAAATTGAAAAATAGTAGTAACTAAAAAAAGGAAGAACTTTCAAGAACTATCTTTATTTTTAACGCAATCTGTTAAAATTACAAAACGAAAGCATTTTTACAACACCTTTTTTATATTTTTTGCATAATTTAGTTTTAACATTCCTTTAAACTTTGCTTCGAATATTTTTCCAACGAAATAATAATGAAACAACACACTGATGTCGGTTATCAGATTTTTCATCCTGATTCCTAAAATTGACTCAGCATGACAAGCCGCGGGCGTTGCTGCTTCTTCAGCATCGATGGCGTATGACATCGACATGCTTGTCATCGTCATTATTGTTGTTACTGTTATTGTAGTTTCTACTAAACTCTACCAGAGGTTATCGGTTGTTGCCACTGTACTGTATAATTTCCCGATGCATACAACCAATTAATATTACATAATACTATGTTTACCGCCGCGATTATTATCGCTGCGACTATTATTATTATATGAAAATATATACATATATTTTTTTTTATTATGTAATTATATTATTTTAATACTTTAACATTACACACACACACACAAATCTAATCACATTGTAACAGTGTTGAATGGATCGCTGGTATAATATGGACATGATATGGATATGATATAAAAGATAAATAAATGATGTTTCTAATAAATTAAAAGTGGATCATTTATTTATTTATTTTTCTCTGCCAAGAATTCTAATTGCAAGTATTTTAAATCTTTGATTTTAATTGCAAATATTTATACTTTAAAAAATCAGCAAGTTATCAGAAAGACATAATCAACAAAGCCGTGGACATGAATTAAAATTACAAGAAATGTGCCCGATTCCAGGAATATTGTAAATTAGAATTAGGACATCAACAAAGAGATGGCAGAAATTAAAATTTTAAGAATTTCTAAACTTAAGATCGGCACAAAGTATTATAAGAACAAAATCAGTAAAGTGGCGATACAAACTAAAATTCCAAGAATTGCGATTCCAGGAATTCCACAGAATATTATGGTTTGATTCGCGAAAAATTTAACTTTCAAATTCAACAATCAGAAAAGTATCAGGAGAATATGATCAGTAAAGAAATGCGATACATTAAAAAATTTAGTTTCCAAATTACCAGCTGTCGATAATTGAGAGATTTATATTATCGATCGTCGATAATTGAGGGATTTATATTATTGATGTTGGTATTTTTCAATTTGCAAAAATTTAATTCTTTGTAGAATTCGAAAAAATATTAGGATAACATAATCAATAAAGAGATGGCACAAACTGAAATTCTAAGAATCTTAATTTTAAGAATTTCTACTTCTAAAATATTAATTGGTCTAAATTATAAATGTTTGAGTTTTCAAGAATTTTGGTAAAGTGTCAGGAAATATCTTCGATTTCTCTCTTTCTAAAATTGATATTTAAATATTTCTATATTACAAGTATTTCAAGTTAACAAAAAGAATCGCATTTAAAAGTATCATGTCATATTATTTCACATTTTTTTCTTTCTCATCACTTACATGTTAATTATCACTCGTATGTTTACATTAGTTATAAATTGATAGAGTCATCTCTTAGTCATCCTTATGCGTCAGAACAATTCTGATGCAACCTACAAGTAATGTGGCAAGTTCATTTCCTACATTACTTTTATATAAAAGAAGAAGGAAGTGTGTGCGCAGCCGGATATGCCAATAAAGGAAAAAGCACGATGCGGACCATTTAAGACAGAGATTCTCAAACTCGCGGGACATCGTATCCATAAAAAAACTTAAAGAACCGACTATCGAAAGATTCATTTTCTTATCGAAAGCATCTTTGTGTCACGTTATCGACGGCAAACCTATTTCACTAGAACTATCTAGCGCGAGTTTCTCATTTTTTTTTAAACACACAAAAGTAACGCGATAAGATCCGAGATTTGACAATCGCGGTTCTCAGATGACGTAGAGAGAGGGACGCGCACAGCTGTTGACCGCGATAGATCGCTCATAGGTCACCAATGATAGGCTCGCGTTCCGACCAATCGCCGCGCTACACGTTCCTAGACGAATGCAGCCGAGCGCGACCGACAACGCGCGAATGCTATCCGCGTCTCGCGTCAGTGTTGCGTCAGCCGGTAAGTCGAGGGTGTGTTTATGCATTCGATTATGCCGAGAACAGTCAGTCTACGTCGAACGGTGGTGCGGTGTACTGTGTGAAGAAACGACGATATTACGTCGTACAATAAACTCGAGAGAAGCCATCACCGAGGAATTACCGGAAACAAGAGAGAGAGATTTGTCCCGTCGCATGGCGGATTATGAGTTTTCCGAAGAGCGTCATCATCGCCTTGCCTAAGGGCAGTCCCAAAACGATTCAAGTGAACGAACTGGCACGCAGCGGGTTATCCAGGCTGAATTTCAGCGCGTCGATTCTGACGGACAAAGCGAGGATGGACGCCAGGAAGACTCTTCAGGTATCTTCCAAGCAGGAGGAGATACGCTCAGACGATGACTTCGCGACATTCATCAAGAGCACAGACACTTGCATACGCAACAAGAAGCGTCGTTTGGACCATTTAACGTGGGAGGAGAAGCTGCAAAGAAAGTAAGGGAAAGTCCGATGCAACTAGTAGTTGTTTCTGTACGAATTCCATGATGTAGCGTTATCTGCTCGTTTCGTTGATCGACGCGCGTTTGCAGGTTGATTCATCTCTGAATACATTATTCACGATGACAGCAACAAATTTTTGTGACTATATATATCTTCCGATTAATCTGTCTATCTATAATATATACTATATATATTATATTATACATAAATATATATATATACATATACTATATATATGTATATTATATTATATAATTATATTATATATACATATAAACGAAAAATTATCCGAGAATTAAATCTGAAATCTTTGATTTCTCGGACTGCGCTCTCTTTCTTTTTTCGATAAACTATTCAGATTCTACAGATTTTTATTTTTTCGTTCACGTCTGTATACATTTAATGGCGTTGCGTCTATAATTGGGCGGTTTACGATAAAGAGAGCATCTGTCATAGAAATGATAATATAGAATTACATAAGAATCGACACATTACATTAATTTTTAATTAATTCTATTTTTATCGATGCATCCACGAATTACATCAGCCTTGTTTACCGCTCACTAATTAACGCTTATTTGCGCTTCCTTTTCCATAACGAGGATCGTGATAAAAACCGGACAGTCTCATTTTTAACGTTCAATATGCAAATATAATATTTCTTTACTCAGCTTGTAGATAAGCCTTTATCTTGTTTATCGCACGAACTGTCTAACAAGCAGACCACTCCTCAAAAATTATCTGCAGAATTAATATCTAGAAAAAAAAAACGATAAGATTAAGAAAATACGTGAAGTATACACCTTCTGCGAATTAAAGAAAAAAATATTTGCAAAATATTGTTCGCGCGCATGTTAAAAACAACCGCGTATTCGCGTTACCTTGACGTAAATGCAATTATGTGCGGTTACCGCAAAACATACGCGTCTGATTAATTACACGGTTTGAGAATAATGAGTTACTGCAGTAGAATCATAAATTTTATCCCGCGATTGCGTCACACAGCAGCGATCGATGGCGGTGTGCAATTTTATTTTTCCTTATCATTAATTACAAATAATACAGAGTAGTACATCGATCAAAGAAGTATCAATAATGAGAAATTATATTACATCATCGTCGGTGTAGCGAGAAATAAAACCTAATGCGAGGAAACGTCAGTTCTTTCAAGCATTCTACAATTCGATGTCTAGTTTCATCATTCACAAGTTTTACGAAAAAAAAAAAAAAAAAAAAAAGGGACGCACATAAATAATTTTTCCGATTTTTGTTCCCGCAAAAACAATTTTATTATTTGTTATAAAATAAAAATTGTTTTTCATTTTTATAAATAGAATATATTTTAACGACATATAATAATTATATATTTATATATTGATATATATTAATAATTTATATAAATTTATTTATATAATTAATATATATTAGTATATAATATATATTTATTTAATTAATATATATTAATATATATTAATAATTTTTATAAATTTATATAATTTATAATAAAAATGTATATATTGACTATATTCTTTCTCGTCTGACAGGAAACTGAAGAACCGAGTGGCGGCTCAGACTTCGCGGGACCGCAAGAAGGCCAAGCTGGATGAACTCGAGGAGACGGTGAAATCGCTGAAGGAGAGAAACGAACAGCTCGAACAGGAATGCACAGTGTTGAGATCGCAGAACGAGTCGCTGGTGAGCGAGACGAGGAGGCTCAGGAAAGAGAGGGACGTTAGAAACGCGACCGAAGATCAGCAACAGCAACAACAACAGTATTGCTCCGAGTGTCAGGCTCGTGTCGGCTGCGCTGCACCTTTACCAGGATCTGCAGTATCCTTTGATAACCCTCTGCCGCAGGGTGGGTCAGCACAACCGGCATCGTCCCCGACACTAACCCCAAGAGCAACTGTCCTGTTGAAGATTCTGTGTCTCTACCTTCTCTCGAGGAGCTGTTTGACAAAGAATGCTTCGCCCGACTCAACGAACTGGCCGCGAGCCTTATGCAAGAAGTTAACATCAGAGGGGAAGCGAAACCTCATAGAACAGATGAGCAAGTGAGTTTCGGAAATCGCATATATGGGGATAATTGCACCATTACACTCGCACCTCACACACATACATCTTTTCTTATCATCTTTCATTATCTTTGTTTAAAACGCATCATCAATAAATAACTGTTGCTTATTCATTTCGAATTATATAAAGTAATATATAATAACTTTCTCTCTTGAAAGTGTGGATGTTAACAATTTTTAATTCTTTAATTAAATCGTTATTTTTTATTAATTTTGAATTTACGCTCTTTGAAATTTCGAATACTACATATTACATATTGACAAATATTTTTTTTTTTTTAGTAATTTAAGTGTGATGCAGAGATGGATGAAATACTTCGAGGTAGAAGGAAATTCTAATTTTATTAATTGGTACGCGCTTTTTGAAATTTTAAGTGTTATATATCGACACATAAATTACTTCTATTTTTATTTTTGTTTTTTATGTACAGTTTCATTTAGGTATAATGTAGAGATAGATGAAATACTGCGAGATATAAAACGAAATTCTAATGCAAATACAATTTTTATCCTCGGAGAAAACGAACGTTTCATTCATTTACTCTGCAATCGCATTCTTTCTCATGATTCAGTCGTTGCCCCATTATTAATGATCTGTCGATTGCGCTCCGTTCCGCAGTTGTACGTCGCAGAAGATCCTGTTGAAAAATCTGACCGTTCAGAAAGAATGGTGGGGCAGGCATCAGAAGATGTGGAAGCCGATCGAGTCCATGAAAGCATAACCAACGTCTCCTATCTACCGGATACGTCTGATTGGCATACCGTTGTCCGCGACACAGAGAGCACAGCGCCGATCAAGGCTGAGATCGAGATCAAACAGGAATCCGAGCCAGCACCGGACCTTGACACCGTCTACGGCACTTACGACGAGGCCACCAACTCCATCACGATCATCTACCCGGGCGAGGAGAATGACGGTTGCGTGGGCATTCAGGAGTGCGTGCAGGAGGTCACCAGCACCGAGAACGTCGGCGGCTGCGACGCCGGCGTCGTCACACACCTCACCATTCCCCCCTTGAGCACTCACCTCGGCTATCCGGCGCAATTCTCGCCGGCCTACACCGACACCATGTCACCCGCGATGAGCGACGTCCACTCGGACGCGGATAGTTGCGGCATCTCCTCGACAAAGCTAGACTATGCCAATCTGTCGGATGGCGGTTACGAATCACACGACTCTCCGGATCCACGACTGACCAACAACGTCCTGGCCGATCCCTGGCTCGAGAGTTTCACCGACCTGTTTCCCATGCTGGCCTGACAGTTCTCGCGGAGGCGGATCGCCCCGCGACGCATCGAGGCGAGCGCTAGACCGATGCCGAATCGTTACGTCTGTGATACGGGGAGCTTCAGAAGCAGGGCATCGCGAGGTTGATACATTTGCACTTATTAGACTACAAAAGAGTAAGGAGAGAGAGAGAGAGAGCAAGAGAAAGTTTCGCTCTCGAAAAGCATCATAATACGCTGAACAAATCCGTCGTCTGTTTCTTATTTATGTCGAGCAGTTTAGTTTCGTAATAAGCACTTTAAATCAAATGGGTAACGTTGTGAGGAAGAAACTACTGACGATTTTGTAAATATTTTGTAAATATAAATTCTTAATCTCTATGCGAGATAAAGAAATGGCGAATACAGTTGCATTCATCAGCGTTAATTATGATTAATAAAATCTTTTTTTTTTTTTGCATCATTAAAATCCGTAACTCTAGTAAGGGAAACTAATAGCGAATCACTAATAATTGTAATTATTTGAAAAGATTTTCTAGCGCTAAAGTAATAACAAGGAAAAATTCCACACGCGCGCACGCGATCAGGCTCTGTTACACAGGAATTAGTTTTCTCTCTCTCCTTTTCATGATTCTTGGAAGTAACCTCTTACGTAATGCAAATGATAGCACAACACACACTATTGATGTCCAAGTATTGATTACTATAATGAACTAAGTTTGTTACGACGCAAAATTAATTCTTGTTAACCGTAAGAGTCCGTATATACATATTTGATTTTTTTTGTATATATCTACAAATAGACAGATTTTTCTTAATTTATTCGATGTTGTGCAGTGTGGATATCTAAATAGCGTTCTACCTATTCCAGCAGAAAATTTTTTTACACATACCGTTTATTTGAGAGAAAAAAAAAATTTATATATATTATCAATGTATATATATATTATATATGTTAAATATATGTTTGATTCTCGATCTTTTGTTGTGTAGCAGGATATTAAATAAACTTCGAAGGAATAGTCTATCTCATTATATGTATTTATTTCCGTTCCTTGTTCTCTGAAGCGTTACGTTTATACGCGATTCGTTCACTTGGTACACATGCTGTACCTTCGTATAATTCTCTTGATTATTTCTTTCTTTACATGGCAATATGTGATTCAGGGGAGTAAGTAAACTTGTATATAGCGGGCATAAGTAAACTTGTGTAATACTATTCGCGCGGTAATATCCGTTAAAACTCTGATCCTATACTGCTTCTATTTAAATATTTATAAATATACGAAATCTATAACGCGCACGCGCGTGCACGGGAAGAGCTTTCATCAGGGAGATATTTGGTGGCGAAAGTCCGCTTGTCGTACAAATACCTGCTCGAACAAGTACACCGTATACATATATCTACTAGATACTATCTCGATACAAATTATTAGTAACGATAAAAACTTAGCACCCTTTTCATTAATCCTTAAACGACATGATAGACTCAAACTTGTACAGTTGGAGACACGCATATTGTTATGTAAAATTATATTAAGATTCGTAAGATGCCATAAGAATTATAGAGAATGTTCCGTCAAATCTATTAATTCTCGGGCAATTCGATTTTTCTCAATAAACATTTCATGGAGAAAGAGAAATTTCCTCGCAAGTTTTAACATCAAGTACAATTTATTCTTATGAAATAAATTTCTCTTGAAATTTATGTTATTAAACAAATAATGGGGTTTTATCCACTTATATTCTCTTTTTCAGATATATAACAACTTTATAATTTCTTTTTTCCTAAAAAAAAAATTAAGATCTAAACTCGTCAGCTTTATTAAAAATGGCAATCGTGACGGGACAGTTATACATATATTTTCTGATATATTTTTGCGATAATCTTCAACAATTGAAATTCTCCTATTAATAATATTTCTTCGATTGCAATCGTTCAAAGATCAATATTTATAAAAAAAAATGGAAACTCTAAAAGGCTATTTTTCAGGCAATGTGAGTCTCGTCTCTAACGCTTTTATATAGACGATCAAAGCAAGTAAGTATATACCGTATACGTATTTCGTCGAGAGAGTAATAAAACGGCATCGAGAGCTGCCTCTCGTTTCGTTATTATGTTACAAAATATATAATTCGAAGAAAGAGAGAGAGAGAGAGAGAGAAAAATCATTTATCCGAAGAGCTTCTCGAAGCAACCGTGGCAGTAAGGCTTGTCGTTTTGTTCCTTGAACGTGCCCTTGTTCAATTGCTTCAAGCAAAACGCGCATACGAAGTGTTCTGGATGGAATTTGCGGAACATTGCCGTTATGCAGCGACCTATAAATACAAAGAAAAAGAAAAAACATGTTAAGACATCGTAAATTATTCGAGGATTGAATATTAAATTTCATCGTAAGTTATTCGAGGATTAAATCTTAAATTTCAAAAAAGTTCTATATGCACCAGTGATGGGTTTGTGACATCCCGCGCACAATGATCCTCTCTTGGCATGATAGTGTGTCTCGCAATACGGCAATCCCTCATGATCGAAGAACGAGCCCCCCTGAAACTTCTGTCTGCAATCCTGCAAATCGAAAAAATAAATGCATTTGAGAATATTGTACGAGAAATTTTAGCGTACGAAAAAAAATGGTTTTAACGAGGTAGAATTCTGGAGACTTTATCTAGAAAGAAAAAGGAAAAATAATTCGTTACTTTATATGAAAGATGATTATATCGATATCTTATTTTGCGACTATACATTGGGAAAATGTGTATAAAGTTATGCACGAATATACTGGGTGCCTTTTATGAAATACACAAACGCACACATATACATCAATATTTAACGAGTTGGTGCTAAAGTTTCCGCGAAGAATTTAATCAACGTCCTTTATTAATCAGCAGTTCTCAATTTTAATAATTAAATTTTTTCTCGAATACGAAATCTTTATTTCAAGATATCAAGTAATAGAATTCCCCTCTCTCCCATTACTTCTCTCCGCTTCAGAAGTTTAAATTAGTTGAATTTTAATGTCTAATATGATTATTGTTTCAATTATCTCCTTTTTCACCAGTCACAGATTAAATGCAAAAAAAATATACCGATATCTAATTTTACGAGCACCGTGTATATACGTATCTACTTTTGTTATCAATCATTTATATGCATATACAAGGTAGTCCGTAATTACCATCTTTCCAATCTCTAAATATCTAAAAATAAATAATCGGATCATAATATCTCGATGAAGTAAAGATAAAATTAATAATGAGTTTTCTATCAATAATAATGATTTAAAAATATATATATATATATATTTATTACTTGTAGATATTCAAAAATTATATATAAGAGAAAGATAGACGGTAACTCAGAATCACTCCATGTATATATTACATTAGTATAGCGTATATACTACACATTACGCTATATTACTTTAATATCGATCACAGGTCTTGGACGGAACGAGTTTCGTGTCGAATTAATATGACAAGGAAACATCAACAAAACCGTACTCGTTAACAGCCATCACTTTGCCTTTATCTGTAGATGGCCGAAAAATTTATAGTACTACCAGATCAATCGGATTTCTAATTTACACAGTTTTCTAACTTGCTCCAATTAATTTAATAAACTTGAACCAATGAAATACACAATGCATTATTTTATATTATGTTTAATCATCTAAAAAAACGATTTTTTAAAAAGATAAATTATCTTAATTAAGGGAAATCAAATTAATCATTTTACTTTTCCCAAAAACCGAGTTTTTAATGTCAATCCGATTCATCTGTTGTTACTATAACGATTTAAGGAATGTAAACATTCATCTGCGACATTGTCGCAGCGTTCAGCTTGGCTCTTCCTCGCATATGTTGCCACAAGACGCGCGTCGTGCAACGTCTTCGAGTAGCTGTGTGTATACGTGTGTGCGAGACAGCCGACTCTCGTGTGTGTGTCTTTTTGTTTTGGGGTTGTTTTCTTTTTTTTTTTTTTAGGGTGGGGGAAGAAGGTGGGAATGAGTGAGTGAGGGAAATTTATTTCTTTACTTCTCACATATAGTACTAACAGTATCTCTGCGCAGCTCGACAGAATTTCTTTCCATTGTCAAGAGCTGCAACGCTTCCAATGTCAAGGCACGTCGAAAACGAAAGCAGCAATCTTGAACTTCGAGCTCTGCTCGCCGAGAGTCTGCCCCCGTAATGTAAGAGTGTGCAATGCGTGTGAAGGGTATGCGGTGTTGTCTGTGCGTGTTTGCGACGCGGAATCGAGACGACGATGACTCGCAGTCGGCGTTTCTCGTTCCCGGTCTTCCTCAGCGCCAGCTAAATCACCTGTCGAAGGATCAGCGGGGTGTTCGGCTCCGCATTCATAGAGCCGGAGGGCATACAAGGGGCGACATATCGTACGGAGGGTGGCTGGAACGACGGGGTGGCAAAGAAATTCGGGGACTTCGACATGAGAAATTGACAAGACGACGACAGCAATAACGACGACGACGACGACGACGACGCGACTTTTTTACGCCTCCTGCTCCTCTTCTTCCTCGTCGTCGTCCACCCCGACGCACTTGGGACACACCGGTTGTCCTTCCATCGCGTAGAAGGACTTTCCAGAGACCGGCTTCTTGCAATCCTGTAATTGTCAGAGTTTAGTATTGCGTGTTTCGCGGTTTTTTTTCTCTCTGCAATTTTTCGCGTTTTCTAGGCTACGCATGAAGGGGAGGGGAAAACGCTGACAAACTCTCGTAAAATTTGTGCTGAAAATAAAACTTTGTGATATGAGATCGACGAGCAGTGCGAGCGCGATACCTACCCTGCAGACGAAACAATCCGGATGCCACTGACTATTGAGCGCAGATATGTAATTCTCCATAATGGCGCGATTACAGCCGCCGCACTTAGGCGCGAACATGTCGAAGTAGTCCTCGCGGCAGTAAGGCTTGCCGTCTCGCTCGTGGAAGCCCTCTTCGCCGAACTGCTTGCCGCATTGAGCGCAGAAGAAGTGCTCGGTGTGCCAGGTCTTCTCCAGGGCGGTCACGCATTTCTAGAAGAAATCATTTTTTTTTTTTGCAACCGCGAATTTTCGTGACGAAATATTTGGAGGACTCGAGAAAGAAAGTATAACATCGTCAAGTGTAGATTGTCGACCGTTTTAGCGTAAATTTGCTCGCGTTTGGATTGAACAATGATTAATTGATTTTCTCTTCTCTTTCTTCGTCTGCATCATCAGCACGATTTAGAAAAAGAGATACCATTCAACCAAAGCTTCAAGTTGGTGAATTAACCGAATTTTTTCCAGTTTTGTTAAAAACACTGTTACAATGAGTTCGTATGAACGAATTCGCTCAAGTTCAAACTTGACAAACTTGTTCGTCTCCAGACATCCTACGAACGTCAAGAGATGGAAAATTAAATTCGAGGATACGTGAAGGGACGAGGATTTATATCGAGAGTTAAGTCCTCTTTATTACTCTTTCTCTATCAACGTTCCTCATCTCGCTGAAAACGGTCGCACCTATAGTATCCACCATTGCGACTTATACTCTTTCCCTCAAGAAAGCTCCTAGAACAATCCTGAGATCCTTACATCGAGAATGGGCCCGTTGCAGTAAGCGCAACGGGGCGAGAACAAATTGTGATAGTCCGTCTCGCAGTAAGGATGGCCCTCCCTCTCGAAGAAGTTTCGCGTGCCTAACTCCTGATTGCAGTGGGTACACGTGAAGTGTTCCGGATGCCATGTCTTGCCCAAGGCCGTTATCACCTGCGTAGCAACAACGTTACAAAGTCAGAGAGAATGAGAGAATAATCCAATTGCCGGGAACGGCTTTCAAGATTCAGCTACGATGCAGCTGACGATTGTAGCTGACGGCTACCTGGCCCACGATGGGCTTCTCGCAGGCGTTGCAGCATCCCTTCTGAGTAGTGTTGACACCCTGGCGGCTCATGTCGGCCTGAAGATTACCGAGCATAGAATCCAACTGGTTTTGCTTGAGGGGTTGGCTCTCCCCCGGTTGATAGAGATGAGTCGTGTGGGTCTCGGTGATGTGGACGCGAGTCTGCGTGCCCTCGCCGACGGGCAGTGGGCTCTGCGAGCTCTTGGTCGCCTTGTTGGGCTTCGCGTACGGAGAGTCGGTTACTGTCTGGTGCTGATGGGTGCCGCTGTTGATCTGTAATGACACGTGGATCGTAGAATCGAGTGCGTCCAATCCAGATGTTAACCCTCTATCCGAGAAACCGAGACTGATTTCGAAGTGCATTCTTGTAGACAAGAAAATAAAGTAATGAGGAAAAATAGTATTTTTCCTTATTACTTAAAAAAAAAAATAATTTTATAAAAAAAATATAATTTTTTTTAGCGCTTCTCTGAAAAGGCGATGTCTATTATTCTGGATCGTCGGAGAATAACAGACATCGCGGAGAAAAATTTTCTCAGTTTTCAAGACCAATTTCTCGGAAAGCCGGATTTTATCCTCGTACGACAATGACAGTTTCCCGCGTAATTCTGTGAGTCTGCGTCACGTGGATCTGTATCTGCTTATGTACGTGTACACGAGACAGGTGTGTCAGGGCGCGAAAGGGTGGTTCAAGGTTGAATGTCGCGGACGGGAGATTCGACGGACAAGGTGAGAGAAAAGTGTCAAAAGTCGGGCAGGATGTCAAGGCGCGTGTACGCGAGGTGTTGAAATGAAATGGAACGAAGACCCACGGAGATGATGTGGTGGATAAGAAGTGAGGAGATGTCGATCGCCACGGGCGAGCTTGCAGACTGGCCGAAAGCTCCGGGTTGTTTCGGCGAGTAACGTCGTCGCGCGGATGCCCCACCTCTTTGTGACTACTTCTTCGTCTTCGAAGTTCTCCCTTCTCCCGCGGTCGCGGAAAATCGGTGACGCGGAGAAAAAGGAGCTGTCGGGAAGGAAGGGGAGGGGGCGAGATCCGCGCGACGACGGTGGTGAGGTTGGTTATTTTCGTAACGTGGGGAGCCAAGAATGGGCAGGAGCGGATTTAACGTCCCGGTGTTTTCCGATTCCGTGGTAAATCAAAGCGGTGACAGAGTCAGGGATCGGTCTGTATCTGTTTCGTTGATAATTATATGTAGATCCGTATACAGGGTGTCTCGAAACGGACGGTTTGCGCCACAGATCTCTTGGAGGGATAATCGAAAAAGTTATTTGTAAATCGCCTCTTAAGTCCGCATTCTTGAAAAAAAAAAATACATTTAAAATGTTTTAAAGTGTGCGAGCTTTTTTTCAGAAAAAAAAAAAATTCATTGTGGCCATCTAACCATCGTCCTGTCAAAAGTCAGACGAGATTTTATTAATTTCTAAAAAAATTGAATTTTTATCTTCTTTAATTTAAATTTAGCTTAGGTTCATTCAGGAACAATACACGATAGATAAATCTGCTGAAATATGCAAATTGATTGAATGTTACTTTCAGTTATCCGGTTATGTACACAATGCAGACGAGAAGCAACGAAAGATGAGATGTATGCGCTAACCCTTTCGGTACGAGACTAAACGTAAAAAAAAAATGTGTAAAAGATTTTATTCGACTTATCTTCAACAACGAACTCCTTGAAATTTCTTTGGCAATTTCGCGTTTATGATAACGTAAGAAATACCGAAAGAGTTATTCAACCTTTTGGGAACGGCATTTTTCTTTCAAGCATTATGATACATATAATTTTCTATCATTTTTTTTTCAATATTTCCACAATCGCACATTCTAAATATTTGATGATCCATCAATTTGCTACATTATATGTATTTCTTTCTTAAATAAGAAAAAAAAAGCTTAATATTGGAAATGAGATGCATCTCTTTATACCAACCGCTCCGAGAAGGTCGTTCGCGTTATGTATAGCATTACACATGGTTAAGTAATGTACCTTGAATTCGGAAAGCGAAGCCATTAGATCATCCAGCTCCTTGGTAGCGTTACTCGCGGTATGACCATTAGGATAGCTCCTCTGAACCTCGGTTCGGCTCAGCGAGCCATGCTGACTGGAGGGATAGCCGTCATAGACCGGCTGTATCTCCGTGGACGTCTCCTGAATGGTGACCCTCACCTTTCCATCGGGATATTCTCTGCTCGAGGGACAACAGTTTCCGTTTTACACCGCGCGCAAAAACGCGGAGTTATTCCGTAAGAATTAAAAAATCCGTCATTATAATCTCCGGTATAAAAAAAAAGTTGGCGAATTTTTTTTTTTTTTTTTTTTTTTTTTATGTTACGGAAATATACGAGAAATCGACCGGCAGCATCCGGCGAACTCGTCTCAATCGCGAAATTCATCATGCAAATCGAGAGAGCTGAATATACGCTTTCGTTTAAAAGCAGAGGCTGCTTAAATACGTAGCTTACGCTGTTTTAGGATTAATTTGCGCACGCAAATGAAAAGCTCACCCATTAGGCACTGCGGTGCTTAGCTCCTCGAGCAACGAGTCGACGGTGGGTCGAGAGGCCGACATACTACTCGGGGAACGAAGCATGGGGCTGGTCGCGCCCCCGTTCACCCCCGTTGTCGTGGACACGCGGCTGTCTATAATCATCAAGCCATTCGTTCGATAAAAATTCGCACCTGCCGGAGATCATCCTCGACCCATCCCGAAAATGATTCGGTAATACTTTAAATTAATTCTGTTTGAAAGAAATATAGAGTGTGATCTCAAAATACATTTATCGTTACCGTCTTATAGATGTCTATTATCGTAAATTTTTGTTCGGCAAATATTTTATCTACTGCATTCGACATATTTTTCATCGGACAGATTAACGAATTAATTAAATTTATCCGAGTATGAAGTTTATCGAATTGAAATGAAATCAAGAATAAGACAGATTACTTTTCGCGTTCTCTGAGACTTAATTTGTGAAAGGGCCTTTACTTTCCATGGGTTTAAGAATTTAGATAAAGGGCCAACCTCTTTCCTGAAAGTGGGCATTATAGCGCGCATTGCTCAGGTCTTGCAGGAGAGTGTCCAGCTCGGAAAGATTGTTATTGAGGGAGGGCATCTTGCTCCCGGCGCCCGTCTGGGTGTAAGACGCACTTCCGGTTTTACCGATGGTTTCCTCTATCGCCTCGCGGTTCTGGTAAGTCGGCTACAACATGCGGGCAAAGTCGCGATGAGCGTTAACAGCTTCAAAGGCTCCTTCGTGAAACAGATATACTCAACGTTAAAGGCATCGGTTTCTCTGTTAATTCTTTTCTGCCTCAAATGAATTTTAACGCAATCATTAATAATTTTATTCGTAAAAAAAATTTGCCGTTTCTATCTTATCTCTTCAATATCTTAATAATAAATAGATAATTCTTATCTATTTATTATTTATTTTTCATCACGCGTCAAATTTATTTCAATATTAATATTTGATTGACTTTTTTCAATTCGACGTATCAAGCTAAATAGCAGATGTTTCTTTAATACTTGATCTGATCATAAAATATAATGTAAATTATATTATTTTGACAGTAAAATGCCGAAAGCGGTTAGAAAAATTAATAGCACTTAATGAGGATTTTCTTCGGATAAATGGATTTGTACGAAGATGTCTTGAACGGCAGCTGTATGATTTTTATGTTCCGCCAGATGCTCTTGGCTTGTTAATCGACAAAAAGCGATGGCCTGCCAAGTTTGCGTAAATTGCATTATTATTTAGAAACATGATGTCACTAGAATCATTATGCATATGGAACGTCGTCGTTCGAGGAGGGCGATGTGGTGTTTTTAGTTTCGATAAAGTCAATTTTAGATCGCTGTTAACCGCGGGAAAAATGTCCCAAAAAAGATCGCAATCGCTCTCCTGTTTAAATCTCAATAAAAATAATCAATACTAAACTACAGAACACAATAAATATCGTTGGTCTCTGCAGGTCAACAAAACTGATGAACATCGACAATTGAATTATTTATTGCACTTAGGCAATTTTTGACATTTTTGTAATAATTATATAACTTATATAAGCAATAAAGCTAATTTATAAAACTTATATAAATGTAAAATTATATGTAATTAGTTTATAAATAAGTAAATATATACATATATACATATCTGTAAATATATGTACATATATATATATATGTATATGCATAATGTTTACTAATTGTAATATCCATCTACGTTCAAGTTACAATGTTGAAGAGATACCACATTTTAACAACTAAAGCAAAAGTATTTCAAGTACGAAATCGGCGACATGCACGAGGTCGCCCTGACTTGTTTACCAAAATTAAATTTAATACTTGACGTCATACTAATCGATGGCCAAATGTAAGTCGCAACCACCTATAATCATAAATTGGAGATCTTACGACTCTTTGAAGAGGATCCGTAAAACGTATAACGAAAGATGTAGCGTGATTGATTTGTTTCTAATAATTTCATATGAAAACAAGTCATCACGGTAGCTATTCCTCTCGCAATTTTAATCACAGAACGCTAAGAGTTGTTATCATCAACAAATAAAAAATTAGAATTTTAAAAAGAATATTTTAATTTATATATATATATTTTTTAGAGTTGCGCGTTATACATTTAACGCAGCTTTGTAAGTATATATTTATATTTTTTAGCATACTTTTCATAACTATTGATACATTCGAAATAATAATTTTTCAAATATAATCGCCAAAAAAATAACAGACAAATTGCTAGTGAAAAGAAACACAAGGGCGGCCAGATTTATCGGCCGGATTTTCAAACGATACTATTTTTTTTGCAATAAAGCAGTATTACGGCGCATCCTGCTGGATAGAAACTAGGTTACATGCTGAGTTGTCAGCCTAAAAATATCCGCGGAAAGCCAGCAGAAACATATCAGCAAGACGTATTGGCGCGGGAAGTTTCGGCGACGACATAACTATTAATCCGGAGAAGCATCCGCAGGATCTTTCGCACGATCTTTGCGCCATTTGCGATTGTCATAATTGAATGGCTCTTAATGGATTAATTTGACAATTGTCAAATTATCGGTGAAAAATTCTTCAACGAATATACAGTCGACTTATTCTTAATGAAAATTTAACGGAAAGCTATCATATGCTTCGCTCTTGTACTTTCTATAATTTTCCAATCTGTAGTATTAAATATCCTTTAATTACAGGAGTATTAAGGAGTATTAATTTACGGATATTTCGACATATGCGAAATCTCTCGACTCTTTTATAATTTAATAATATTGTAAAAACTAGAAACTCAAAAAAAAACGTAGTTAATTTTTATGAAGCAATTTTATTATGATACGAATGGACAAAATTGATTATAAGTGTATATATGTTAGAGTAAAGATAATAAATGTTACAAAGAATGTCCAAAGTGGCTCTAGAAAAATTATGTGATAATTTTCGTATATATGTACCTAAAAGAATTAAATTTTATGTGCGAAAAAATTGTCTTTATGTAGCTTTATTTTTATTCATATATATATGTATTTTTATTTAATTTCACACAATAATTATATTTTAAAAAAATATTATATTATTTCAGAACAACAAAATATTCAAATTTCTGTCATGAATATATCCAGATCTCTCTCTGAATATAATAAAAAAAGAACAATTTATTTTCACGAGTAGTGAACGAATTTACTTTTTAAGTGTTTATGATTTATATTTACTCTTTTTTCTTATGTGTGTGTGTGTGTGTGTAAATAAAATAAAGATTATATATTTATCTCAGTTTATAAAACGTTAAAATATTGAACAATTAATTTATAATTATCATTTTTACGTTAGCATGTCGAGATATTTCCAAATTATCGTACTAAATAATAAGCATTCATTATTCTCGCTAAAATATTCAATACAAATTGCTCGTGTAATCTTTTCAGAAGTAAGATGGGATATAATAAGATATTTGGGACACTGCGTATTCAGGACACGTCACGCGTCCAGCGTGTGTACAGCTCAATTCGTCGTGCTCACGTGCTCGCGTTGTTACAGCATTCGACTGGATTTACGCAACGGGCTGCACATTTGCAACTGCAATGCGAACGTCTGGAATCGTACACGCGCAATCGTTTACACGGGCTAAATTCGCGCATCAAAGGGAAACCTTTTAACATCCGCGACCTTCGACAGAGATTTGGCATTCTTGGCGGTGATCCGGTGAGAAACATTATCGCTCTTGTCGACATGTGTCTCATAACCCAAGACGTTATTTAACATTGTGACAGACATTTTAGACAACGTCAAAGAGACAATGTCAAAATAATAAAATTTAGAATTACTTTCAAGTTCTATACGAGTTGTCGCTAAAATTAAAATATTTCTATTTAATTATTCCGTGTAAAGAATTAATAATCGAAAGATTTAAGATACTTTCAATTAATTTATCAATTAAAACGAAAAGTCGACAATAAAAATTAAATAATTTTTGTAACTATTGTTTAAAATGATAGTTAAAACAGAGTACTTTTAAGACAAATTTTATACGTTCAATTTAAATAAAGATATAAGATATTTTTAAACAAGCTCGTTAACTTCATTTTCGCCTAGTTGGTGTCGGGAAAATAGGTCTCGGATTAGCCGCGAAACTGGATCGTGTCGCACGATCTCGATCCGCATCCGAGAATGACGACTGCAGCAGAAACGTGACGACAGATCAATGTCAAACGACACGTTCCGAGAAGAATAATAGGAGCGATATGCGCGGGTGCGATTTTAGAAACGCAGCTATCGTCAATTTCAACCGTAAATTTCGTAGTTCGTCAATCGTGAAACGATCGATTTAATTCTTAAGCCCGTTTTTTTTTTCTCTCTCTACTGTATATAAGTTTCGCAAAATTGAATTTTACATAATATAATAAGAGTATCGGAAAATGGATATATTCGCATAATAATAAATATAAATTGTTATAATATATAATTAAACTTGTTATAAAAAAAATATGTAGTATATTTAAATATAAGTTACCTAAATAAAAATAATAATTAACTTCTTGATAAAGAGAAAGTCTTCATTTTTTTTTTGTAAATTTAATTTCGTTTATATAATTTGATCGTTTGAGAATCATTTTTATAATCTGAATAATTTTGATCATTATCTGAATAATGTAAACAAATAGAAACAACTGCCATATTTGATATTCGATATTACGACCACCTGAACTTTACTTTGTTAGACTTAAGAAGTTCATTCACCTGACATAGAACGTTCTCCTCCATTGTTCCATGTAAACGACACTACTTGAACTAGATATAAAAAGTAAACGAATATATTATCAATGTCGATTCATCAAATATATCATTTTAATAATTTCGTTTCAGTCCCTATTTAATTAATTAAATTTTTTAATCTTTTCACATTAATTTCTTCGCAGATATAGACATTTATAAATTCAAACATATTTTAATATATCTGTAATTTCTCTCTCATTCAAACGTTACAGAAAAATTTCCCGATTGAAAATAATAAGACAGTAACTTTAACTTTTTTTTTCTTAATTGAAGATAAAAGACTCTAAAAGATTAAAACATGATTGAATGTGAATATTTCTATCGTTCGTGGGGTTTTCGATGCAAAATACATTGAAATTGACTCGCCTCTGTATTTGAATTCTACTTTCAGGTAGATACACATAACGCTCGCAACGGAAGATATATTTAGATATCTACAAGAGTATAGCTACTAAAAAAGATTATATATCCGCGTGCATTTTTGAATGTATAAATGCATAATGTTGCAACTCGACGATATTATCGGATTGAAGGTGAACGGATGTGCTTTTCAATGCAAAAAAAAAATAAAAAATTGCGATTTGACGTGATTGGCGCGATAGCGAATGGTGCAGTTGGCTCGACCGCGTATTTTGCAGCCGGAGTGTAACTCGAGTCGACGAGCATGAATAATAGAGACCGGAGCTGTCCTAGGCCGAGCGAGGATCGATAGAATCGGCAGGGAACGTAACAGGTGTGTTCCCGGTCGCGGAAAACTCGGAACTCGCGCGCGGAAACGCAACATTTTTTTTTCTGCACGATTCTCTTTTATGCGATTCGTGAAAAATATTCTTTCTGATATTGAAAGAATATTTGTCGCGTCTCGCTACACGAAATGGATTTCAATTTTTCATTTGTAATCCTGGGTAAAGATTTTTTTTTTAAAGAAACAACTTCGAAAATATTCGATTATCTTATTAAATCCACCAAATAAGCGATTCCGTTTAGACACGACGGAAAATACGCGTGATTCTAAGCTTGAAAAAATTAAGAGATTATTTAAACGCGTATGACATAAAAGAGTTTAATTCCTCACTTTGTAAATTGTTTTTAATTAATTAATTAAGCGCTAATTTCTCTAAATTCTTAAGTCACAAAAAGATTAGGTTCCGATCTTTGTATATATATGTAGCTCTTATATCTTTAACACGTTGACTGTCATGGTGGTCGATGACTGACGCTATCAAATTTTTTAACATGCTTGCAACAAATGAATGCCATCGAATAAAATATAAAATAAAATATTATAATTGAATAATAATAATATTAATATAATAAATTAATGAATATGAATAAATAATATTAAGTAATTAATATTAGAATCGAATAAAAATATTATAATCGCGAATAAAATATATTTTATTCTAATATTTTATCATTATATATACTTATGAAAATGAAAATTCCACTTTGGCGTACACGTACAAGACATTCAAAATTCGGCCAGTCAACGTGTTAAACACATTTTCGCGCAGTTTCTTTATTCAGCGAAAAAAATAAAGAATATGAGAGTAATTCGAGACTCTCTTCCGACTAATATTCCGTCTGCCGCAAACGTTCGATGTTACACGTCTCGTAGTGATGCTTCTCTCGAGCGTCAATTTTAGACACGATATTGATTCTAATTTTAGTACCGCTGTTGCGTCACTGTTATTTCCGATTGTGTTTTATGACTCTGGAAACTTTTTTTTTCTCAAAACAATCGATAGTTAATGCGAGAAATATTGAGTTTGTCGCATGAAAATTACAAATCGCCGCGAGGTTTAATTTTTACAACGAAAGCAGACGTTCGGTCTATTCCGTAACATTCTATTTTCACGGATATAACACAGATAACTCTGCGTGTAAACAAATTCAAGGGGGTGGTTAATTTATGTTCCGAGGATACTTCGGAGCATTCGCGTCGATTAAATTATTATTCCGCGAAGTCACGATATATTAACGTCCAGCTTCCAAAACAATCTAAATTAATACAACAAATATTTGTCGCATAAATTTACAATAAAAGTTACAAATCTGTATTTAAATTTAAAAATATATTTGCTTCCTCTATATATTTCAGTAATATAATGTTTCTTTTAAAAACTGAAAAAATTTGTGCGTGTGACAAAAAATAAAATAAAATAAAATAAAAGATCTAGGTATCTCTGTAGAAATATACATATTTTTTTAGGATTAAAAATTCAATTTTAAAATTAAAAATTAAAAACAATTTTAAAATTTAAATAAAAGAAATCTCTGCTTGATCATGAACGTTCATATTAATGACGTTCGTGGCCCTGAAAATGAAAACGAGTCGCATGCGAGGGAAAAATGTCGAAAGGAGACCACGTTATACCTCGCCAAGACATCGGTATCGACAGTTATTAACCGTCGACGAAGAGGTTTATTTACGGATTCTCCCTATGTCACGCTTTCGCGACCATGACGACGAATTGCTCTATTTCAGGACGTTTTCGTAGACTGGAAACGACGTTACTGCCAAAAAGTTAATTTTGTGTAACGAGGAGAGAGACTGCTACACAATAAAATATATTATGCAAAATTACGAATATATTATGGAAAAAGAGCGTAATATGTGATATACGAATATGTTTCATACTTTAATACTTTTCGACAAAAATGGGATTCTTTATCAGTGATTATTAGCCACATAACAATAAAAACATCTTGCTTTTATAGCAATAATCTTATTGCTAAAAATATATGCGCGAGTTTTCTTTTTATATAATATATATAAATTCAATATCGGGGGAAGGCTCGAAAGATATGTTAAACTCTTCGTGTCGAGTTTCGTAATTTATATTTTGTAAAACTCCAGATAATTTAGCGTGACAGTTTCAAAATTAAACGATTGCCATCGAGTTACCGGCACTTGGCTCCATCTGGTAAACTACGTCCATGACTTTAGTCTCTTCAGCAAGCTCGATAAATTCTCCGACTTCGTCGATAAATCATCGCGATATGTCCCGTTCGCAATTTTGCTTATCGTTGGAAATAGATACAACGATTTCGCGAATTTTACTTAACAGGATCCTACAGACCCCACTGAATATTCTTGTAAATCCAATTAAATTAAGACAATCTAGACACGAAGTAATAATTTAATCATCATTAAAAGATATCATGAAATCGAATCAGATAAAAAATTTAAATATTTTTTCATTGAATATAAATTTTCAAATTCGCTAAACAAGGATAAAAAAGGAGCGCCTTGATTAATCTTTAATTAAGATTAAAAGATTAATATAGATATACTACCGACGTACTAATTGCAGCGACAAAATCGCGAGGTGCATATATATTTCTCGGCTGAATTAAAATTTGCTAAATACGGAACGAAGAGGCGCGGCCTCTTCTACGCAGAATCTATTAGTGCTCCGATTAAGATAAGAGAGAGATCGTATTAAGATAAGAGAGAGAGAGACGTACCGATTGCGGTGGCAGCGGCGAGGTCCGATTGTCATAGGATCTGTAGACGGTGGTCGCGTGGGTGCGAGCGCCGTTGAGCGATCCGTAACCGGGTGTCGCATTACCGCCGACGTGATTTCCCTCCGACGAGACGGTGTTCTGCAGGTCCGCCAGCAGCGCATCTGCAAGCAGATTTAAGGTCCAATTTGTATTCCGTCAAAAATGCGAGGATGAATGGATTTTTCGCGAAGATCGCGATCCCCGACTTTGAAAAAAAGTTCGCGGCTCTGAAGCGCGCGACTTTTTTTTTTTTTTACGTCATCTCATCCCTAAATTTATCGAAGAATCTCCACTATTTCGAGCGCACTCTGTATAACGTTCGGAGATAAACAGACGGAAACATCCGCCGTAATTGATTCCCTTTCCTCTCCCCCGTGCGTCGGTATCGTATATCGTATGCAAAAGATAAATAATATGTAGAAACAATTATTTCTTCTTTTCTCTATTCATTGTCTCGCGTACTGAATTTATAATATATACAAATTGGGGCACTTAACTTTATGATCTAAATTATCTGTTATGCATGCGGTTATCGAAAGATGTTTTCAACAACAGTTTCAACGGGGAAATATAATGCAAAAGAAATTTCTTATAGCATGCATTTTTATATTTTAATATTTATCTCCATTTTTTAAATGAAATAAAAGTATTAAACAAATATTAAAAAATCAACAGTTTACGAAAGATTTCATAATTTATTTTTAATATATTGTATATTTAATTAATATTTTAATATATTGTGTATTTAATTAATATTTTAATACTTTAATATATTGTATATTTAATTAATATTTTAATATATTGTGTGTGACATAAAATATGTAATAAATCTTGTAAAGTCTGCTAAAGTACTTGCAAGTTCCGCAAAAGCAAACCGACACGCCGTTATTGGTCCAATCGAGAACTCACTTATCTAATTTCGAGCTGGCGTATGTAAAAAAGAAAATGTTTCACGACATTGTTTCACGATGACGCCATACCCGTTGCTTCGCTGCCGCGTCCTTGACAGGCGCCTTGATTGTCACGACACATTTAATTTATTTAATCCGAAATGTCGAGAGGGGAGTGTCTCTCCATTTACTGACGAGACCAAATGCGCAACATTAAAAAATTCAAATGCAAATATAAATATACTTCACGTGTAAAAAAAAAGGAACGACAAATCCAGGAGATAACAACGCTAAAAGCAAACTTAAAACTACATTCATAACGAATATATTCGTGTATGTGTGCGCGTATGAAAAAAAATTATATATTTTATTTATAACTTATATCTCGTAATAAATGCGGAGAGGAGAATAAAAGGAAAGAGAATTGATTGGCGCGAATAGAAGAGTTGGAGACAAATATTTACTGCTGACTGCTGCCAGCCCGAAGGTTAGCATAACAAAACGAGTATGCATTTTTTTTATTATCGTGTTTGCACAAGTCAGTTATGACGCACATAAATTGAAAAAAATTGCGAATCCTTTTATTGCAGATTCACATTCTTTTTTATCTAAGTTATATATCTGATTTTTCATGCGCATCTGATACGCGATTTAAAGATTTTCCGAATATATTTCCCTTCCTTCATAGAAAAATTCTTAAAATCGAAGAAGGTCTCTAAAAGGAATGTGTAGCTCAGAAATATCTGTATGACATTCCTAATTAATTTGTTTGTTCTTTCGCCCTGTTTAGCTCGTCGTTTGATCGGCGAGTCCGAATAATCAAAGAAATGTGCATTTACCGAGAGTAACGAGGTTACTAGTCGTCTTCTCACGATTGTACACCTGGTACAGGTTCTCGTCCTCGGACACGTACGCGCATCGCGTCGTCTCCATCGCGAGAGAGTCGAAAAGGCACACACGACACACCCGCTATTTCAGGAACGTTGAACCCCGCGAGAGCGGCGAGTTTCAGACCGAGTTCGGCGAGTTTCGGTCGGCAAAAATGCGGAGAAAGTCCACAACACGAGAGAACGAATCCGCCAACGAGAGAGGATTCTCGATCCTCGCGGAGCGATTTGTATTTTTTTTTCTTTTTTTTTCGTAGGTAATTTTGTCTCGAACGTATACAAAAATCGACGTAACTATAAAAAAAAAAAAACAATTTATTAGAAAATCTTTTTCGCAAGTGTTAATTCTGCCAAACGACTTCAGCTTGAAAATTACTTCAACTCGAAAAATACGAACAATATCGAGAAATTTATACGCCAAGAAATGACAAATTGGTTCACCGGAGTGAACTGCGACACCGCGTTAAAGACTGGCGCCGATAAGAAAGACAAAGTTTATCGAGCATCTCAATCTCTCTGCAAATTTATCTCTCTGCGAATGCAGCCTGTCGCGCCAATTATGTACACATGTTTTCCGAGATTATTATCGTCATTATTATTATTATTATTATCATCTCTTCGTCATCCGTGTTGCGGAATGCGAAACGGCGTAAATCGAACGTCACTATCAAGTCCTAATTATATCGGAATCGAAAATAAACTTCTATCGGTCGCGTGTTATTTTTCTTTTTTTTTCGCATTCACCTCGAACAATTTGCACTTTTCTCCAGCGACCGACTATCCTGAATGACTTTACTCCGATTTTTTTGCTCGGCGCGCGGCTGACGACACGTGTTCGACGAAGCGTCAGCGTCGACGGCACGGCACTGATTGTCATTGAAGTTCGCGGGAAAGCGATACCGCGAGCTGGAGGAAGGAGCGAAACAGCCTCCTTCTCCTCCTGGAGAGGAGAAGGAATAAACGTAAGGCAAACATATAAGGCGCAAGGCGATAGTGGGGCACTTCTCGTACGTTGGACGGAAGCTGCGGTATTCAGAAGAAACGAACACGAGCCTAGGTGACTGGTTTCACGACGACTCATTACGGGGAAGTCGATCGCGCCGAGCATAAGTGGCTTCGAGGAAACTTTGGGCCATGGACTCTAGGAAAGAGAAAATGTACAGTGTCCCAAGAGCAATTTGGAGTCGATTTTTCCTTAGCGAAAATCTCGAGGCATCAGTAATGTTCGAATTATAATACAAGTTTGCAAAGCAAAGGCTTTTCATGAATTAAACTTCGCCAAACAGATAACAAAATTATATTTTTCAATCGATTTCAGATGAAGCTTACTTTAGAAATCTAATTATTTAGTATAATTTTATTGTAATTTTTTAAAAATTTAATTTTAAATTTAATTCAATTTTAATGTATTAAACAATTGAAAGGTTGGTATCCTTCTTCAATTTCTTGCTATAGAAAAATTGACTCCAAATTGAGTAAAAAATCATTAAAAGAACATTCGATGATTATGAGACATCGTATGGGATATACTAATTTCTTTCTTAGAAATTTGAAAACATGTGACTTGTTCAATTCACATCTCAAGCACATCATTTACTGGGATATTTAAAGTCAGAATTAAACAAAAGAGTTTAAGAAAACCCTCAGCAAAATTAGTTTCAGTTATCTAGAAACGAGTTTAACTCGATATACAGCGTGTTCTTCCATTTATTCTGCAGTGGAATTTACAAATCTTCATTTTTTGAATTAATTTAGAGTAGGCTTTATTATTATTTCTCAATAATTCTTAGTTATTCTTATTTTTATTATTAATAATTAATGGTGAAAATATATTGCATGCTCGTTCGAAATCGACTTGCTACAGTTTCGAAAAAATACGAAACACAAAAGGCATTTTTCATATCAAGTGGCTGAATATAATAAACTAATCGCTTAAAGTGCTTTAAGCACTTTAGTAATCTGGGATAGCAAACAATCCTACAGTATATTCAGTTGATCTAAACACATTCTAGATGGCAGGAGAAGGCGGAATGATGAAGTATGTATGTCGCGAACTCTAACGTAAAACGTCCAACTCTTAACCGAAATATCATGAGAGAACTTTGACATAGAAAAACATATTTTTCGAACTATCAGTTTTGCGAAAACATACATATTGAATATTTTACAATTAAAAATGTCAGGAAATGTTTGAATCACGAAACGAGCTCAATTATTATACAAGCAGCGTAACTCGAGAAAATCTCGGCATCGCGTCTCACTCGAAATTCATGACGTTTTCAAGACCGGATTTTAAAAAATAAAATCCATCGGCGCGTTAAAAATTCATGCATATAAATTCGTCAAGCGCGGCGCTTTTGCGCCGCTAATGCAATCTTTTTTGCTCGCGGCATACGCCGCGTGAGTAGGTTGAGTAATCGTCTGAATGGTGCTTTAACGTTGGCATGGAGCCTGGCTGAGCTTATCGAGGTCTATTTTGCACGGCTGATTCATACCGCGAGTCTGACATCGATATCGCGCGTAAAACTTGCGCGTGCCTTGCGTAAACCGCAAAGAGGAGGATGAAGTCGTGACGTTAACTATTCTACCACGGCCGTTTCTCCTTATTGCCGCAATATAAATTCCCGTCGATCTGAATTACTCACGAAGTTTTCGCCCGATCTCGACCGCATCGCGTTTAACGCTAAACTAGGAGTACGTGAGATGAAGAAGAATTATATCGATGAATATAAAAGAGATATCGTCGAATTTTTTCACAAGTAATTCAATAAAACATTGTGTTTATTAAATGGAAAATAATTATATGTATATATTATAAATATAATGTTTATAAATCATAAAAGAACTTCTGTTTTTATATTCAATAGAGAATTATGATAAAAATTGAAAAAGATATAATTTATACAAGTAATGAACAATTGCTAAGTAAGACGAGTTCATATATTTGGGCAATAAAGAGATACATTGTTGCAAGAGGCATTGTCGAAATTTAACGACAAAATACTCGAACAATACTTACTAACGTATTGCTCCCATCGTGCGTGACGTCGAATCGTCGCCAGACGAATCGGTGAAATCGGCGAGACAGGCCTCATCACGTCCGTCATTTTTACGCGTTTTCAAGAATCTCACGCGGCACTTTCTCTACGCGACAAAACAACGACAAATAGGATAGAACGCTAACGGGATATTCTTATATGTACAGAATGGCCAACAAGTCATATTACTCCGAAATCAATAAATTCATGAAGATCAAGCTTGATCTATTTACAAAAAATTATAAATATTGTAGTCGTCGAACGTAAATTTTTTTGGTTTGATATCTTTTTTTAATTAATCGTCATCTCTCAATTTTTATTATCAAATAATTATCAAAAAAATTATATATTATATAGTTTGTTTCTTGCAGTAATAATTTCTGGCAAGCCCGTACAATCGTATAATATGTATATAATCGCGATGATTTCGCGTTCTAAATTATGCTGATGGCAGACAGAATCGCGAAAAAAGTTGTTGGGTTTGTAACTCCCCTTCAGTTTTTAAAACTGCCTGTCCTGTATATGTTTAGCAGCCCTAATTGAATTTTTTCAAGTATTAATTTGTTAACGAGGAAGAATTTTGTCGACGAGAGAGAAGCGGAAACGATGAATGACAATGTAAACAAGCGGAAAAAATTCTTATCACGGTCAAGAATATATCCGTCGCTCGTTATCGATAACGATAATCGCCGGCTCCGTCCGAATTCTCCGTAAATCACACGCCAACTGAATCCGCCTGTGTTGTGCTCTAAAATTCGGCTAGTGCCGCGAGGTAAAAATAAATCACACAAATTAGAGCAGAACTAGCGCGACTTCGCTCTGGACCGACTCGAGACACCTTTAATCCCAGTCCAGAGAGCGGCTGCGTTTCATTTTCAAAGATCGTGTAACACGCGACGTCTCCTCGGCATACGTTTCCTTTCTCAATTTCCTTCAAAGTGACAGATTTCTCTGACGAGACGTTGAGACAAAATCTTCTAACGATTTAAGACAACGTATCTCTAGATTTAAGAAATATCTCAATGTGAAAATTAATCCTATCAAGTTTTTCAAGAAGCAAAACCATCGCGCGTCGTATTTTTTTTTATTACACTTGACGTCTATAAATAACAAAGTGGAATAATGTCATTAAATGAAGAGTAAGTGCATCTTAAGTGGATGAATATTGTCACGGTCAAAAGGTCACGCGCGAGACCGAGAAGCGAGCAGAAATTGATAAGCGCGGCTTCACTACCTCGTTATCGACGATTCTCGTAACTACAACTGATACTGGACACGCGAAATGACACGAGCACGTGCGCGGATTCGGGCGAGAGATGATGATTCGCGGAGATGATCGATCGGCTGAGGATGTCTGGCGGGATCAGACGGAACTGGCACCACGTGCTGTTGTTGCCGTCGTGCGCGACTGCCGTGACTTACGAAATCTCTGTTACGTGAAATTACCCCCCTCCCCCTACGATTCTCCCTCTCGTCCACCCGCGACGCGCGCGATCCCCTTTTAATATAGCCCGCCCCGATTGGCAAACCGCTCCTAGAATATTTGATCGAGCAAATATCGATAACGATCGATAACGGATATTCCTCATTCGAAATCACCCTTCGATTCGTAAAACACGTTACAACTTACGCGCGCACACACATACACACACACACATACGCGCGCGCGAAATAAACTTGGCAAAGTATCACGAATAAGACAAACAATGTATAGAATGTATATTCTACGTTTAATGATATTCTATATATAATTGAAGAAACTGCGTAATAATTCAATATCTCATATTTCAGCTGAGAGAGATGTAACTATTTTTGCGATAATTCTATTTCTTTCGCAAAATTTCGCGAAACCACAGATGTCAACAATAATACGGATACGGCTCTCTCGCGACCTTCTTTCGCGGACGCGACGTTTTCGTCACTGGTTACACGGTCAGTCGATCGACTGGTAAATCGCGGCCGATCGATTGTCGCCTTCCTACATATTTGCGTCGCGAGCGTAACAAGTATGGAAACACAGGCGAGACTGACCTCATATGGAGGTGCGAATCTCTCGAGAAAGACAGGAGATACCTACGCACCTTTGGCGTTTACGCTCACCTTGAATTCGTATAGCCGACCGATCATCGATCGTCAAGGCAGCAATGTCGCATATGTAATAATCATGAACATGTCAGAGCTAATCGTATGCGGATGTAACCGGTAATCAGAGACCGATCAGAGAGACAGAGAAGTGAAGATATCGTATATTCCAATGGATATCTAATTACATCCCGTTCAAAGTAATCGGTGATCAAGTAATCAGATCTGCATATCTTCATTCGTACATCTACATAATTGACATATGTTCTTGTAATATACGTAAAAGGAGAAACTTAATTTATACTGTATATGTGTTGCATCTGCATATCAGTTATTCAAAATACTTCAAAGTCCATTTAATTGTAATGTCTTTAGAGTTGAGTGTAATGATGTTCTTAAGCCTCCTCTAATCATAAAATTTTCTAAATTTCTCGGAGTAAAAATTATTGTCGTAATTAATAATTAAATATAAAAAAAAATAAAACCTCTTACACAGATAAGTTACTTAAATTAAATGCTGAATAAAATTAAGATTTATCGCCAACAGATACTATCTTTTTCCTTCTCTTTTCTTGCCTTGCAAACTTAGCTTTCTTTCTTTTTGTTTGTAATAGGGTTTTATCCCATATATTATAAAAATAAATTTAAAAAAATGTTATCGAACAATATTAATAAAATAAATAAAAAAAATATCGTAAAATAATATCACAATTCTTTTTCAACCCTTATTGTTAGCAGACTTTATCGCCTAATCTACCGATGGTTAATATTGCCGTTATGACTAATAAAGAAATATTTTATATATAATTAATTAAGCGAAAAAAGCGTGAATTAATCAGAAGTAACACACATACAATTCGCTAATTTTTTTAAGCTCTCAATTTTCTCCTCAAGAAAAAAAAAAAAAATTTGCATTATTTATTATTGCTCTTGCAACACCTCATAATACGTGAGTCAAAAAATATCGAACTTACATCCAGGAGGCGAGCCCTTCTTCATGGTGATCCTGTAGGGCTGATAAGTATCGCCCGGCTCTACCTTGCCGTACATCGTCCTGTCCATCGCCATCTTTCTTTATCCACTCACACACATACACACACACGCACGTCCCTTGTCTGTGTACGTTCGCGAGGAGGAATCGGGTACGCGTGCGTACGCGTGCACGTGTTCACTCACGTGGCGCTCGTCGAGTAAACGATGACATAAGCCCCCTCCCCCTTCCTTCAACAAAGTAATTACGGTACTCGACGTTGCGTGACGGCGAATTGATGCTAATTTGACGGATTAACGCGATAGGAGACGTCACTTCCGAAACGAGCAAGTCCGACACGCTGTAAGAATCGTCAATTTTTGTTTCGTAAAGCGTCGAGTTTAGCGAAAAGTTTCCCGTTTTTATCAGATTTCGGCACTCGACTATAAAATTGGAAAATTCTTGTAAGAATATTTTTGTAAAAATATGTAAAAACAAATTTATATAGAGAAATTCAAATTTTATTCTTCTCCTTCGCTACGGTTGTTAGTAATCAATTACGGAGATAATATCTCGCGAGAATAAAAGCTTATTTTCCTATTAATCTTAGTGGCTACGGGGTAATGAACTCTGAAATATCTAGAAGTGCACAAGGAAGAAGCAGAAGAAGTGAAGCATCTCAAAGTACTGCGTTGAGCGAAATGATTTACACGACGGTTCAACGAAAGAGATTTAACCTTTTACTGTGTTAGTAAAGTTCAAATGGACCGCGGACTATTTTAGACTACTAATTTTAACGCCGTATAAATTTCATTTAAACCACATCTCGCAAAGTTCTCTTTTCTCTGAATCAATAAATCAAACGATAATATACGCGTCAGAGTAATATAATTTTCTCGAAATGTAATTTGTATCCAATGTAAATGGATACAAATTTTGCAAAAACATTCTTTGCAGAAACTGATTGTCAACTTTATCCCACTCTCTCGATATAGTTAAGAGACAATTATGGTCCTTGATGTCTTTCTTTCAAAACTTATAACCTTCAGAAATGCATTTCCGGTGCAGCGGAACGATATTGAAAGTTAGAAACGTACTTAAAAAAATTGTTCCTGTGTATAGATAATGAACTTCAGGGAAAAAGTATATAATTATACTATATATGCGTTCACTATTTTGTACTATTAATTATATTATAATGTTACTGCAGAAATTTAACTGTAGAATTTAACAGCACATCGACGTATCTCCCTGACGAAGTGTCCCTTTAACAGGCGACATCGGCACGATTTCTTTCCTCGGAAAATGCGAATTTCGGAGTAACGAGACAACCGACGGTGAAAACACACGGAAACGTGGAAAACTTGCTCGCGACTGCACGATCACGCGACGTCTTTGGCGACGGGAGCCGGCGAATAAGAGTAAATCGAACCGGCGCACGCGGGTGTATTTCCGGCGCTCACCCGCGTCCAGTGTCACAGAGGGTTCTCTTTCGGTCTCTTTCATCCTGGCCGCTGTCTCCGCTTTCATAGAAAGGGAGGCGTCACGACGTAGAGAGGGAAAATAAGAAGAAAGGGAGAGAACGTTGTTTAAGAGAGAGAGACAGGTAAATTAGGTGGAGAAAGAGAAAGCGTCGCGATAAAGAAAGAAAACATTGTAAGAAGAGAGATAGAAATATAAAGGAGAGAGAAAGCAGAGAAGACGGCAAAAGAGAGAAAGAGACATTGTCAAAAGAGGAGGTAGATAAATATATAGAGAAAAAGAGAGAGAAAATGTCACGATGGGGAAAATAGAGAAAGGAGAGATAGAACAAGAAAGAGGGTCGCGACGAAGAGAGTCGAAAAAGAAGAATTAGAGAAACGGATAAAGAGAGAGAGAGAGAGAGAGAGAGAGAGAGAGAGAGAGAGAGAGAAAGAGAAATAAGACGTCGCGACGCTACAACAGAGGACAGAGAAAAAAAAGAGAGGGAGAAAATATCGCAGAAAATATACCGAAGATAAACATAAGACATTACAAAATAACATGGAATGATTAATACTATATATTAATGGATGCTAATATATTGATATTATTTTTTTTTTAAATTTGAATGTTTCGAATGATTCTCGATGCAAATAAAATAAAAATATGTATCGGCGATCAGATTTATCGATCCGCTGTATGCTAACATCGCTATCGTTATCAAGGTTACCGTGTTATCAACGCGAATATCCATTCGACCGCTGAAGATTAGCGCGTTCTACAAATTACGCAACATTCATCTCCTACATGAGTTACATATCTCGCACGAGAAAATCCGTATATTTCGAAAGATTGAATCGTAACAGCCTGATACACAAGAATAACGAAAGATAAATTCTAACGTTTACTCGGTAAACGCTAATCAGAGCTTCACTCACGACAGACGATGATGTTTAAGGTACACCAATTATATAGCCTTCGCGACAAAATATGTCATTCACCGGAGTTTGTGTTAATCACCAATTAATATTAGAGCACGGCCGTGAACAGACGCGTCGATTAGAAATGCAAAACGATATCTGTGCCAAGAATATTTTATTCGTACTTTATTTAAAAAAAAAAATAGTTATGGCAATACACTTGCTTGGAATTACTCTAACTATATTTCCTCTCACTTTTTATATTTATATTATATTTATATAATTCTCTAATGTAATTTTCTATGTTATACATGTTTCTTCTGGATTTACTTTCGAGATTATATCTTTTTGGCACTGACGTCTCGCGTTTCCAATCTACGAGTAACGAAACCTTCTCACGTCCCTTCTCACGTCACGAATACACTGAGTGGCGGTACCATAACGAGTGCGTGACAAACTAATGTGCAGTTGGTATAACACTGATGCAAGACCTTCTCGCCATATAAGAGTCCGAGATAATAATTACGCTTGTGCCCCTCTCTAACGGCTTTTCCTCCCCATTCTCGCCGCGAATATTCAGCATGTTTTATCCGTGGATTTATAATGCCCGACATCGCTCATTAGCGAGACGGAAATGAGTCGGAAGAACTGCCGGCGAGATACATAAAAGAGCTTTCAAGTCGGGGTTGCATCGACGATTAATGAACGAATGTAATCGTGTACGTGTATATAAAAGAAAAAGCGCTACGTGTAACGTAATTTAAAATGACTATTTTCTTGCATTATACACACATGTAAGAGTACTTGTATACTTTCAGGTTTTGTGTTAATGAGTAAAAATAATAAAATAATATTATATAGATATTAGAATATAGATATTAGCAATAAATGCTTCATTAAAAATCATAACAGGAATATCGTGGTAATTATATTTTGGAATATTTTTATATCTAAAGAGGCAGAAGAGAAAAGAGGTATAATAGAAAATGTGGTAAAAATAGAAGTCAATATAATTACAATACAAATGAGAAGAATATCGATTTGCCGAGATAAAGCACGAAAAAAAAAAAAAAAAAAAACGAATTAAATAGAAATACTCATATTATCAATCTTTTATATTTTATGATTCTATTTTATAATTGTATATAAAGCATTTTTTAATATATATATATATATATATGTATATGTGTGTGTGTGTGTGTTTGTGTGTGTATATATGATATCATATTTGCGTTTAATGTAATGACGAAAAGTAATAAATCATTATATATTGTTCAGACGATTAATAAAATATCGTATAAATGTAGGATAAAATACAGAAAAAATCCTAAGCAACGACATAAAAATATAAAGTTAAAATTAAATCGGTGATTATAAAATTATTACTTGTCATTATTGTGAATCATATCTTTTTTATCACAAGTATTTTAAGAACATTAACTAAGGATTAATTAAAAATTAACTATAGACAGATTAAAGAAGATAGATGACTTGTTGCTTTCCTTACATATAATTTCCCATAAATACCCGAAATTTAATCCAAACGCAAATTCCTTCAGCTATAGATAATAAATTTAGAATTTAATCCTTCTTTGTCGAAAATTCGATAAAAATATCCTCACAAGTTTATATAACTTTAAATTCAGTCCTAAAATTTTTTTATGTAAATTTTCGCGAAAAAAAAATACAGATAAAATTAATTAGAAAACGAAGTACAGTATCGATTACAGGTATATCGATATATCCGATATATCGAATAGAAATCTCAATATTCGTTGCATTTAAGAAGCGATTTATTTATGAATTTATTTTAATGATTTATTGAAAAACAGCTCGCAGCAGTTTTGTCGCAATATTTGTTGCTAAATAAGTTATAGCCTAAATATATCCTGATGAATAAACAAACAAAACTCTCAAAAATCAATGTACAACTCGAAAAGCGAATGTACAGATAAAAATCTCAAAGCATATATCTTGAATGAAAAAAAAAAAGATGCTTAGCAATATCTTAGAAAATTCAACAAAATTCCAGCGTTTCTACGCTTAGCAGACGCAAATAAAAACATATCTCAGACTGTCAATATTTTCGAGGAAAATGTATGATGGTACGAATATACGTCAATACATACGAAAATATTTACATACGACAGATGTAAATTAACGAATCTCGAAGTGTCAATACACCTTCAATGAAAAATGTAACGGTATCGATACCTCGACGAGTATTCGCATTCCTGCGCGCTTTCGACAAGTTCAAACGCGAAAACGCGTCTCGACATAGCACCTTCGGCGAAAGTAGAATCCCGCCAATACTCGATACTGATAATTTATAGATTTACACAATCGTGGTATCGATACCGCGACAAACCGCGGCGTCCCCATGCTTGACGCCTTAGAGGTTAGCTCGACGCTTTGCGGAGCAGATTACGAAGCGTTTTTACTCACCCAGATCGTCCATGATGTGCTAGCCGGGCGCGGAGAGGCCTCCGTTAATCTCCGTTGCACGAAATTCCGGAAATATGCGGTCTGGCCCGTCGATCACACGCGAATCACGAAGAAGCGCAACGCGCTACTTATCGCCCCGTCGTCGTCGCGCGCTGGACAAACCGCTGCGACTCACTTCACGCGGCGAACGTCAAACATGGAGGCTCCGGTCCTCGACCGGATCAGTAGTCGCCCTATGCGTTACGGTGCCCTTAAACGCGCTCGAGCGCTGTAAGAAAAACATTTTTCATCGGAATATAAAAATGTTATTAATATGTACGAGAGAGTTTTATAAAAGCGGATTTGAATTCATGACGTTACTGAAAATGAATAAATTTTAAATTCAACATTATGTTCTTACAATTAGTTGTATAAATAAAAAACATGACATCGACGTGGCGACATTGTAAAATCTTGAAATAAATTAAAAAAAAAAAAAAAAATTTTTAAAGAAAAGATAAATTGAAATAAATTTGATGACAATAATAATTTATCTATTTGAAAATGTGTGTTAAAAAATCATCTTACATGAGCCTTATAATAAAAAAAAAAAACCTTTAAAATATATAATTATTCATATTATTTATGCTTATTATTTTGACAAAAAACTTAGCATGTGTTTATTAAAGTATACCGGATTATAATTAAGAGAAATACTCTTCGATTCTCTTCATATATAAAAGATTCAATAAAGTTAAAAATCATTGCAAACATATATAAACACATCCGGAAAAATCTTAAATAAGGCAAAATCAAATCTAAAATTACCTGAATTGTTTAGCCCAGATTGTTTAGAGACAGAAAATTATACATATGTGAATAATTCCTGAAATATTCCTTAGGTAGTGCACATTTAGTGCTGCATAGACGATGATATCATTTATTTAATCTCTCAATGCTTTGCAAAGTACTTTGCAATGTTTTCTTACGTTGATATTTTCAGCCATTGGTCACATATGTATGTTCATTCTTTTAGTGTCATTTCCTCGTCCCATTGATAGCTATTATATGTTTGGTCTTAGTAGGGAATTGGATACTTTGGTTTTTGAGGATTGGATGATCGGACGAGCCAAAACCAGCCAAGCTCAGCATACGACACGCGCTTCCTTATTATATATCCTGAGTGCATTGTGTGCCAAAAACTTTACAGATGCCAAACTGTCAAATACTAATTCTAAGTCATAATGCGTATGACCCAAATACGTTCTTCACATGTATCTTCATGTATCATAATTTTGTTAAATTATATATACATGTATATAAAATTTAACAAGAATATATAGTAACTTGGATATAATATACTATATACATATGCTATATACATATTTTTGATAATATAATTGATTAGAATGTAAAGGAAGAGAAATCTCCATACGATTGCGTCTGAACTTTTTTTTTCTTTGTAGCTGGTTCCGCATTCGCGTCCCATTTGTCCACTCTAAAAAGATTAAGTGTTAAAAAATAAACAAACAAAGCATTGCATAAGTAAATCAAGACAATAAATTATAATTTGGAAAAAATTCGATATCTTACTTCTCTTGTTCCAATTTCACATATTTTCCTATGCCGGATCGATAAATCTTCTGGGTGTTGTTCTTGTCCCTTTTATCCTTCGTTTTGCTCTGACTCGCTTCTTGAGCTAATCGTTCCATTTCAGCAGCTCTTTCTGCAACAAGCTGCTCATCGGCTTCTTGGAAAGGATCCACAAAGACTTGAACAACCTGTATAACTATATCTTCTATCGGTCGATCTTTATTGTCCACCTCCACCTTTTCAATCGCGTTCAACGTGTCCAGACCTCCGACTATTTTCCCGAAGACTGTGTGCTTGCGATCGAGATGTCTGCACGACCGGAACGTGATGAAACTAGAACGACAATGATAATATAATATTAATAAGAAAAGGCAGGCATGTAATACAAGTTGCTTTGTTTTAATCTTACAATTGGGATCCATTGGTGTTTGGACCCGAATTTGCCATAGATAAAATGCCTCTGCCTTGATGTACCAAGTTTGCCTTGAATTCGTCCTCAAACGGTTTGCCCCAGATGGACTTGCCGCCATTACCCGTGTTAGTTGGATCACCTCCTTGAATCTGCAAGGAAAGCGAAATATTTTGATTATTATAAAATGTAGAAATTAAAGTAGAGAAAGATAAAGAAAGAAAAGTGTACAAAATGTAATCTTTGAAACAAACTGTTGTCAAATTAAATATTTAAAACTGAATATATTCACCATAAAATTTCTTATTGATCTGTGAAACTTTGTGCCATCGTAATAACCATTCTGACAGTGTTTCATGAAGTTTTCACAGGTCTTTGGAACCAGGTCACAGCACAGCTCCAGATTCAAAGTTCCAAAATTTGTAAGTAATCTTACATATCCTAAGTAAAAAAAACAATAAACAATTGTTTTTTTATTGCAAGTTTAAACAACAATGTAATAATAACATAACTATGATAACATACCCTTCTTTTTGACTCTCTCATATCGCACCAAATCTTCTGCGATTACAGCTGCTTGATGGGTAGTCTCTGCTGGCATTATTGTTGAAGTAAAGCCTGCGGCCACTGCGCCAGTAGAGTAATGTGCCTATTTACAAATAAATAATAAAATAAAAATAATAAAATAACTGCCAATAATTGAAACAGAAAGCTTATTTGTGAATATACAAACAGCGTTAAATTTGTCAGCCTTCTTCGTTTCATCTTTTTCACTACTTTTTGTTGGTTTATAATCTCTCTCCAATTCTGCCAGGATTTCCTTGGTTTCCATAGAGACGGTTTTTAATTTCGCATTTGGGTTGTTTCGCTCTCTCACAGTTTCTGAAAAAATATTATTTATATATAGCATATAAAAAAATATTAAACAAAACTAAAATAGAAATAATTTTTTCTAGACTAAGTAAAAGGTTACCTTCGTCTTCTACCCTTATGTTATTCTTAATGTGATGGAATGTAGACAAATTGAATTTCATCGCGTTGTTCGGATCTTGAATTGTGATAATATCCTGGCGTGCAAATGGCTCATCATTTATCAAATCTTTCCAGTTCGCAGCTTTTATGTTCAACTGTTCAACAGCCTAAAAAAATAATTCCTTTATTGCATTACTTACATATATTACATAAAAGACCATTATGTGAAGGCATTTATATATACTTACTTCATAAGAAAATACATTTCCTGTATTCTTAATGGCGACAATGTGCGAATGTTTTGTGAACAATTTAAAAAGAACAGGGCACTGATATTCATCCTCCACATTTTTATGAAAAGTTAATTTGATTAGACTTTTTGCATCCAACGGTTTCCCGGTTACAGGATTATGCTTATATTGTTTCAGATAAGGCAGAATAGCTTCTAGCTCAAACACATTGCCATGTGGGTCGCAGTAAGGGTGCTCGAAGGGCTGCAGAGACAAACAGCAATGATCGTATGGTAGACGCCTGAATGTTTTCTCTTCACTCGTTTCTAGAGTTGTTCCTGATTTCCTTCCACCGTACAATGTTGACCACTCGGTGTACGTTAAATACCTGAAAAAAATTCCAAAATTTTCTCAGATGATTACAAATTTAAAGTAAGATATTTTCATAGGATATAATTATGTGTGGAAGGAACTATGCATGATAACGCTATATAACTCACATCTTATCTTTTTGATGCTGGCGTTTCCCCATTTTGAAGAAGCTTTGTAACTATTTTAAATCAGGAACTATCGAATAATACAAAATTATCAAGAAACCGAGTAAACTTTTCACGAAAACTGAATTCGGAGTCCTGTTGTCTATACTCTTTGTCCATTGATTAGTTTTCACAATTGAAATGCCATCGAATCATCTGAATCTCGTTTCGATTTTGCACTGATTGGTTACTTCCGTGTTAGACCAAATATGGCGGAATTAAACCGCCATATTTTAAACAAATTTAGAAATTTTTTAAGAAAAACAAAAAAAAGAATCTTTTTATTATACATGTATATCTGTTTAAATTAAAACATCCAAATATTTAAAACAAAATAAATTCTCAGAAAACATATATATATATTTTTTTTTGTTTAAATTTGTCATTGAAAATTATGTCAAGCTCATATTATTGAAAATATTTTTGACTTTATTAACTTTTATTTATATGATCAAAGATATTATGTAACAATAAGTTAATTTTTTAGTGTTTTAATTTTCAAAATTTTTTCTTCTAACTAAAGCAATTCATGAAGATTCATTTTATAAAGTAAATTTCAATGAGAAAAAATAAATGTCATTTTTATTAAAATCAGATATGGAGAATTGAATTTTTAATTTTTGAAATATTGACTTTAACACTGATTTAAAATAAATTTTACTTTGATTGCCAGTACAATAACTATAGACTTTCAAACCAACCTCTATTTGTTCAATGATTTTTAAAATGATACATTTTAAGCAAAATGTAAATGTTAAGTATAACATAATAAATTAAGAGTGAATACTATTTGTATTTCCATCTTGCATAAATTATTATTTCAGCATAAAAACTAGTGCATATCATGCGGAAAATATAAAAAGATAAATTATTTGCAAAAGAAACTCTTCTGTAAAAAAACACTAATTTAATTAATAAGTTAATTTTTATAAATTTCTTTGTAACATTTTCTGCCCATAAATAGTGATGCCATTTTACTATACTTTATTATTATTGCCACATGTATCTTTCAAATCAAGAGCTCGCATAATTGTCTCATATGACCATTTACAGTCATTTCCACTAAGAATTATAATTTGATCTTTATTGAAGATTTTTTCTAAGTTAATTTTTAATTTTTCATAATTTTGATTGCTTTCTCTCAATCTTTTTAAACGTTCCTTCAAAATTCTTCTATATCTATCACTTTTTACTATTATTCTATTAAACATTTCTTCGCGTCTTTTCATGGTGCTTCGAAGTTTTTTACACGTTTGTTCGCTCTTTCTTAATAAATATCTTAATTCCTCGCATTGTTTCTTCGAATCTATTTCTTCTTCCACGTTTGTAGACATAGATGCATTTAGATAAGCTTGCGATATCGGAAGCAAATTTATATTACTTCTTTTATCATTCGCCAAATTATCACCATCAATATGATTTTCACCCTTATCGTGATTGTCGAACGAAATATTTGTATCCAGTTGATGAAAAGGGAAAATTGTAGGCACAGCGTTACATTTTAATTTCTGTTTACCATCACAACGGACTCTCTCCCACATCTCCTTCGAAAAATGTACCTGCATAGAAGCGACAATTTATTAAACACATTCCACAAGGGTTTATAACAAAATTGATTCACATACTTCGCATATGCGACTATTTGCCTTAGGTTCCCAATTTGGTGTACCAATATTGGCAATCCATAATGCTTTCCGTTCGCGATCTGCGGGAAAACTTCTCATTGAAAATCCTTTGGCGGTCGAATTACTACAACCGGGCACGCAGCAACCCGGCATCTTCCCAGAAAATATCCAAACACTCTCTAATGAATTCTATAATAACATTAAACGTCAAATGCTGTCACTGTCGGTTAGAAGACGTTCGCGATGCCCTCTAAAAACGAAAGACTGTTTCGCTCCATTTGTTTATCTCGCTGCGCGTTTCCAGTTTTCAGATTTTAGGTTAGGAGTCCTCGTGACACTCGTTCGGACAGCGTATAAAAACTGTAAAAAATGTCGAAAACATTCGGAAGGAAAATGGTTAAGAAGCTGATCGAGAAGATCGATCACTCGTCAAAATTACGCGTCAACATTCCCGCGGGTTTGGCGTCATCTGCACCGCCTCTCGGATCTCAGCTCGGACAAGTTAGGACATTATTCTCTATATCCTCTATAATGAAAACAAATCTGCTATAGAACGAAGAAGACAAGAAAAAAATTTCCCCTGTAATAAGAATCAAAAAGAAAATGCGTTACTGCACGGTTCTGCATAGGACAGAAATCCATTAAGAAACCTTTGATGAGGCTAATGATATGTTGCGGAGAGTGTGAATATATTTTTGGTAGAAACGATTTTTCATTGTGGAAATTTGTCATCCTCTTTTGCGAGTTTATTTATGAGACTTATTTATTTTTATTTATTATAAATTTATTTATGACTCTTTTACAATTATCTGTATTACCTTATGAATTACCTTGATTTTCAGCACGCGATGGTAATTGTACTTTGTTGTTCTTGATTCCAGAGGAATATCAACATTGTAAATTTTTGCAAGGACTTCAACGAGAGGACAGCCAACATCAAGGAAGGCATCCCTCTGCCATGTCGTGTAAAAGTGCATTCGGATAGAACATATGATTTAGTGATTCACAACCCACCTGCAACATATTTCTTGAAACAAGCGGCTGGGATACAAAAAGCAAAAATGAAGAAGGGTACAGATTTCATTCATTAACAAGTTATGATTCTGTTGACTTCAAATTTATCGTTTTATTTTTGAGAAATAGAGCGACAAATAATTCCTTGATATTTTTTAATGAAGAAAGATACGAAGATATTTTAATATTTGGATATTGAAATAAATATTATTTATATACTATATATATTGAATTTGTCGATATATCTTAATACAACAAAAATGAAACGACGATAATAGTAAAAGTAAAATCATAAATAATTTCTTTTTCTCCACAGGCGAAGTGGCTGGTAAGATAACTCTGAAACATTTGTATGAAATCGCTAAGATCAAGGCGGAAGATCCTCCTCAAGCATTACTCTCTTTGGAGAACGTCTGCAAAATGTTGGTCGGCATTGCGCGCACATGCGGCATCGAGATCGTGCGTGAGATAGATCCAGAGGAATACAAGCAGTTCCTGAAGGAGAGGGAAGAGGCTATCGCGCAGTATCGCGAGGAACTGCGATTAGCTAAAGAGAGCAAGATGCTCAGAACAAATTAATCTGTAATCATATAGTAGCGTACTTAAATTTCTGTTAACTATAATTTTACTGTACATATATTTAATAAAATTTACGTACACTTGTATTGACGAAAATATTTCTTGCTTTCCATTTACCTAAAAAATTACCTATCATTTTGATGAGAATGTTTTTAATCAGAAATTAATCTATAAATAGTAAAGTGCTTCTCGCGTTTTATACAGGCTAATTATATAAAAATTTATCAACGACGAATCTTGTTATCGAAAAATATCAGACTCTTATTCGACAAATGTATGTTTATTTTTAAAAAAAGAGAAAATTTATATAATTATATCTCTCAACGATTTCATGACTTGAATTTATGAGGTAGACTGAAAGATGACTGACAAGTCAAAAGAGAGAAAACAAAATATATGTACTTTACAAATTATTATATACAGAGTATCAAACCACATTTGTACCACCATTTATACCACTTAATTATCACCTACGAGTAAAAAAAATATATATTTGTGTAAGACTTTTTTTGAAAAAGACACTGTTCCTAGTTAAATATAAAAAAAAAAATACATTCGACCTAGTGAGAGCTTCCGTTAAAACGGATAAAAGTCCTTTGTCCACAAGGAATCGACCGACTTGTTCAGGTCGAAGTGTATCAAGCCCAGGTAAACGTAATAGGCCGACAATTTGAAGAGCACCCAGCGCTCCGCACAGGATACCCAGCACCTATCCCACGCACTTGAACAGTGCCTAAGCTTCTCGCCGTATACGGAGCGCACGCAGCACTTGGACATCTCCATCATGGCCGACATTCTGGATTGGGTGCGTAGGGAGTACTCGATACCGCGCATCAGGTCGTTGGTCTTGAGAATCAGCAGCATCTGCCGATTGACGCGTTCCAGCACGGTGCTGATCTGCGGCAACAAGTTCGGAATGTGCTGTTGAAACTCCTCCTTCTCCTGGATGTTATACCGGGTCTTACGTACGCCCGACATGATCGTGTCCCACGTTCTGCCCGACACCATGCACGACAGCAGACCGTAGTAATCGGCGACGCCGAGTCGCGCGCACTGCTCCTTCATGGCATCCCGATCCCCGTCGAGGATCGCCAACCACAGCTTCGAGTAGTCCCAGCGAAACTGATCGGACAGATTGGCGTACAAACCGTGATCCAGCAGCACGATCTCCGCCTGGGAGTCGCGATTGCGTACCAGAATGTTACCTGGATGCGGATCCGAGTGCACGAAGCCCTCGATGAAGATCATGTGACTGTACAGACGACCGAGCTTGCTACTGACCTCGTACGGATTCAGCTGATGGGCACGCATGTATTCGAGATCGTTCACCTGTCCGCCATCCAGGAACTCCATCGTGAGGACGCGTGACGAGGACACGTCCCAGTATATCCTCGGTACTCTCAACCAGCGATAGTCGCCGAAGAGCCTCTGTACTTTCTCGGCGTTCTTGCCTTCGCGAGTGAAATCCAGCTCCTGCGGAACGTTCTTCTTCGTTTCGTCGACCAGCCAATCAAACTTGAAATCCGGAAACACCAGCGACGTGATCTTCACCAGGGCCGACATAGTCTTGATGTCGACGTAGGAGTTACTCTTGACGGCGCGATGTTGCACCTTAACGGCCACCACGTCGCCGTTCCTGAGCACGGCTCTGTGCACTTGCGCGAGGCTGGCGGTACCCAGAGGTTCCGGATCGATGCTCTGAAATATCTCGTACGGATCTTTCTTAAAGTCCTCTTTGATGACAGTTAGCACGTCCTTGAACGTGGACTGGGGCGCCGAACTGTGCAGTACTCGCATGGTGTGCACATACTCCTGGGGCAGCAAGTATTCTAACGCGCCCACATGCTGACCCACTTTAATGTAGACCCCCTTGTTGGCACAGCAGAGCTCCAGCAGCCTCTGCGCTCCATACTTGTGAACGTCCGACTTCAGCTGCAGGTACTCTGTCGACGTCCTGTCCAATTTACTATTGTACAATTCCTTCTTATAATAACGGCCTATATCGAACACCGCAAGCGCGGCTCGGCTCAGCCGTACGATTCCAATTGCTCCAATGTCATACTCGTTTGCTCTGAGAGATGCCAGGGTGCCCAACCCAATTGTTCCAATAGCAGCGGCTTTGAACAGCCTTCTGGATGTAAGCATTGCCACTCGATCGACACCTGCAAGAGAGATTTATATTAAGTTCTCAATGTTTTGAGAAGCATCATAATAATTTTAATTGAAAATGCAATATAAACTGCCTATAATATATAGATACTCTCTTAAAGACATGTCAAAAGTTACATAATTATAGTAATATATAATTGCGTAAAATTACATAACATACTAACCTGATAAAGAGCATTAACGATTAAAAATCCGCGTAAATTCGCGCAATACGAGAACGACGTCGTGGTTTCGAGCCGTTGATTGAAGAATGCAATTGACGAGCCTTCGCGATTCGGGAAGCGATCAGCTAACCTCATCGTAGCTCACATATGTTTCGAGCGAGTCTCATTAATTATTCTGTATTTATTTTGCGCGCAATTTCGGTCGATGCCCTGAGCGTATGACATTTTCACGACCTGTCACTTTTTTTATCAGGTCAACCTCGTCTTGTGGCCCCAAAGCCCGACCACGTGGACGAAACGTGCCAGCAGACGGCTTAGATAATCGCAGATAATCTGTGTACACAGATAACCTATACAGGAAAGAGCGTATAATATACATATACATATACATATAAAGGATACAGGATGTGAGTCACGCTAGAAAGAATCTATTTTTGTACAAAAGTTGTTTTTTTTTAAATAGAATTATGATTTTTCATAAATAAAAATCAATTTTTTTCCATCATTTTGTGCATTAAAGTTATGAGATTGTTAAAAAATGAATAAAAGTGAAATATGAAACGTATTTCATATTTTATAATTTGATGCAATTTAATAAAAGATTATATTCATGTAGAGAAATATATTTTATTATAATTACATTTAAAAAATTCCACTATTTTGCTGCACTTTATAAGTTTTACTAAAAGGAACTTAAAAAGTATATTACAAAGTGCAATGTTTCATACATTAGTAAAATATAAGAAGTAGCTTTGAAGACTTTTATGTGTTTTTATATGAGTGTACTGTGTAGAAAAAAAATGTATCAGTTTAATGTCGCTGTTTTCATAATAATTACAATTTATAATACATATTGAATATAAATAATAAATTATGCAAAATATCTTTTACATTACTCTGAAGTAGTTAATATCACAATGATATGTACATTGTACTCGTCGAATTAACATTTAACGGTCGTCCCACCTGCGGCCTGTTCCATCAACATTTTCTAAAACAAACAAGATCGCACAACGATTAATATCAATAGTAAGAAATAATATTTTCCTCCTCTTCAAGAAATGCATCTCAGAACAATCTGCTTCTCGTTACCTTGAGTTGCGGTATAGCGTTCGTCAATTGCAAGCCCAAGCTTCTAGCTAGAACAACGGGAGCCGCGGTGCCCCGATAAAGTCGATGAAGCGCGTCGATTACGAGCATCGTCGGCACATTGTGACGTTGCCTCAGCGTCTCGTACTGCCGCAAATACTGCATATCGTTGAGATGACTGCCGTTCACGGCGGCCTCGGCGAGGATCTTCGTCAGCACCGTCACGTCGCCGAAACCCAGATTCACGCCTTGACCGGCCAAGGGATGGATTCGGTGCGCCGCGTCCCTTAAACACGTAGATATTAATATTAAAATTAGAAAATAAATTAAATAAAAAAAGTATTAAATTCTTGCCACAATAATAAAATCTCTACAAGAAATTTTAATAAATACATCAACCTCGATTTGAAGATAAATTTTGAGAAATTTGTTGTCATTTGAATTTCATTGAGATTTGATTCGTATCTCCATACATTCTCGATCCTTTCGGCTGCATTTCTCTTAAGATCGGAAATTTTCTTACCCGACCAACACTGTGCCCGGCTGAACGTAAGATGCGGCGTGGCCGAAACCTAAGGGAAACGCCGCCCGCGATCCTTCGACGATCGCCGCTACGGAGGGTTGCAATTGCCTGGACACGCCAGTCTGCAGGGACAGATTTGCGAGCAGCTGACGGAGCGCGTGCATCCCGCTCTCGACGACGCCGTTCTTCGGATAGATTCGCCACAACGCCTCGTTTATACTGTCGACGAATTCCTCCTCCGAGACTTTCAGCAGTTCCTTCGCTCTCTCGGTCGTCACGGACCATACGAGCGAACTGAGAGAATCTGTCAACTGTCCGAGAATTATAGGATCGTTATCGCGGCTAAATCAAGTATTAATTTTTCTCATTATAAAAATGCGGAAAATATATTTAGATTGATGATTTTATATTTTAATTCCATTTGTTTGAATGATGTTTTGTACTAGATTATTATTCGAGGAAGAATAGAGGTAGAGGAGTTTCCGCGAAGAGGATGCATTTTTCTCACGGTAACTTTCTTCGATTTTCCTATTTCTCTATCTCTCGAGAGAGCAAACTTCTTGTTATGATTATATCTGATTCAACATATCATCATAAAATATTTCGACTCTGATAATTCATTTTGCTCGTTCTCAGCGAATCGCCAGCACGATTTCTGGCATGATTTCTAAAAGATACACAAATCCATCTACCCATCAATACACACGTCATCTTCGATTACGTGTCCTATTCGCGGAAATTCTATCGAGTAAGAGAACAAGTTACCGGAAGCAACGCGATGGGTCCGGTTGGGAGAAATCTCTGCCAGGCGACGACGTTCTCCGTGGGCTGAAATCGATTAACGAGTATTGTAATTTCCGGCAATTCAGATGTCGTTAGATATCAAACGATCAATCTTTAAGGAGAATATATTACCTCGGACAGTTTGAGAGTCGCAACGATGCCTAATTGATTGTACTGCCAGTTTGGATAGAGCACACCCATCGTCTTTCGCACTATCGAATTAGCGCCATCGGCACCCACCTGAAACAAACGTCAAAATGCTTTATTTATTCTAATTTATTATGATCTCAACGGTAAATTACATCTTAAAATTATAAACGATGTCATAGGAAGATTATCGGGCTAATGCGAAGATGGTGCATGTTGCGAGAGACGAGTGTTTGGAGATTTACAAGCGTGTACGAAAATAGAAATCAGATCTGGTCCAGATCTTCAGCAGAAATACCGGAGATATGCGTCAATTAGTTAACGTAAATGCCGCTCTGTTTATACACACACAAATCTACGAATGTTACTAAAGATTACATTCTGATATGACGTTTTAATAGCAAGATATACATATTAGAAAATCACACATATTAGAAAATATACATATTAGAAAATATCTTAGAAAATTCTATTTATATAAAAATTATTAAAAAGTGTATAATATTATCAACATTTTATTATTAATATCACTAAAATAATGTAATGTAAAAGCATTATTTATCTTCATCGAATTCTTCGTTTATAATTTTTCTATGAAAAAAATCGTGCAACTATTATACGGAAAATAAGTCTTTTCAAATGTATAAGTATAAAACATTAATTATACTTATTATTAAAATACAAATAATATAAAATCGTCATTCTCGTATTCTTCAGATTGATATAAGTCAGTTGTCTTCGTCGTTCAATTACAACAAGCGGATTGTTAAAATATCTTTTTACGTGCCTTCCAATTAAAAATTTTTACTCAAGAAAAAAAGATACGCGCAGGTATGACTGTTTCGAATAACGTCATTATTAGTTGACAAACCAAATGCATCCCGCTATATATATTCATGGAATGACCATGGAAGCAGATTGATAAGGCAATCGTTCCCGACAAGGATTTCGCAGGAAAAGAATTTGCGGTCGAGAGTTTTCTTCTTTCCTATCTTCGCAGCTGGTAAAACGCGAGGAGTGAGAGAGAAGCACGAGAGATTAATGGACGCTAAATATATAACATGTGTTTTATAAACACATGTAGATATATACTATGGGATATACAGAGCCACAGAACAGTCGGCTAAGTGCTCAGTATTAACGAGCAAGAGTGCGCGGCAAGAACTCATCAATTTGACGTCGAGGAAATTGATCGAACCATCGATGTTTACGAATCATAATCACGCATTGTCAACATTTGACTGAAAAAAAAAAAAAAAAAAAAACATACTGAATCCTTCTTACGAAAGTGACACGCTTATTGACATCTTATCGCGAAATCGACATTATCGGTATGTAAAGGATGGCGTCGAACTGATTTAGTGAAGAAATTTTCTACGATGTGATTATAACGCCAATTTATTTGGTCTGGATATCTTTTTTTTTTAAAGCACGAGTTCAAAGGAAAAAGCAACTATGTCGATTCTCAGTAAGAACTTCTTCGAGAGACTCTCCGGCAGTCGTTTGACACGAGAGGCACCGAGAATGGAGAACGCCAACAACGAGGTCAGTGAAAAAAACGATCATCGATGATCTTTGGACTTTACGATGCCTCGATTTATGCATTTAGGAAGAACACGAGGATATTTGGATGAGCGAGATAGAAAATGGCAGCATCTCCTCCGAGGACAGCTCCGAGTCTGTCACGTGTCACATACGAGCCGCACCGATGACGCAGGAACAACCCTGGAGCAAGGAGGAGGTCGAGGTGGCATTATCAAATCTTCCGGGAGGCAAGGCCGCTCTATCTCTGATTCCCGTTCTTCAAGGAGACGCTCTACAAAGGGTTCTCGAAGAATTTCGATGCTTGACTCTCAACGAAAATGCGGACTGCAGGCATCGCAAGCTCTCGGTGCCCACGTTCGCGAATGGGTACGTGGAATGATAATTGCATCTGCAATTTAACGATTAAGATAAAATAAATAAAATAAAAATGATAGATAAAAAGAAAATTTGTCATATTATTATATTTGCTTATTATAGTTTGTTGTGTGTGTATATGTATTTTTTATGTTGATATGTTGAAAAAATCATGTCTACTTTATATAGTATATAGTATATAAGTATATAGTAAGATACTTTAAGTAAAATAATAAAATTTTTAATTTTAAAATTTAATATTTTCTACGTACTTCGTACTTCATGACTTGACATTTTATATGCTTATAATAAAGTAATGTGTAACTTAATTTAGAACTTTGCGTGATAGATTTATGCGAAAAGCTCTATTGGCCAGCGAAAACAGAGCAGCGGCCGTTGCGACTTCGGGACAGCTACTTGCAGGATGGCCAGACACGTGTCTGCTGATTTCCAGCTGGCTGGGTCACATGGAGATCGCGAAGGCTTTGTTGGACAAAGGCGCGCCAGTTTCCACGAGCGACAACGATGGAAGGTTTATATCACATATGATAGATACATTGCCATCCAAAAATTAACCGAACTTCTTGATGATCCTAACTCATCTATCATAGCTAGCTGTAGTTTATCAGACGCCTTGATTAGAATTGACTAATTAGTCAATCGAGCCTACAATTAATCCTCGATAGAGATTATACTTTCACACACTACTATCCACAGAACGCCGTTACATCTGGCAGCGTGCGCCGCATCCGCGAAGATCGTGGAGGAGCTGCTGAAACACGGCGCTGATCCACGCGAGTGGGACGTCGGGAAGAAATGCACTCCGTTGCATTGCGCCGCCGCAGCTGGTTGCGTTGCTACCGTCAAATGCTTGATCAAGTCGGGCGCGGATGTGGATGCCGGATTGTCCGGCAGGAGTCCGCTACACTACGCCGTGCTGAACAACGCCGGGGATTGCGTCGAGGCTCTATTGCAAGCAGGTGCTTGTCCTAATAATCCACAGGTGCTTCTTCGCCGCAACCACAATTTAAGCATTAATTTAGTGGGGAAGTAATACTACAAAAGTCGTTGAAGTAAAATTCAAACGGCAAACCGTAACATGATACGGGAAGCAGAAATAATTATTTTCTCACCAAAGTAATTAGTTTCTTAAGGATTTTCAAGCCGAGATATCTTCGGTAAATTAATTGCGATTCGTTGGCAGGTTTACACAGAGACACCCTTGCACGTGGCGGTTAGTCTCGGCAATATCCGTTGCACCAAGTTGCTGTTGAGTCACGGCGCGGACGTGAGAGTGCAGCTGGGAGTCGCGAGATCGACGCCTCTACATTTGGCGGCCGAGGAGGGAAACGCGGAATGCACCAAGTTACTGCTGAACGCAGGCGCGACCTGGGAGGCGAGAAACTCGCGTGGTCAAACGGCGATGCACTTGGCGGCGCTCGCTCAATCCATAGAGACGACAGACGTGTTGATTAGCGTCGGCGCGAGGGTGAACGAGGACGACAATGAAGGGCGCACTCCTCTACACGCCGCGGTCGCGAAGGCTTTGAGAGCCAGCGAGCTGGTCAGGACTTTAATACAAGTTCGTAAATCAATTGCAAATTTCTTTGATTCACCAAACTTCGGAATAAAATATCTTTTTAATTAAAATAATAAAAAAAATTAATTGCGCCATAAATTTTTTTCTAATAAATTGTTAAGTAATTCTGTTTATGTAATAAAATTATAAATAATGATTTCCACGTAATAATAGAATTAATAAATTTTTTTTTTTTTTTTTATTCAAAAGGCAGGCGCATCAGTCAACAAGGCGGACAAGTTCGGTTACACGCCGCTGCACATCGCGGCTTTGAATGAGAGCTCGCCCACGGTGGTGACGTTGTTATCGAAAGGCGCCGACGTGACGGCGCGTACCAAGGGCGGCGTCACCGCCCTTAGCTTCATCATACGCCGCACCCCAGATGTGTTATCGCGATTTGTGTCGCGTCTCGATCAAGCAATCTCGCTGCACGATCACGAGCTGGGCGACGTGGATTGTGAGCTGCGGCTGGACTTTCGACCGTTGGTGCCGGGCGGTCGCGGCGAGACGGATCTGATGCTCTGTCTGGTAGAGGTCGGTCAGGGACACATGCTAAAGCATCCGCTGTGCGAGAGCTTTCTCTATCTCAAGTGGCTGCGTATCCGCAAATTCTTCCTGCTCAGTTTCATGTTCCACTCGATCTTCGTCGCCTTCTTCACCGGCTTCGTCGGCGCGAAGTATTTATGGCATGAGGAGCAGCTGAGCAGTATCCTTCTCTGGCCAGTGCTAGGTTTCACCTGCGTGCTCGCAGGTAAAGAGATCTTCCAGATCGCCCACGGTATTTGGTGTTACGCTAGACGCTGGGAAAACTGGCTGCAGTGGAGCGTGATCGTGGCATCCGGCATCATCCTGATTCCGCCAGTGGTACCTGCCGAAGGTGACTGGCAACATCACGTTGCCGCCCTGGGTATTCTGCTGGCCTGGATCGAACTGATGATTGTGGTCGGTCGTTTTCCCATGTTCGGCATCTACGTACAGATGTTTACCCAAGTGTCCATCAATTTCTTCAAGTTTCTCGCGGCCTACGTCTGTCTCATAGTCGGCTTCTCTCTCGGCTTCAACGTGCTGCACAAAAACTACAAGTCCTTCGCCAATCCGCCGATCAGTCTGCTTAAAACGGTGATTATGATGTCCGGTGAGCTGGAATTCGAGGACATTTTCTTCGACAAAAAGGCGCCGCTCGTATATCCTGGCACGGCGCATCTCATGCTCCTCAGCTTCGTTATCCTAGTGACAGTGATACTGACGAATCTGATGGTCGGCCTGGCCGTGTCGGATATCCAGGAGTTACGCAGATGTGCCGGTCTCGATCGACTGGTGCGTCGCGCCGAGCTGGTGGCTCACCTCGAGAACATGCTGTTCTCCAAACTTCTTGATCACGCTCCCGCGTGCAGAATAATACAAGCGTGCAGAAGGAGCGCGCTGTTGTTGCATCCACCGTATCACTGCGCCCTGCATATTCGGCCGAATGATCCGCGCGAGAGGCGTCTACCGCGGGAGCTCGTCCGGGCGGTGTATCGTCTGGTCGGCGAACGGAAAACGCGACGGGCGACCTTCCGCGGCGGCGCGCCACCGCCGCGAAACGTCGCCGCGAATGAATCGACGAATCACGCGAGGCTCAGCAGAAGGTACAGCAACGAAAGTAGTAATCAGCAGCAGCTGAGTAGTAATCAACAGCAGCTGAACGAGCTCGCGGCCGAGCTGAAGAGATGCTCGTACAACATCAGTACCAGGCTGGATAGCCTGACGGATAAGGTGGAGAGTATCGCCCGGGAGTTAGACATGACGGTGCATTTACGTTAACATTGTCTAATATTCTGTCTCGTCGAGCATTCGAATTGTTCGAAAGAAGTGAAAAACCGAGACACACTAAATAAATATACCGAATAATCTGCCAGAGCAGAATCTAAAATTAAATAAAGGAACGCAAGAATGTGATAAATCGAGATGCAAGAAACTAGCAATTCAAAGATGAATGTCGAGATGAAAGAGATGTAAACTTTAACACCCTAAAATCCATTACAACGATCCAATAGAAAAGTTTATGAATCTAATAAACTGCGTATTTCCAGGACGATTTATATATACATATATTGATGATAAAGTATATAAAATTCAATGTTACTTTTTTATTCTGTACTTACCAGTAATCTGGCTGCGTATCGCTTTCCTGATTGCAGCTGTACGGAGGCGAATTCGGCCGATGTTTTCGGGAGCTTTACATCGGTGATCTTAGATTCGTAAATCACAGTCACATTTTCCTTCTGAGAAAGCTGCTTGTTGATTGCGTGCAACAGTAGATCGTTTTCAACTATGTATGCCAATTCCTCAGACAAGTGGTCCTCGTTGAACGTTATCATAGCGTCGGAACATGCGTCCCACACCTACTAAAAAAATTATACTTAAACTTGATAGAATTTTTAATTTTTTATAATATGTAGAATAGAGCAATAAAATAATAAAAGAAAAATAGAAATAACTCTTAGATGTACAATAATAAAATATACAAAAAAAAAAAAGAAAGTCGGCTAATAAGAGTCAATGCAATAATTATGATGCAAAACCTTCCGAATATTATTTATGTCAAAACAGAATATACAGTAAACGTTCCTTTCAATCATCGTTAGCAAAAAAGATACATAAAAAGATCATATAGTAGAACTGTCATCAATACTCAAAACTAATTGCAGAGATAGAGGATTGCACAAACGTAATACATGTCAAGAAAAATCAGATTAGACTCTCACATTGGGTATCAACTTATCACAAATAAGTAAAAATAATAGAAATTACTAAAAAGATATCCTATGACCCAATTATTTTTTAAGTATGACATATTTATTGTAAGCATTTGCAATCTGCTGTCGAGACGAAGATTCATCGTTACAAAAATAAAAACAGTGCTAAATTTTATGAAGCTAATTTTTGTTACATATTAATCCAGCGCAATAACATTATATTATTAATACAAACTTAGTGAGTTTAATAATTTAAAGATAGTGGAAAAAGAAATAAAATAGCATAAAGAACCACCTGCATTTTTCGTACTGGACAATAGCGAACTGCCTCTATATGTTGCCATGCACCTAAGCTGGACAATAAGGTACGAGTCTGATTATTCAAAGCGACAACTCGATTGGAATATTGCTCCTGCGGTGTGTATTGTTGTTTAGCATTACTCTCCAATAACAAGACTTTCTTGCCTTCCAGTCTTCGATTATTCCCTGAAATAAATGAATATGTATTCTTACTTCATTTTCACGCGCAGAGAGCTCGACAAAACCATAAAAGTGCAGACTCTCTGTTTTAAGAAAGATGCGTAGATACAATTGTAATTCCGTTAACTGCTAATAACAATTCTCTTAACAGTATCAGAAAATATATTATACTATCATTTTGATACCGATGACAATATGATAACAATAACAAAAGAGCTAACCTATAGCGCACGCTAATGTCGCGCCGATCATGCCGCCTCCGGTGACGATGACGTCGTATTTCTCTTCATCCTCCACGGCGGTCGAGTAGTTTTTCCTCGATACCGCGGTCGCACTAGGAATGGCATTCTTGCAATTTCGCGATAACGACGTGAAAACGAGGCGGTACGACAAAACCACTTCTCTGAGAGCCGCCATCTTCCATCGCACTGGATTGCGTTCAGTTTACTCCTTGATGTAGAATAGTTTTCGATTGGCCAATCGGAACGAAAGAAACCAAAATTTCTTTATCCTGATTGGTCGATCAAATGCGACTCTTTGAAGGAATAAATTTTGAAATGTAAATTTAATTATCACACGCACTCGCACAGCATATAAATTTGTACGCTCCGAAATACATAAAATATGTGAGTTTAAAATATCAGAGAGAAGATGCTTATTGAACATTTCGCAATGTTTTATAAGCGATCAATTAATTCTGCTCTCTCACTCACTCATGTTCGATCGATACGTCACGAGCGTTTCGATGTAACAAATAATCGCGCGCGATACATTATATGACAAACGTCAAGGAGACAAGACGCACTACCGTCACTTCCGATTCCGTTCGACTCTAACGGTTAGAGCACTGTGGTCCGTAATTCCTTACAAAACGTAACGTTAACGCAATTCAAATATGAAACGCGAATATCATGAAATAATTTTTATTACTAATCAATAAACACGTTGCAATATTTATTAGGTAATTGATTTTATTTGCTTGTGTAAGATTTACTACTAGTACTAAACTTATTCATATCAATTTTTATCACGTGAACTTGGCGCGAACGCAGCTTCAAGCATTCCTAAACAGGTAAATGTTAAATATATTAATTGAATCATTAATTCAAAATTAATATCAAAATTAATTGAGACACTTCTTCTACACTATGTCATGGTCTTCGATACTTAACGTGTGATAAAATTAATTCGGGTATGCAAATTTTATCCGTGTTTATAAAAAATTAACGTTATAAAAATTATATTATTTAAAAGAGTTAATGATTTCTTTACGTATGTTTATGTACGTCTAGCGACGACATTCACGAGGGTTTACCTTGAACCCTCGAAGCGAATCGATCGAAACCGCGTTGTTTCGCACGCCATTCATTTCTTGGTGGGGACTGGTTGCAGGGCGTTAGCACTTCCTCATGGACTTCTCACCATGGCGACGGCGACGCCGGGCCAGGTTGCATTGATTCTCCCGAGCAAGTTGGCAGGTAGTAATGGCCGTCGAAGCGGCCAGCACGCCGTTATCTTCGATGCTCGGACCCCTTCGACATCTAGTCGCCGACCCTCTGCCTTCAAGAACGAACTGGAATCCGCGTTCGGCCGATAATTCGAATGATAATTAAGAAAGGTGATTAATAACGAAGACCTCCACAGAGAGAATATAATATCAGATAACAGATCTCTAACTTCGAGATTATATATGGATTTTATGAGAAAAAAATGTCTTTTAAATTTGCAAAAGCAATTAAGATATATATATTCATGAAAGACACATTTTTAAATAGAAAGAGAAAGATAGAGAGAATGAGTATATATTTAATATACTAGATACACTCAATCTGCAAATTTAATTGTCGTACTCTAATTGGAGAAGTTAGTATAATTCACCATTTTGCGTTTTATATTTATCATTTCTGAAAGTTTTTAGACATTCTATACGTTTGCGTGTCTTACTGTACTTGATTATAAAAGTACTAATAACTATAATAACGACTTTGTTGTATGATTCTATTACGATATATGATTCTATCAGTATCTATTTGACACCGCACAAATTATTTAAACTATGTTACATTTTTTATTCGTTATATTAATTTTATTAATTATTCTCTTATTATTATTAATATTAAGATAATAAATGATTATTAATTAAATCAGTTTGTGGAGGAAACAAATAGCTAAAAGAACAATAGCTAGATTTATTAGTAGCTCCAAAATATTTATCGTATAAAATTATAAAAAATACAATATCCCTTTTTATTTGTCAATGTTAATTAAATTAATTAAATTAATTTTATTAAAAATATTCACAACCTTTTTAGTCAAATTTATCAAAAGTTACAGACACACACAATACGTATCATAATAGTATTTAATTAATATTCCTGAATGCACTCTCCTCTCTATTATTTACATTCTACTGTTATTTATTACTGTATTGTATGTACACAAATCAGTAAACCATGACGGAGCATAGAGGCACGTCCTTCTTCCATTCGTGCGTGAAGGTGCCGGTGGATCCTTGCAGCAGACAACCGACCCCCTCGTATGAACGTCCTCGACTATCATCGACGAGGAGTCGAAGGTCGGAGAAGGTGAAAAAGATCAATTTTGCCGAGAGCCAACCGATCGCCGTTGCCGAGGACTCGGAGTCGTCGAGTCCGTGCGATACCCTGGAGAACTTTCTGGAGTTTATGAAGAGCATACCGGACTACGGGCAGATACACCATCTGTCGAACGAGCAGTTCAAGCAGAGGGTCGAGTATCTGAGAAGGAAACAACGGCTGCTTCTCCAGAATTTGAGGAATTCACAGGACGATTTGGCGGAAAAGCCGTCGTCGCGATTGTCGATTACGAGAAACGAGAACTCGAAGTCGAAGGACATCAAGCCGGACATCGCCGGCGATCTCAAGTTGAATGGCAAGAAATGCTATTTCGAAGAGTCCAGGACCAGTAGCCCGATACTTTTTTCGTCCGGCACTTTCGCCGGTCTTGCCGAAGATCAAGATCTGCTAACGTACAGGTAATGCATAATTATCAAACAAAATGCAAAGAGAAAAAGCAATTGATAAAGATCTTCGTGTACAAGCGTGTTGGTATATATTTATAAAAATTATTTATAATAAATAAATTACTTTTAATAAATAAATAATTAATAATTAATAAATAAATTTATTAATAAATTATTATTAATAAATAAATAATTATTTATAAAAATTATCTTTCTCTCTCTCTCTCTCTCTCTCTCTCTCTCTCTCTCTCTCTCACTTAATTTAATTTATACATTAAAAAATATGGCATTTTGAAATTTTCAAGAAAAAATACATGGATATATTTTAGTTTTATATATTTTTAATTTTATTTATTCTAAGATTATTTCGATACTATTTTATTTTATTTTGTTGATGATAACGGATTATTTTATTGTTAAATTATCATTGCTCACCGATACTTACGGACGCCCAATGTTGATTCCAGATGCAGGGACAAGGACAAGGAGACGAAGACGAAGCGCAACAAAGAGATACTTGCAGCTAATAAGAGTTGGAGTACATGGAGCGGATCAAAGAGCGATGATGATAGCGTAGATAGTGACGGCGAAGACAGCATCGAGACGAAGAGCTTGCCGCCTAATGGCTCGAAAGAATGGCACCCTACGGTGCCTAAACCATTTAGCTTCACCCTGAGGTGCATATTCAAATAACAAAGTCTTTTAAGAGATATCTAAAAATATCTGTATTTGAAAATAGCTGTTTACTAAACGAGGCTTTCAAGTGTTCAATTTTTGTCTCGATATTAACGTACACATTAATTAATTTTTATTGTTATAATTTAATCTTTATATTTTTCTATGTTACTTTAATATATTTTTTGTTTCCCGCGTTTGTGTGTATATTCATATAAATTAACATGAAAGATCTTACTCTGTTTCAGGGAAGAAGCGGAAAAGTACATGACGGAAATGGAGGCAACTGACCGCATGAATCAGGATAACGCGAGAAAGAGTCCTTCGAAGAAACGACGAATCAGACCGATTCCTATCACGTCTAAAATACCACTTTATGACAAACTGATGGCCGAGAAAGAGGAAAGGTCAGCCATATAATATTCTTGTTTTATAATATGCAGCGCATAATACTTTGACTTTTCGGATTTAATGTCATATCTATTATTTTGTCAACTCCATTTAATTCTGAAAAAATTTAACTATACTTTAATAATTTATATAGTTTGTACATATTAATTCGTAACATGCAATCCTTCTTCATTTTAATTCTCAAGCAGTGTTAAGAACGAACTAATCGCTGATTCATAACTCTTATTAATTATTCAGTCATCTTTCAAAATATGTTGTATAATAGATTCATCTATCATAGTTTTAAATAAAAATGAATTAATACCTAACGTTTGATATTAATGTAAATAATGAATATTTGATTGATGATAATCGATGTGTCGCGCGTTTCTGATATTCAGGAGTCGCATCGTGCGCGAGGAGAGCGCCCTGAATCTGCTGTCGCAGGTGCGACCTTTCAAGCTGGAGTGCGACCGCCGTGCCTGGCGATCCCTGGCGAGGTCTAGTCCCGAGCTCCGCTCGAGCAAAAGCAGTTCTTCGCGCTTCAAGGCCAAACCAGTGCCGAGAAACTTGTTCGGCACCGAGGTTTACGATCGCATGCTCGAGGACGAGTATTACAGGTCGGTTTCGATCGGTTTGCCAAAATCTTTGAGTTATAGACGGATAAAAATTTTAGTTATAAGATTCAACAGTCTGGACGACGAGTTATTTAGAATCCACCTTTTCGAAGAAACTTTAATGATTTTAGCAGGATTGCTTGAGGGCTATTCGAGAATTAAAGACGAGATTCAGATTATAAAAATTTCGCGCACGATTCCAGGCAGCTAAAGAAAAGGGTAAGAGCCGCCGAGCTGCTGAAGTCTTCTTCCTTGCCGCCGTCGATGGCGAGACGCGAGCGTGTCAAGTCCGTGTGTGAACATTTGCAGGACGTAGCGTCCAACAAGGACGACGACGAGTCCGTCATTCCGACGACGACGACGACGACGTCCGAGAGAGCCAGATCCGCAATGACGTCAATGATGTCCTCGCGCGGAAACAACCTGGCCGCGATCCTGAGATGTCAGGCTTCACGGTACAATCTGTGCATTCAATAGAGAGAAAATAATACGTTATAGAATTAATAAATTAGATGGAGAGAGATCGAAGAATTAATTTTAAAATATCGTGGAAGATTTTTTAACGAAAAAATGATTGTTTTTCTTTGTCGGAATGTCAAAAATTATTTAATCGTAAGCAATCACACCGTGAAATTGTGAATCTGATGATTTGCATTTCAGGAGTGCGATTAAATAAGGAAGTACATATTATTTCTCGATTGATTTTAAATAGGTTTTATTTTGGCAAAGAATCTCCAAATTTTAATTTAAGAATAAATAAGGAAATAACATTATAATAATGTTAAGAAAAATAACATTAGTAAAAACAGAAAAGAAATAACACTAAAAAGAATTATTTTAAGGAAAATTATTGATAAGCAGAGTATTTTTAATTCCGCATAAAAAAAGGCAGAAATATTATTTTGACATGACGGAGACACAGAAATTTTTCATACGATAAAATTTTTTCTGAATGTGCTTAAGTTTAATTTTTCAAGGGCATTTCTCTCAAATACCGACCGCATATTTCTAATTGCTTTAATTAGAGGGGAATTCACACGCGTAAATGACGATCGCAAACTCGTCGCAGAGAGAAACTGGAGCGCGAGATACGGGAACGAATGGAGGAGAAACGACGGGAGCAGATACTGAAGTTCAGGGAGACGCTGATCGGTCGGAAGCCCGCGTGGAGGGCCCTGAGATCGGCCGCGAGGTACGCAGAATTAGAATCTATAGATCTAATCTAAGTCCCCCGACTTTCACGATTCGGACATTGACGATGCAATGTCGCGCAAACAAGGCACGAGCACGACAGGGACCTGGATATACGGACGTCTCTTCGTCGCGACGAGGCGCGGGAGCAGGCCGAGCGTCATCGTCTGCACATGGAGATGATGCTGGATCGCGTGACGCAAATACCGACCCTGTTTCAACGTCATTCCCAGGTATGACGAGCTCTTTACATACGTCATCGCGGAGATAATCTTACTTTCCGGATCGAGGAAACTAATAAAATATTCATCAATTAATACCTTCTCTTCTCTGGCAAGGAAACATGTTTTACGCGCGTTAACATATTTCATTCAGAATGAATAATATTAATATATTATTAATGATTTTGTTATTATATTTAATATAAAATAAGAGAAAATATAAAAAATATATATATATTTTTTTTTTAAATTTATACGCGTGCAATTGATAACGAAAAATGATAAGAATTTAATAATTTAATAATAGTATGAACTGTATGCAAGACATTTGTAGATTCTTTAGATATACCTTAAATAAGCATCGTGTAAACTACGCTTTATGCGATAAACTTTACAGAGCTTCCAGTCGCTTGCGATGACACAGGAACAAGAAACTTCTCCGAAGAGCATCAACATTCGCAAGAAGAAGAAGAAGAAGAAGAAAAAGCAGCAGCAGCCGCTGAAAAGACCCACGTCGAGCAGTCTAGATTCGTACATGAGTTTCGTCAGCAATTACAGACCGAATTCAGGATCGTTGACCAGCTCTTCCGGTACTCTAATCTCCTCAAGCCAATCGTCGTCAAAGTCATCGCGTGATTCCTCCGATAAGTCAGCGGCCAAGTCGGAAGGCTCGACGTCGAAGAGGAAGGTCGATCGCGGTCCGCTAAAGGTGTCGATCAACGAAACGGCGGAACTGATCGAGGATCGAAATGAGAAGTCGACGAGCAGCGAGGAACACGAAGATGCGTTGTAAAACGACGACAAGAGTGAATCATCGCCGAAGAGTGAATCAAACTATCTTTAATTCTTCTGAAGGTATCCTGAATTTCAGATTTATATACATTTGATTGATTATAATATACAGTTAATAATATACATTATAATGATAAAATTATAGCTGAGCTTTAAATTGAAAATTCGCTTAAAATTAACGGAGGAAGATAATTTATCTATTCTTAATATGCTTATCTATATATTTTGCATTACTTTTAAATTGCACCTTCTCTAATATACTTTTTTATTTAAAATTATTTATAAAAATTCATAAATTATTAATAATTTATGGTTAATAATGGTCTGATGTTCTCGTGAAAGATAAAATGGTTCTAAATTAATCGGAAGCTCATTTGAAATAAAAATGATAGCGATAATTCCGGGAAATCTAATGTTATTGTGGCTGACAGAAGCGCATTTCGTAGAACTTAAGCAACGCATTTTTTATGAAAAAAATGATATATTATAAAGAGTACAAATAACATGACATATTAACACATAAGTCGTAAATATGCATAGTTCAGCATGAATAATAAAATGTCTATTACTCTCTAGCAAGCAGAGAACTTTTCTCTCTCTCTCTCTCTCTCTCTCTCTCTCTCTCTCTCTCTCTCTCTCTCTCTCTCTCTCTCTCTCTCTCTCTCTCTCTCTCTCTTTTCATCCAAGACGTAACACGTTTATCACTCGAAAAGTATAGCACATCTTCTTACATATCTATCTTACATTTATAGCATATCTATCTTACATTTAGCTTAAATCAAAATTACGAGAGATTCTACTGGAATAAAATTGCACCGATAGTAAGATAATCTAAATCTAATAAAAAAATAATAAAATAAAGAAGCAATTAATAAAAATAGTTATTTTTATTTAAAAATATCCATCAATAGAAATGTCTATATTTTGTAAACGTGTTAAATTGCTTAGTTCCTCGAGCGTTAAAGTTTCACTATTTTCTCGCCGTTGCAATTTTATTCGTCCTGCCAATTTTTTCCGAAATCAATCTTATCTATACGTATTATTATCTCGCGAAGTTCCAGTTCCAGTTTTCGTCGCGATTATTCAAATTATTGGTACTTCACGCACGCGGTGAATCAAGAAATACAAGACGGAAGACGCGTTTTCCGGAATGACCGGAGGAGAAAATCGATGTCCGTCGTCCGTCTCTATTGAAGTGGATTTTCATCGAGAATCACGATCGACCACCTCAGTCCGTCATCGTGTTCAGGATCCAGTCCACGTAATAAGCGACCCTGGTGTAGACTCCGGGGACGCCCGCGGTACCGCACTCCCTCGACCCGAAACTGACCACGCCGTATTGAACGATGCGCGCCGTGTTGCCGTTGTATATGCCGAGAGCTTGCAGAGGCCCGCCGCTGTCGCCGAAGCAGGAATCCACGTCGCGCAGACCGCCGGCGCACAGCTGTTTGTGCCAGATCTGCGTCGACCGCCTGAACGCCTCCCTGCACTGATCGTTGGTCACCAGCGGCAGCTTCGCCTGCAGAAGGTCTTGACTACGCGGACCCATTTCCGTCGCGCCCCAGCCAGTCACTATCGCCTGTCGATCGGAAACGAGAAGATTCGATATGTGAAATCGGAAGAGAGAGAATCGAGTCTCTCGAGAAAATTGAGAGATAAATTCCTGAATTAAAATAATTTTTTTTAGAAGCGAAAAGGATGCTTTTTTCTCGAAAAAATTCGATGGGGAATTTTAATTTCAAAAAAAGAGTCATCCCTCTCACTCTATATGTTATTTAAATATTATCTTTGTTGTTTGTAATCACACGAATATCGGGTTATACGTATAAGTAGATTCGAAATGAATATATGTGACTTGTCCTTTTTTCTTGCTTTTAATCTATTAATGTGTAGAATAGTCCAGTTTGATGTGCTTACGAAGACGAAAGGCAAGTGTGCCAAAAATTTTCTCACCTTTTTTGATTTTAACGTTGCCGCTGTGCCGAACGGCAAGCAAATCGGTTTGACACTCAGAGGCCTGAAATCTATAGAGTCATTCAATTTAATAAGCGCGATATCATTTTGCAGTTTCGTTCGCGTATAGTCGGGATGATAGTAGAAACTTTCTACGCCGAAATCCTGATATCTCTCGGCGCACCGGACTTCAAGTCCGTCCTCGTCGTAGTCGCAGTCGCGTTCCTTGCTTATATCGTGTTCTCCCACCCTGACGCCTATCAGCGATCTGATATCTGAAATATTTGACGGTTTTGATTGTGTAAAAGATTGCGTAGAATGTAAGAAGAAAATAAATACCCATCTCGAGGGCAATAAACAGTTTTAAATATCTCTTTCAGAAAATTTTACACACATTTACTCTTTTTAAATTTAATTTTTTTATAAATGTTTAGTTTCTCTACAAAATCTTTTCTACAAGAGTTTCTCTCTTTACCCGCTGGAAGTTGAGTAACGCAATGAGCGGCGGTGAGGATATATCGTCGGGAGATGATTGTGCCGCCGCAACGGAACTCCGGATTCGACTTTCCGGTGTCGTACGCGATCAGCGCCATCCAAGGATATTCGAAGACTCCGGTCTTGTTACCACCGTACACCTTCGTCTGGATGAGGGGTCCGCACCTTTGATGATCCAATAGACGTAGGTTCGGATGGTTCGTAACATCCGGCAGAGGTTCGGCAGAAACGCCAGTTTCCAGTTGCACGGATATCGTCGTCGTCGTCGTCGTAGTCGACGTTGTCGGTGATATAAGCTGTTGCTAAAGATTAATATTTAATGTCATAAATAATATAGAGAAGCGATGACTCGCGTTCGAATTTAATTTATTTTTCCACGCAAGTGTGAACTTTTTTTTGACACACTTTTTATTCGGGTTAATCATGTCATTCGCGTCTGATACTGCTGTAATCAACGAGATTCGGGAAGCTTTTAGATTTCTTCAGAAATACGAAGAGATATCGAGCGTGAAAATTTCTTCGTAATTCATTATCTCATTTAAAGAATCTTTGTTCGGGATCGAAACGGAAGAACTTTGATTTTATTAATTTACGATAGTTTGTTTTTGCGCGAAATAGTAACAAAATTTTCCACTCAGATTTGATTCTCAGATTTCAACGAATGGATCTTCAACGGGAATCCTGTACTAATACAACGAGATCGGGATATAAAATGTAAAGTCGAGGTCGGAGAAACCTGTTTGTGCGTTATTTTTTTAGAAGACTATCAAACGCGGCCCGTGGAACGATGACATCGTCACGTTAATAATACAACGGCGCAACGATGTATGTATAATTTGATATATCACACACACATGAAAAGAATAGAATGATAGAGACTCATCCGAAACGCATTAACGCTTCTCGATAACGTATGTCGATATTTTTTGACACGATTCAAAGAACGATTGATCCGCTCATAAATAATTTTCTAATATATCAAAAAGTTGTATTTTTTGTCTGCAATTGTGGCTCCCAAATAAGACCTCTATTCGTTCTACTTTTTTACGATTTATTTCAAATTAAAATTAAATTTGATTTTATACGTTACTCAAATAAAAAGTTTGCTTTCTTAAATTTTAGTTTAAATTGAATTTACTACAACATTGACACGTTTAATGAACTAATTTAATAGGATCATTACCTGGTTCGAACAACAAACCATCGGGTCGTTGCCCTCGAAGCCGCATTGCGCGTTCCTGAGCATCTGCAAAACCTCTGGCGAAAGTGGTCTCGGACTATTCCTCAGGATTGTTATGATAGGCACACAATTACGGATGTTAATGCAAGTGTCGCGACTATTCGGGCATTGATTCTCTGCAAAAGTAAGTCATTTTTCAAGTTAATCAAAAACTTTTCAAATTAAATAGCATTTTTCCAAACACAAGATTCAGGTTTTATTTAGAAGATATATTTTCAGATATATATCGCAAAATATATAATTTCTAATATTTCAAATTAAATAATTAAATAATTAATTAATTATTAAATATTAATTAATTAAATATTAGTTAAATAATAATTAAATAATTAAATAATTAAATAATTAATTCTCCAGAGAGAAAAATTGATAAATCAGAATCAAAGGTACGTTTGGTATATTTTCGTACATGTCAGATTGATGCAATATGTATTCAAGAATGTGTTAAAACTTTATTATTAGAAATAAGAAAAAATCGATTAAATTTATTTTCAAATATCAACGTCCTATGATAAAACTACTCACGTGCGTTGATAGCTGTTACAGCGAGATAAAGAACGAACAATCCGACGGATATCATTGTTATTTCTAATTCTTGTAGCTATTATTCTAAGTCCGTCTCTTTCTTTCTCTCTCTCTCTCTCTCTCTCTCTCTCTCTCTCTCTCTCTCTCTCTCTTTCTCTCTCTCTCTTACGGATCGGAGCGAGCCAGAGATTTTTCCGCTCCGAAGGTTATCGGATGATGCTTCTTGAATAGAAAACTCGCATTCCTCGTGTTGGAGAACGTATATAATCCCACTCACGGTTCGCACTGATCTGTCACCCCGAGATTGCACGAAGTTTCGCAGTAGCACGAGTCAATCCATTCGATTGGAGCCAACGCTCATGGATTCATCCGCGAGAGTTGCGATCGACTAAGTTCCTCCGCTACCTGCTGAGTCTAATAAATCTGTTGGATCGTGAAAACTGGTGGGGACGATTGTCCCGATCAACCGTCGTCGGTCGTGATTCGCTGCCGATTAGAAGAGAGTTGTATCGCAATTCACATGATTTCGTGGAAATGGGAAACGCGCACGAGCTTTTCTTGATAAATTCCGTCGTCGTCCTTTCGCGTTATCCTTATCGTTCGAGGCTCGAGCTTGCTATCGCACAAATTGACGTTACACTGCTTTGGAGACGTTGGTGCTGTTGATACATTCTATTCAATAATATTTTGATACGTATATATATCAGTGAATTCTTTTTATCTTTCCAAATAAATTTGGAGACAGTCTTTGATTAGGAAAAATTTAATTTTTGTGATTTTAGTTCAGAGAGTCGTGGCAATTTTTTATTTTATTTGTACATATTACCTATTATTCATATTATTATATTATATTTATTTTATTTACTTTAAAACTTTGAGAATTAATATGTAAAATTCTTAATATTTAATTTTAAAATCACAAATATTTTGTACTCTACTATATGATTGTGCAGTCAACTTTGATTTTGTTAACTATACATTTTTCTCATTAATAATTTCAGAAAATTGTGCTATTATTAAAGTTCTGAAATTATGAAAAATCAGATAAATATTTATATATTTGTATAAAAACTGATCTTAATTAATTAATTTCTCGGAAGAGAAATCACTTTATTTATGAAAAATAAAAATAAAAAAGTAGGATCAGCATTCCTCTTTTCGAAAGGAAGTTAATGCCGTCTATAAATAAGATCTGTGGGTCAAAATAAGAAAGATAAAGAGGAGTCACAGGAATTTTTCCTGAAGGGGAAACCCACGCAGAGATACGATGACAGACGAAAGGAGATATAATATAAGAGAAAGAAAAAGAAAGAGCCGGTTGAATGTTAGAATGTTGTATTTTTCGACTTGTTTCTGTAAATCAAGTGATTTTCAGCTAAAAAGAATAGGAATAAAATCTCTTTAATTAAATTTCGCAATGCTGCAAATTTTATTTTCGTTATCTTCGATTCTTGTTCTTATCTGATTTTCTTCTTTCTCTTCTTTAATTTGAAAGATTTCTGTTTTGAATTCGGACCACACTTTACTCTCCCTTTTTCCTTTGTTTCTTCTTTGAATAAATTTTTTGCTCTGTTTGATTGATCAAACCCTCGAGCTCTATGCAATCTCTCATGTTTATCTTCTTTTTTCACAGTCCTCAATATTTCTTTAATACTGTTTGAGTACGAATATACATCAGAAAAATAGAAACTTGTTAGTGAATTTATATAATAAAATCGCACAGAATCGTAATGATCCCTATTCTAAATATAATAATGTAAAAAATTTATCGTATAAATCAAGTAAATATTAAGTTAAATATTATACAAGATTACATAGTTAATTTAGAAAAAAAAAAGTAATGGAAAAATGCAAAGAAAATTAAAAAAGGTATCATATTATGACGACTTTATAAAATATGCTATAATGTTTAACATGTTTAAAGATTATTCTCGTTTAATAGATGATAATTCCAAATTATTTTGCAATAAAAGAACCGAGAACCGTGACGCCGAGGATCTCTAATTGCCGGAAATTCCTAGTAACAGTGCTGCGCGATCGAAAGCGCATTGTGTGTTGCTCTGTTGAATGTGCAACTTAATTTTAATTACTGTTGATTGACGAGAAAATTGTGTCAGTACTTTCCTCCGAAATGATTGTTAAAGGATATCCGCTATGTATTCTCCTTCATTCATTTGTCATCCATCAAAAATAGCACAGTCTTCAAACTCATTATCACAACCGATAGCTTTCACGGAAAAGACACGGAAATTCGTTTATCCGCAAAGATTCTTGTGACGTCAAAAATACATAGCTCATCATTAAAAATATGATTATAGGAATTTTTTTAATGCTAATTAAAAAAATAACGATTAACGACTATTACTATTGAACACTGAGTTCCCAAGTAGCAAATGCATGTTATTTGAAGTCAAAATGACATCATTCGACGTTAAAATGACGTCATTTGACGTCAAAATTACGTGCGCTTGCTACCTGGGTTCTTGAACATTATTTCTCTGTAAGCGTAAAATTTTAAAAAATTTCGCGAAAATTTATTTTTTTTCTCAAAATAACGTAGAAGTTTGAAATATTTAGAAATTATTGAAAATGTATCTGTTATTAAAAATAATATCAAAAATAGCATTAATTATAATAAAACAATTAATTGAAACATTTTTATATAAATATTTCTTAATGATAATTATATTCATTATTTATATATAAAATATATAAATTATTTTTTTCGGTATATTAATTGACATACTCTCTTTCTCAGAATCTTATTCCGATAACTATGCGCTAATCACTAATATTGTAACGCACTGTTTGATTAATTCGTGTTTTTGCGTAAAGGCCTTGATAATGTTTTTCAAAGTTTGCGCAAAGATTACTGTAGTGCCATATATTAATAAGGTCAATTTCTTTAATGACCCGCACGCGTTGATAACCCCGGAACAAATAATGATGCAAATATCGAATATACGTAATCGTCGCCAACGAAATTTTTCACGACAATATTAACTACAAGTTCTTGTCATTTTCCTCGAAAGAAAATGCAATTACCAGGAAATCAATGTTGATTTATTAAATAAATAAAATTGTGTCAATAGGAAACGAATATTGTAAATAACGTCGCAATCTGACGATGATAAACATCATATTTTTCGGAAATATAAAAATTTACGCGAAGATTTGTTACCACAATATGGCTATATGTATACAGAATGCATAAAAAAAATTGTATTTTCTCGAAAGCGAAGAAAACATTTCCTTCTATTTCCGATTTGCATTTGCATAAGAAATTATTTCCGTTCATATTATTCCGATTACACTTTGTATATATATAATAACATAAATGTTAAAAGAAAAAACATTATTGAAAGGATGTTAAATATAAAATATATATAAAACATAATGTGTATAAGAAAAAGTAAAACGTAATTTGATTATTAATACATTTAGGAAAAAATTTTATTTATTTTTATTAATGCATTGCTAAAAACTTAAAAACACTTTTTTTCAATATTATACACACTGACGTTCTTACACACTCTAACATCCTTATAATATCGATTTATTGAATATTAATATTGCAAAGTTCTAAATCTATACAATAAATTGCACTTTATTTAAATAAAACTTATAAAAGAGTATCTGAAAACATTGCTATAAATATATATCATCAAAAATGCAGATAAAATGAGCAATTAACGTCGCTTAGCTATAAATTTCTTTCTAGTAATTGAGTATATTTATGAGATATTTATAAAACACAGACTAACTATAATTTTTCAATTCGGTCAAAGATATTGCATCAACCCTTTATGCTAAGTTTAACGCAGGAATTTGTCTCATTGATGCATAAAACATTCATCATGATTAAGAATTTGTTCTGACGCATTCTCTTCGTCAATTCTGTCAAAGAAAATTTGAACACAACTTCTTTATACATTACTCTACTTTAATAAGGTGTAGAGACGAATATTTGTTAGGCTCTCTAAATTAAACCTACTAACGCAACTTTTCTCGTTTCTCAGATCGCAGAAATACGTTGATTTTCGCGCAACGCATTCCAATTCCATCTCTAACTCAATCTCTCGAAAGAGTCTTTGGAGGGATACTCAGAGAGATGATACTTCCTCCGTATACGATGATTAATATTACGCCCTCAGTTTACTGACGATCCAGGGAACGAAGTCAACCACCCTGGTGTAGACGCCTGGCCAGCCCTGCATGCCGCAGGGCGACGGTCCGAAGGACACGACGCCCACGGCGGCCCATCTGCCGGTACCGTCGGCGATCCTCTCGACAGCCATGAGAGGACCGCCTGAGTCGCCCCGACACGAGTCCTTGCCCTTCTGACCGCCCGCGCAGATCTGTCCGTAGCCGAGCCGGACGCCGGCGTTGTTGTAGGTCTGATCGCACTGCTCCTTGTTCGCCAGCGGCAACGACAGCTTCAGCTTGACGTTGGACGCCGAGCGGATCTCCGTCTTGCCCCAACCGGCCACGACGAGTTTGCCGTCGAGCGACGAGTTGGTGGGTAGACAGATGGACTTGACGAAGTTGGTGAACGCGACGTCGCGGTTAAGACGCAGCAGCGCGATGTCGTAGCGTTGGTCCCGCGACTGCGGCCGATATTCCTCGTGAGCGATTTGCTCCTCCACGCCAACGGTGATCGGATCGTCGGCGCAGACCACGCTGTCCTCGCCGTCCTGCACGCAGTCTCTCTCGGTGTCGGTGTTGTACTCGCCAAGACGGACGCTGGTCAGCCGCCAGTTGGGCGGCAGATCCTTGCCCTTGATGCAATGGGCGGCGGTGAGGACGTAGCGCTTGTTGATCAGGACACCGCCGCACGCCGTCGTCCTGCCGTTGGCTGTAAAAACGTCATTCGAAGAATATTCAATGAGATTATAATTTATGCTACAATCGAGACTGTGCGTAATATACAATATGAAGATTTTAAGTATTGTATCTTCTCGGATCTCGGATTTTCTTTCTCTCTCCACTCACGTTTCTGATACTCCAACAGAGCCATCCAAGGGAACTCGTCGAGCTCGGTGCGTTCGCCGCCCACGATCCTCTGCGAAAGATCCCGACCGCAGTCGCTCGGCAGCAACGGATTGTCGGCTAGATCGACCTGGATGTTCTCGCTGGGCCGCGGGCTGGTTGATTGCTGATTCAATTCCGGGGATTCCGGCCTGGGATTATTCGTCACGGTGCCGCCCGGACGGGTGTTGACATTCGCGTTGCCTACGCAGCACACCTGCGGATTCATGCCTTCGAAGCCGCAGTGATTGCGCCTAAGATAGGCGATCGCTTGGTCGCGCGATTGCTGCAGGATGCTGGCCACCATCGGACAGTCGCGCGCAAGTATACACGCGCCCAGCTGACCGTCAACTCTGCAGTCCGTCCGCGAGTTTTCTGTTTTAGAAATTAAAATGAGAGAGTTATTTGTAAATAAAAGGTAAATATGTAATCAATTTTTTGTGCATCACATATTAACATTATAATCGCGGATGAGATTTTTTTTTTATTTCATATCCAATCGTAACTTTAACGCGACGAATTAAAAATTAATTTCGTCTTACGTTAGTAAAAATAACGATTCCGCATTTGATAGCCTGCGCAAAAAAAATTTTTGAATTGAGCGTTAATAGTTTTGCATAATCGCATCGCTTAATAATTAATACATATTTTACTACAGCTTCTAGCCATCTGTCTAGCAATATATTTATAAAGTCATATATTTATAAAGTCAAGAATTTCCAGTTTTTCGAGCCAGAGGCTGTTTGCATAATCTAATATTCTATAATGTGATAGATACTATAAATATTAATTATAGAAATAACTGTGCTATTTATGATAAATTATTGATATTATTTAATTTACGAAAATTTATTTATTTGTAATATAAAGTTGATTATTATTGATTACTTTCAATGATGATATAAACACATACATATATCATATATATAATCTGTATTATCTTTGGATGAAAAATATTTGTAAATCAAGATCTATCCTGAGATTTATCGATATGCGGAATCGAACAAAGCTGATCCCACACAGCTGCTATTCCGTCACTTCCGTTTATATACCTGTTTCCTGACTCTTGTCGTCAGTCATTAATTCAATGACGTAACGCAAAATAATGTCGCGTACGATGCGAGTGGTAATCGATGGGAAACCGGCATCTGGCCTTTGTTTTCGCGGAAGCGCGTCATAAATTGATAATTAATAATGTCGCGAACCCGGATAATCACGTTCCGCGATGATTTCCATCAATGATAGAAACAAAATTTAAAATACATGAACGACTATAACGAAGTTTCAGGTATATTTCATGTTGTGCACATATATGGTATATACACTGTGTCGACCTTGGATGCGATCAACGCTTTGCTTTTTTTCATCGCGCACATCAAATGGAAAAAAAATTGAAAGACGAAAATTATATTAACGAAATATTGAGAATATAAATTATAAACAAACGCGTATGTTATAAATTGAAAGATTTTACATAATAGCTTGTTGTAAATAATTGCGATTATGATTGATTTCAACGTCGTTTCTCGATAAGAAAAAAAACTGTGTGATAATTATATTTTTGAAAAGAATTTCAGATGGTCTGCGAATAATATCAAAGAATGTGTGAACTCTACTCTTTATTAAATTCCTGTTCTTTTTTTAACTTTATTTACCATAAACTGACTTAATTGAATCACCAATAACCTTGATGAAATAACTCGAGTCACTCTTGGTCCTGCTTTTTAAAGCCAACTAGCCCCCAGATGACATAAATTAAAATGTAAAGAAATAAAAAACCTTCTCGAAGATTAAAACATCTTCTGTGAACGTCTTTACGATATCTTCAATATTTTCTAGAAAATTTGGAAAAATATACGAAAGAATTAAATAAATTTTAATTGATTATAGCCTTTGGCTATATTTTTTCTGAACTAACATCGACATTGTATCTTACACTTTAAGGAAGCTACTTACGCGCATTGATACTGACGATCAGCAATGCCAGCAACTTGAGGAACATCAAAGCCAACATCGACATCCTCGGTGAATTACTCAACTTTTCAATTTACAAAAGTACCGAGAGACAATCACAGCGCACTTTGACAGCAAGAACTCGCTCGGTCTCACTCAGCTCCTTCCGTTTTATGCCTTCGTGCCGAAGACCAGGACACCAACTGACGATGATGCCCATGATAAAGTGACCGGAGCCAGGGTCAACAACTGTCCCCACCACCACTATCAACAGGCTTCGCTTAGCTAATTAGCAGGGGCGGACTAGGAGTCGAGGAATCATCGGAAAAGTCGCGCGTTCGTCACGCAATTAGATGTAAAGTATATATTTCGAGAAAAGAAAAAAAAATATTGCAGAGAACAAAACCTTTTCGAGATTAATTTTATTTTTTAATAAGTTCTTTTATATTTAACATATTTTATTTTACGTTATATCTATATTTTCTTTCTAGACACCGCGATTCTTTCTCGTACAAATCAGAATCGCAGCGACAAATGCGATTTATTTGAGAACGATGTGAAATTAATATCTCTTGTATTAATGTTGTCTCGATATTACAATGACTTTTACAACCTTATTAAAATCGGGACTTTCCCTACGTACAGTGGCCAGTCCGCTTCTGATTTATTAACTGGTGACGATTTCCTCGTCGCTCCTTGCTTTCTTGTCAGAGCCACATTTAGAGTAATTTTCATTCAAAAATAACTGTCAATAATAGCTAAAACATATTATAGTACTTGTTCTTTTTGTTTATAACGTTTATATATGCAACGTAACATCACATACAGTTTCAGATACTTTCAACATTTATATAAGTTTTAGTAAACTAATTATCAATTAATTTATTTCAGTTCTTTATCGGTTTGTCATAATTTTAATATGTGAAACTGGTATGAAATTGGTGTATCTTGGAAGGTTCGAAAATTTTATGAGATCTGGAAACATTTAAATGAACTCAGTAATCGTTTCCCGATTTTTTCTCTCTTTCTTCCGCGACGCACAGATTTTAGAGAACCTGTTTGCTCGCGAATTCATGGTGTTAATAACGAATTATGGATTCGAGGAAGTCGTCTTGACGTCATCAATCTCACCATTGATGAATTCGCGCACATGGAATTGATCTCACAATTGTAGGCAAAAACATTAAGATTGTAAAGTAGTGTAACAACGTGTAAACAAACGTATCCTTTTTTTATCAATAGCATATTATATGAAGTCATCAATAATTCTCGGCCGAGTCAAAGTAGCAATTTGATATCTTAATGCGCACGCGTTATCTCATAATTTACAGTATATGTATATAGCATTATGCAAATTATGTTAGAATATACAACGACTCGCGCAAGAACGCTTTCGAACGCGTATATATTGTACATATCTATCAATTAAATAAAGCTGTAAAATTTGTTTTAGAAACATTAAAACCACATTAACGTTGACATTAAATCATATGGCTCAACATTCTACATTCTACGATATGTAATTCCTCGTCACGCTGAGAAACTTTACCTGTGTATTCTATAAAAATCCACAGGAAGCATTTCAAAACACGCAGAAAAAGATTGTATCCAGCGATAATTTTAGATTTACGATTAGAACTCTGTATATTTCCAATACTGTGTCATATTTAATTGTCACGGTTGCGAGCGCTTTCGCGGAAAAATGATTCAATCCTCGAGAAAAGAGAAAAAAAAAACAAAGTCCTCCGCAATGTTGCGTGCGTGATCGAATGCAATCTAGATCATGCAATGCGAAACGGGAACATCCCGACTTCTTCGTGTATTCAGTATTAATGTATGACGCGGAATCTCACGGAAAGAATCGGATATTGCTTGCACGAAGATCGTGATGTTTTTCAATTTGAATAAATGCATTTAAATCGATTTGTGGATAGAAGTAAATTTTAGTAGAATTAGATTTAACGTCTAATTTATTCCCACGTGGTTTGCTAATCAATTACCTCCATAAATAATTAAACGATTGGATGATTGCAAAGATTTAGCAAAAGTTCTGAGAGATTTACGGGTTTCTTACTGAATCTGATTTCTACAGTCGACTTTCGAGAATAACTGCTTCCGAGCGATCGAACGCTTGCAGAATTGAGAAAATCCTGCAATTTTTCTTTGATTTTCACTGTGCACGTGACTGCAAGATAACATGATTCTCTTTGTCGATCTTTATTATTCTTACAATTGACTCTTACAATTCTTACATTTGACTCTTTAATTATAATTTATCTCTAATAACACAGTGTGTCTAATATGTGTCTAACAACAAGAGCAATTTTCGCACGTTTAAAGTAATTAAGGCCAAGAATTCTCATCAATTATGTACGAGATATCATCTCGATGAATTCACTGTCGCGACGATAGATATCCTAAATAAAAACGACTGCACTCTTAAATAAAATCCTAAACACGAGATTCTCTTTTTTTTCGACGAAATAAAAAGTTTGCCAAGTGTACTAACTTTAAATTTTGTTTTCACTGTAATTAAGACGATTCAACAATCTTGTTCCGAGTTCTTTCACGGGTGAACGTGATCCAGGATCCATATGGTATATGCAGCGACCTTGCTGTAGATGGCAGGGATCTTGGAGGCGCCGCAGGCCTTCGCGCCGAAGGAGACGACGCCGATCAAGTAGTACCTAGGTGGCCCGTTCAGGCTCTGCACCTTCATTAAGGGTCCGCCGCTGTCACCGCCGCAGGAATCCTGGCCTATGACGCCGCCCACGCACATCTGCTGCTGCTCCGACATCTCTGCGAAGTTGCTTAATGCTGACTGCAGACACCTGTCCATTTCGACGACCGGCAACTTGATCGTCTGCAGGATCGTGCTGGGCTGCGGGTCGTCTATCGACAATGAAAATTAAGCGAAAATCAAAATTTAAATTGAAGGCAAGTACAATATGTGACCCAATCGATCTAAATGCGAATCCAAAAGAAATTGCGTCAAATGGTTCTCAAAAAATATTTTCGGTTTACTTTGAACCTTCTTCAATGGCTAAAAAAAGAAAGAGAAAAAAGAGACTCTACATCTATATAAGAATATATTTTTTACTTAAAGTGATATGTTCAGTGTTGCAGATAGAGAAGCAAAAATTTGAAGTATCTGATTTAAATATTAAATATTTAGTATCAGCTTATTGTTAGATTTTGCGAAAGTGTCTTACTGATATCGTATATCCCCCAACCGGCTACTTCCGCCGTTTCGCCGACAAAGTCCTTCACCAGAAGTTCACCGCTCATCATACATATCGGCATCACGAACTCTGTGTTTAGATTGCAACAAACAAATAGATTATTTATTTTCAGTAAAAATGGCTAGGCTTATTTTTGAAAATGAAGGAAAACAATCTGATCCCTCAGGCAATACGCGGCAATTTTCTTTTATCGGCTTTGTAGATCAAACATTTCCTGATATATACAGTGGATTTTGTAAGTGTCACAATTTTCCCAAATTATATTTTATTTAAAAATGCGATCAAGCAAACTCACAATTTTTGTCTTACATTTAAGAAGAATTCAATACAAACTTAATTTAAGAAATGTAATACTTATATATTTAACTGAATTCTCATATTTAAGGAATTTAAGTAGAAAGTCTATCGATTAATCAGTCATCCACTAATCGATTGTAGTCGGTCAATTAACATTGATTTATTTATATACTCACCGTTGTAAACCACCGGCTGATCCAATCGTATTAAAGCTATATCATTCTTGAACGCCGGCTTATTATAATCTTTGTGAGCGATGATCAATTTCGGCGAGAAATCTTGCACCGGTTCCGCGCAATATTCGCGTTCGCAGTCGAGGTCAGTCAGGGTGTTGTGCTCGCCCAGGCGGATTCCACTGACCTTGAAACTTAGAGAGATGTGTATATGTGTGCGTTCTTTACATATAGTATATCAAAATTATAAAAAAAATTATTAATTATCAATTATAATAATAAAATAAATTAAAAAAGATTTTTTTCTTCTCTAATTAAAAATCTGCAAGTATCTGAAGCCTCTTTGACATTTTTATTATAAAGTACTGATAAATCGCGCGATTAAAAGATCCTCGCGTGACTTCTAATCTGTACGATCGAAGGAACGTCTTTTAATCGATTCAAATATTTTTTTTTCTTCTTCTAACTACGACTATATATTGTTTACATACTTTTCAGGCAGATTCACCACGCAGTGAGCTGCGGTGACCACGTATAGCGGATTGATCAAGGTCCCGCCGCATCTGTAGCTCAACGCGTTGTAGGCACCAGGTTTGCCGTATCCTATTCTCGCGATCCAAGGATACGCGCCTAGGCTGGCATTCTTGCCGCCGATAATGCGATCGCTGTTGGAACTGCCGCATCTCCTGTGCTCCAGCAACGACCAACTAGGATGTTTCGTTACATCGACTACGTGGATCATTAAATTGACTATTGAATCGCGCTTTTAATGGAAATCTATATTTCGGAATTATTAGTAGAATTTTAATTAGCTTAATCACATATTCCACCTAGGATTGTTATAAATCTTATATTTATTCGAAATAAAAAATTTTATTTTTTCTTTTAGAATATTTCTGAAAAATTATTTGCGTTTATATAATTCATAAATATTTCATTATAAAGACGTCTTAATAATAACTTAATATTCTGCAGTTGCTACCTTTACTTTAATTATTTTTATTTGTATAATGTACGATGTTTTATATTCCTCGCGATTGCTTTCTCTCGATATATATATATATATAAATTTTTAATTATAGGAAACTTACTTATACTGGAAAATGCTATGGAAATACCGCAGAAAAGTATAAGGCACCATAGTAAATATCGCATTTTGCCTGAAAGCTGGAGACAAGCAAGCAAGCAACCAAGTGGATCTTTTGCTTCACACATAAAATTATAAACAAAAAATTAGAAATAGCTAAATTGATTTATATGGCTGTTACGTAAACTCTTATGTCGTTTTGTCAATATTTGGCATTTCGGAATTACTTATTCTTACCGAAAATCGCAGCGACACAAAAAGCTATGCACACCAGAATCCTCGTCTCCTGACAAGTGTTACGCTCTATAACTACGTGCAGTATAGCTCTATCGCTTAATTCGCTTTAATCTCCTATATGCCCGTACAACCTTATCTCTACCGTATCAAAACGTGCATTACGGCTTTGCCGATAGATCTTTATAATTGACTCCTACGAGTCTGGCTTATGATATTAACTCAATACATTAACTTGACCATACATTGCCAAATCTTTTCACGAAACATCGAAAAGAATTATATATCATATATATTCCCATAAAAAAGTGCGCCAAATCTTTTTCCAATTTTTTATTAATATGTGTATATTAAAGTATATTATGAATTTAATATATTTAAATCTAATCAGTTTTGTTATTATATATATTTTTAAAGGTGAATAAAATGTGAACGTCTATTGCATGCGAATTTGCTATCAAATGTCAACGTGGGATTCTGTTAAGCAAGCAAATCAAGATGCTAAGGAACAGTGATCGGAATCTGATAAAATGGTTTTCGTAGGTAAAACTTCCGTATCTTCGCCATCCCTGAATTTAAACAAAATTCATACGAAATTTAAAAATTGTAACGACGCGTCTCTCTCTCTCTCAATCGCTGAAAGGGTAAATATTTAGATGAAATGCAAGATTATAAACTAATGTAAAAAAAAAACGCGATCTGACAATTTCGTCGGCATTCCAGCCAAAGTTTTGCAAAACTTGCTGTAAACCTTGTCACGGTATTTGTCCACGAACTCTAGCAAGATGTAAGTGTACTGTACGTATTATAATCTCTTTATACAATGTTAATATTTTTCTTGAAAAAAAATTAAACAAGTGTCTCTAATTTAGAGATAAATGTCAAGATAAATATCTATCTATTCTCTAATTTTTTAAAGTTTTCTCATATTTTTATATCTCCTTATATAATTTATTATATAATTATATTATATAATAAATTATATAATTTATATAAATTTATTATACTGATTTTAAATTTTTTATAGGTTACATTATTTTGACTTGACTGAGATTTATAAGTAATTCTTAGTAAATATTACAGATAAAGCACAGTTACAGATATGGCGAAGGTGCGGAAGAAGCAATAATTTTGTTCTTATTGGCGTGAGGTATATCACAGAGTTCTATCGATGGACAAATGAGAATGATTTCTTAAGATCGATCATCGCATCAGCGATTTTATTTGCAATCGGAATAAAACTCACTGGAGAAATGAATGCTTGGAATTTATCACAGATTGTTGGTCGATAGAACCGGTCTTCAAAGAAATTCAAGTACGTTAAAAATTTATTTAATATAAATTATTCGTCATAAAAATAAAAAAAGAAACAAAATTCTTTAAAATCTCCTATTTATAAATCTATATTATATATATTACTATATCTATATTATATCTATATTATATATATTACATATTAATGTACATGTATATTCGAAATCCTTTATTGAATCTGCCACATTATTTCTGGCAATAGAGTGGATCATCATAAAAAAATGGATCCCAGTTCGATGGAATATAAATAATAACGCTGTGAAACAATCTTCTCAAACCTAAAAAAGACATAAATATAATTAAAAAATAATCTTGCTTTATCTATTTTAATTATTCCTTTTATCTTAAGTTAATATTTAGTCTATTACATACTTTTATTTCTAAACAGCAGCTTCTTTTCTAGAATCCACATATTGATCCTCAGGACTCTCTGTAGAATCGATAATACATTTTGCATCCACTAACTCATTACTCGAGACTTTATCGTTTATTTCATTATCAGTCGACGACTCGGAATGCTCGCTTTTTATTTTCTCGGTGCTTTCACCGATTTTTGCAGTTTCGTCACTGGAATTCCCACTGTCAGTCGATAGTGTTTGTTGCTCCGTTTTGCTTTTTTCAGCAGCCAATGTGTCATTCCCGTCACTGCCATCATTGTCACTGTCATCTTCTGAAGTATCCTCAAATTCGTCAGAATCAATCTCTAAATCTAATATAGTTTTGCGTTTATTTGGTTGATCATCTCCTTCCAATTTCCTCTTAATGCCTGACATGGTAGCAGCCTTAAAACCTTCTTCGACCGCGTCTTCGACTTTCTCGGGTAGCTCCGCTCTTTCCTGTTCGTAGCGCTGATCTTTGAACTCGTGTCTCGGTTCAGCGCACAGTTTCTCAAGCTTCTTCTTTTTGCGCTCTGCTTCCTCATCTTGTCTCTTGGTCTGTTTCTCGATCCAAGCCTTCAACCTCTTCTCCTCGTTTATGTCGCGCAATCTGCGACCGCTCAGATCCCTGCAAGCCTCGCGATTCGTGGTCTTCTCTATTTGTGCACCTATCGCCCGTAACATGGAACCAAAACCGCCTTTGCCACCCAACAGTCTTGGAACGACTGTTGCGTAGCCACTCGTGCAAATATCGTCTTTCTCCATAAGTCGGCCATTGTATACGATGTAATACTGATCACGCGAAAGCCCCTGAATAACAACAATTGATCCGTGTGTAATATTCCATAAATATATAAATATGTGTAAAAACATTATGATTTGTCATATATAATAGACGAGAATTGAGATAGTAATGGCTAAGTTTTGAATGAGCAATTATGAAAATATCAAGTATCAATTATGTAGATTAAAGTATCTGTTAAGCTTGCATATATCAGTTTTTGAAAGAAAATTTAAAAGAATTTTTAGGGAATGGTAAACATAATTTGAGGTTAGCTTCACAACTTACCGTCTCTCCTTCGACTCGTTGCCACAATTCAGACACTGTTATCGGCGTGTCACTATTAAAAATGCATTTCACGGATGCTCCTGCGATTTTTACGTTCAACATTTTTGCTTGAATCGTGTAAAATTTGCTTTTAGTCGAGATCCTTAACTCTGAACTAGTCTGAACACTTCTTTACGGATTTTCGTTTAAGATGCAATTCAAGGTTAGAGTGATATTGATTGGCTGTCGTTGCAAGAAACTTTCTAGAAGGAATGCAAGAATGCCTAGATATTCTAGAAATTTTCGTTGTGTTCTAGTGATTCTAACTAGTAATATTTTGGTATCTAGAAACGAAAATTTTCTATTGGATATCGACGTAATGTGAATTCTGCATTAGATTTTCTCTTATTTAAATTATATATAATCTATAAACGCTATTTTGATTATTTAGCCACAATTTTTTTTTGTCAAAAAGAATTTCAGCCAATTAATAAGAAGTCGAGTAGCGTTCAGATTCTAATTTAAAAATTTCTAATACAAATAAAATCAAGATACCAAATAGCAGAATTAAGTAAGATGTAGCAGAATATCTCGAAAATGATATCGACATTTCGCAATATAAATCTATCGAATTCAAAAATCTATTTGGAATAAAGTAGCGTTTGATTGATAAGTCAAAAGAAAAGGAGCAAAGACTTCTTTGTCCTGAATGGATCAAACGTTAATCTCATCTCTCATTTGCTTTTCAGTATTACTTTTTCTTCTTAAAATACGCTCATTTTAGTATGCAAATAACTATTTACATAATTATAGAAACACGAAAATTTTAAGAAATGTATATTACTTAAATATGAAATTCTTTATATGTTAAATACATTCACACAATTCTAAGAAATATTCAAATCAAACGAATATCTCGCGCGTCTTTCGTCGGAACTCTTACAGCTGTTTATTTTTTCTTAAAAAATAATCATTATATAAAAGAACACTTGGGAGATAGGATTAAGTATTATGCAAACTGGCTTCGTGACTATCTCTGGAAGGATTAGATCACCTTCAAGCTATGTACAGCACGTAGGAACATTATCATACAATATTTCTCTGCCGCCGAGAAATAATTCTAGACCGAGGAAGAATCTTATACCGTCCCTCCCCGCCTCAGTCTCCTTGCGAGATCGGAGAACCACGATCGCGTTTCGACGATGCCTTTCCCTTGCCCTTGGATTTGGTCTCTCGCTTCCGGCTGATCGACGAGGTCGACGTGGTTGAGGCCGAGTCAGCCGGGCTGGAGTGACTCGAACCCTCCCGATCCCATCTCGCCAACGTGTCCCGCAGATTCTGGCTGTCGTTCTCCTCGTACGTGTCGACGTCGACGTGGAGATTGTCCTGGTTGTTGCTGCTGGAATCCAGATTGGCGCGTATCTCCTTGCGTTGATCATCGGTGTGCTGCGGGCACCGAACCGATCTGGTGCACAATTTCTTCGTGTGTTCGGACACAACGCCGCAGATCTGCGTAAGCAACGCTCGCTTGTCCACGAGGGACATGTTCTCGTAATTCGACGGCGAGTTCTCGTTGCTGCTGTGAACGCTACTGCTGCCGCTGACAATGGCGGTGGTCTCGCCGTTCCTCTGCGAGGAGCCACTGCCGCCGGCGCCGCTTCCCTGCTGCTTCTGCTGCTTGCCCGAACGCTTGCTCACGCCGTTGCGATCCTTCCGCGGACGTTTGCGTTTGTTGCCGCTGTCGTTGGTCAGACTCCAGTCCACGTCGTCGTCGTTGTCGCTCAATACACCCCCGTAATTGTTCAGGTCTTTGGAGTTGTTGGCGATGCGAAGCGACGCGATACGCGAACTGTTCCTGCCCATACCTATGCACTTTGCCAGATGGTTAGCGAATATGCATGCGGCCACACTGCGCTCGCAATTTGGACAATTACACTCCTGAGATTTCTTCACTGGGTGTTGGCCAAATACATCTAGACCGGGCGAATCTAAAACAAAAATATTTGCAATATTGTTACATGTTGTATGTGTAAACACGCATACATCAAATTATTTCTAACAATAATATCAATAATATTAAGTTTTGCTACTGATCTTGTGTAGCATTATATAAAAAAAAGATACATATAATAATAACAATGAATGTCCGCATCATTATTGTGCAGTCAGTGTAAAAATGATATTAGTATTTTGATAGGAATAATAGTTCAAATAAGAAGCTATTAATATTTCAAACAATACAAGACAGATGTTTGCAGATATTTCTACTATGCGAGAGATCTCCATAAGATTAAATAAAATATTTTTAAAAAATTCCTTCTCTATAAAGAGTTATAGATTTCTAATTATTTTAATTAACACGATTGAACGAAATGTTCTTTAAATTGTTAAAGTAACATACAATTGTTCAAGACATCAAGTTTAAATGAACAAATGTAAACAAAAGTTAGTCGTATGTTTACATACCGACAATGGCGTAAGATTCGTCATCGGGGATGCCCTCCTCGACGTCGGAACTGCCAGTCTTGGTGGTGCGATGCACATCGAAGACGAAACCCATCAGAACCTCATCCAACAAGTCTTCATAAATCTCCTTTGTGGCTGTCTCGACATTCTCTGATTTGCTCATAAAGTCCAAGAAACGCCTATTTAATTCTTGAATTCTATCCTCGGTAACGGACATTCTGGTTTCAAAAACGATCGAGTCACTTGTCTCTATGAGATTTATTAGACTTTGGATGGGTAAACACCTAAAGCAGTCAGTGACAGTGAGACATCGACTGAGCCATGCACCAACTCCAGAGTTCCAATAGTTTTTGACGGTTCCTGGGCATCTAAGAATTAGAAATATTTATATCTTTTAGAAAGTGATGGTAGCGATGGTAGTGAAAAAACAGCAGAATTAATGTTTTGTAGATAAGCAATCGTGTTTATGTATGAAGTTTAATTTTTTCACATGTATATATATGTATATATAAATTTCAACATAATAATGAATAGAGAATTTTATTTTTTCTAATATCGAATACTAATAGAAATTTTATCCCCGAGGAAAAAGTAAGTAACTAAGAATTATATAAAAAAAAAAGTCAACAAATAAAATCAAGGAATTCAAAGCACTATAATCCACGACAATAAAAACACAACAAAAGAAGATGCATTTTCGGAGAGCACTCAACTATATTTATAGCTTTTAAAATTAAATTCACCGGAATTACACTCCTTGCAATCCACGAGCATTATTGAGATATTTTCGGGACACCTTGTATATTATAGAGTTGTATAACCTAGAAGAGAATAACGGATCGATAATATAGGATTATTTGGCCAAACGTTGTTCGGTACAAAGCGATCTGAATAGTCAGATATCCTTCAATGAGTACATCTCTTCTTGTTTTCGCGTAGGAAAAAAATACAAAGTGATCATTTGAATACCTGACACCGCTCTCTGTTACGAGTTGTTTACGGGTGACAGCTGCGCGATGACATGCGCGTCACGTCACGACGTGTTCCTTCTCGCGTGAACGACATCGAAGGGATCGAAGGACGCGAACGACGCGCATTCATACGAAGGAAACGCCTTCCTTCGTACTTTTTCTCGCGCCCGCGATTCTACAGATCGGCGGAGAAAACAATGTCCAGTCAATGACAGCTACTACACGCATTCACGTGCGTTAAGTCAGGCCGTGCAGATGCACCGAAGTGCAGCGAGCGCACTCTTGTTCTCCTCTCGCTGCGAGAGACATGAACTTGTCTCATTTTCAAGAAAGCGCAATCAATCGGTATATATTCAATGTTATTAATTACTAATTAAATGTCCTACGATTATCATTAGTCATTATTGCGAGACGTGTCAATCGTATTTTCTGCGCTCGAAACAGCGTAGCTGATACATATATATCTCTGCGCTTTGAGGTGAGAAGGAAGAAAGAGGAAAAGTGTAGAAAGCGTAATTAAAAAGAAGACCTAAGGCGCACACGTGATTTTACGCGGAGACGTCAGCTGATTCTACCAGTCCATCACTGCTCACCGCCGAAGGCGACGTGAAAGGAGTGTGTACGGGGGAAGGAATCGAATTTGCAATCAAAATCCGTTTCAGGTCAAGGTTGGGCGAAGAAATCAAAAAGAGAGAGAGAGAGAAGTGGAAAAATAATTTTGATGATTCTGATAAATTTGGATCGCACTTGCAACGTGCGACTATCTCTCCTCTTTTACACGAAATTACAATCTATACATACGAAATACGATTATACACCCGTTATAACAGATTGTACCGTTACAAAGATAGAGAGAAAAGAAAGAGAAATTTTTTTTAAATACACTTCTCCGGATTTTCTCTGTCTTTTCTAAATGAAATAAAAACAACGCCCGAATTTTGCAAAGAGAAAAAAAGCAGAAAAAATGTAGAATAGTATATATAAATAGAAAAATAAAAGTTCTTTAGATTAGCGGACATGCTGATTGGCTGTCCACCTTCGTGCTTGTTGCATCATCCAATAGCGAGTGAGAAGGACGAACAGCAATAAATTGTTACTTGTTGCGCATCGTGATTTCTTCGTGTCGAGCTCGTCGTCGTCGTCGTCGGGATCGTCATCGTTCGATCGTCATCGAGGAGGATCGTCAGTGACGACGCGACGCGTCGTCGAGAAAGAGAGAGAGAGAGAGAGAGAAAGAGAGTGCATTTTCGGAGCAGACAGACGGACGCGTGGAAGACGACGACGCGCCCCTTGACATAGGCCATTTTGCACGGCGTCGGGATTGATGAAAGGGCCTGTTCCTTCAGGGGCACAGATCGTGGCAGATGTGCGCTGGGTTGTTCTCTCCTTCGCAGGTACATACAATGTTTATACGGATATATCTCTCGCGTTGAGAGATATTCCGGACTCGGTATCCTCGTAACGATCCTCGAAAGCGAGCGAACTGAAATCTAGATCGGAGTATCCGCAGGTCTTCGTAATCCGGAACGGAAGCGACCGACGTACAGTGACCGAAATCGGAAAGTCGGTGAGCGTGCGAAAGTTGCTGGCTCGTCGAGGAGGGATCTCGCTCTCGCGATCGCGAATAAGGAGAGTATAACGTTATTCCCCGAGATCACCCGAAATCGCACGCGACGCAACGATGGAGAAGATAGGTAAGCGCAGTTGCAGATATTCGTGATATACTCTCCTTATGCAACATATGACACAGTGTTGTGCATCTTAATGAAGTCGTCTCTGAAGTGTGAAGACTGTGCGCGCGATAGATTGTAAAATTCATTGTCCTCGAATTGCCCACTGGGCGCACAAATATTATAAAATAATTACACCAAGCATAGCTTCTTATATGTAATTTATATGAGCGATACTTGTCGTATATTCTTCATTTATTTTATACAGTGAAATTAAATCTAACAGATATAATTTAATTTAGATTTTATTTAAAAATTATGCATGATATTTTTAGAACATTTAAAATGGAAATCAGTCATGAAATAGCATAAAAGTTTAATTTTATGCTACGCAAGATATAAAAACTAAAATAATAGCTTTACATGTAATTTATATGTATTTCTTGCAGAGATTGTGAAAATAGAGGAATGTCCTGACGATATACTGATCGAGGGTACAACTACAGAAATATTATTTGGTAATTGACTATTTAAAAATAATATCTGTAATATTATAAAATGAGTTTTATTATTTATATATTATTTCTTTGCAGATGCAAATACCTCGGATATACAGATAGAAGATCAGCCTATATTAGTAGATTGTAGACCACATACTGATGTAAAAGGTAATCTAATTTGTGCATATATGTATATACAAGATGTCTCAGAAGCACTTTTAATCGTATACTCTTTGAGAGCTATTTTCTCTGTAACCAAATAATACTTTACTTAAATACGTTTTATTGAGACATTCTGTATATATATTTGAATATATTCACATAACTGGTGCATGCAAACAATATACAGTGTATAGTTTCTATGCTTTAGCTTATCAATATTTTTGTTCTCTTATCATTCCATTATTTATTTCATTACTATTTTATTTGTTTTGTGTTAACAGTTATTTCAGAAAATGGTCAGATTATATCAATTATAACTGATTATGAGTGTGTAACATGTCACCGCATCTTTCAATCTGAAGATGTAAGTCGCAGTTTTATTTTTTTTTAAGCCATTTTACACATCTGTCATTTTCTTATTTTGTTCTTATTAATTTTTCTATTTTTTATTACTTTGCGACAGATGTTGAAGGAACATTTAGACATGTGCAGAGAGGAAGATGACTCGACCAATATCATGGAGTTCAATAATATGGAAAATTATGATTCAGAAGATGACGAAGAGGATGAGGATGATCCACTTTCAAATGAAGGTATGTGATAGCTATGATAGCTCAAACAATATTTGCTTTTACATTACAAACTTATTTTATAATCTATACTTTTAGATTCAGATTCCAAGAGCCAAAAGAATAACAACGAAAAGCTTCAACCTGTAATCAAGCCTGTACCGGAAACGCAATGCCATTGTTGTGCGGAAGATTTGAAGACAGCGCATAGTGGCGGGGAATTCAAATGTCCCCATTGTAATCTCAGTTTCAAGAAGAAGTCGTCTCTGGAGAGGCATGATATAGTCATACACTGGAAGTGCGACTCGTGCACGTGCAACGAATGTGGCTCATCTTTCCGTGATAAAAAAGCATTGAACAAACACCGTTATACGACGCACGGAGATCGCAAAATTTTTAAGTATGTTTACGCACAATTATTATTCTCATTATTACTTATTACTGTCAACTATACAAAAAGTAATCTGATGCTCTATATATTGATTTAAGTCTTTTTCTAATTATATTAAAAATAATTTTTATTTGACACGAGTAGATATATGATCTTTATTACTTGACAGCATTAATTGTATAGTATATTATATGTAGATAAAAATATCAAAATTGTAACTTAATGTCCTGTTATCAAGCGACGCGGTAGCGGCGCGACGCCAAGTATATAAAAAAGGAGTAAAAAACATTTATGAATCATAATAACGTCCGGGGTACCGCGGGTACCGCGCCGCTACTAAGCTTATCCGGAATTCTTGTCATATACGAGCTTTCTGTCAAGATATTTCTTGAACTAAAGCCATAATCAAAAATCTAACGGCACTTTGCTTATGTAATGTTAATATAAGCTTTCGATTGCGTTATCTATATTATACTTACTTTTATCTCAGTTACTTTTTACAATTTTTTACTTTTACATAATGTTTTAGATGTGAACCTTGCGACACTTATTTCTCTCGGGGCTATCATTTAAATCGACACATTATGCAATCTGGTTGTCACGGCAACATACTCAATACATTCAGTTGCCAAGTAAGTATATAACTTTCGCTGATATATTTTCAAAAATGTCGAAGATCCTTAAGAAGTAATACGAGTGTTACTCGTACCAATTTTATTGCAGGTTTGCAAGAAAGTTTTCACGCGCAAGGACAATTTGCGGGAACACTTGCGTACTCATGCGGGAACACCTCAGAGGCAAAAAAAACCATGTAAATATTGTCCAAAAGAGTTTTTTACGAGCCAACAGTTATTGGTTCATGAACGCATGCACACAGGAGAGCGACCAGTCCCATGCGATTTATGTCCAAAAACATTCCTGTCGGCGCTGGCCCTGAAAAAGCATCGCCGTGTACATACCGGAGAGAAGCCGTTCGAATGTAAATATGTAAGTGTATTTTATTTCATAATTTCTCATCAAATTAATGCATTTATGAATATTTACAAAAATGTTTAATATCACGTATTCTTCTCTCGAACGATAAGTAAATATAGAAATAATAAAATTTCGTTACATTGCACTGCAAGCTAGCATTATGGATGGAAAAATATTGCCGTAAGTTTACATCAAACTGACATTAATTAAGGATATTTTCAATACACAAGAAACACGTTTTCATACAAATACAATCGACTCTCGTTAATGTATTTTTTATGCGAGTATAAACGTAAAAATTCGTGTTTTCAGTGTCATAGAAAGTTTGCCGCTCGCGAGACGCTGAACCGTCATCAACGGACTCATACGGGCGAAAAGCCGCACGTGTGCCAGTATTGCGGCAAATCATTCATACAGGCAGCTCAATTGAGAGCGCACGTATTCCACCATACTGGAGAGAATGGTTTCTATTGCGACGTATGCGGTAAGGCGTTCAACCGGAAAGCACGTTTAAATATTCACAAGAAATTCGTGCACGAGGGTGCTATCCCGTTTACATGCAAAAACTGTGATAAGGGCTTCACGCGGAAAGAGGACTTGGTGAAACACGCGCTGTTGCACACTGGCATCAAACGTAAGAGATTGGACGATATATTTTATATAAAAGAAAAAAATTATATATATATATTTTTAGAAATAATGTCTATAATATATTTTATTTCTCATTTAATTATATTTATTATATTATGAATTTTTCTCTTTTTGCGTTGTGTTTCAGCATTCAAGTGCGACAAGTGTCCGAAAGCCTTCTCGGCGAAGTCATCGTTGCAGGCTCATCTCAACACTCACAGACGCGAGCCGCCCCAATCGTGCGTCGAATGCAATAGAGTATTCATCCGGCAAGATTGTCTGATGCGACACATTCGAGCGAAGCATCGAGAACTATTGGAGGACGTGATGAACGAGGTCGAGAGGAAGCATTTGCAGACACAGTTGTACAATATTGCCTCGATCGCCGCGGCCAAAACGAAAAACGGAGAGTCCAGAAGGCTTTCCACTGATGAGTTGTTGAAAGCCATCATAGATCTCTTGAGGATACTTATTGATGAGGAAACATTACAGGTACATAATCTTACTTAATTCGATTTAAATTTTACTATTATTATGCCTTCTCTCTAATTTAGTTAACGAATAAATTATTTGTTGATTGTACTTTAATAACGATATTGGCAGTTATTTGGTTGGCCAGAGGCTCCGATACAAGATATTCTGGAAGCTGTGATAAGAAGATGTGGGCATGAGCCAATAACGTCGGAATCCAACATGATGTTCACCGAAAGGCTACGACAAAATGTTAAGCTTCTGTTTACCGTCGTCATCGACACAGTGAAGGATGACACGGTGAAATCTCTTTTGACAACAAAGACAGTGGACGATGTCATTCTCCACGTTTTAGAGATATCTAACCGGATACAGGATTAGAAAGGAAAAAGTATATTTGTAATTATTATATGAAAAGTGCTCATATTCTCTTTTTTCGAATTTTGAATATTTTAAGATTTTTCCAAAACACGCAAGATTTTTGAAAAAAAAAAAAAGAATTTGATCGAAATAATTTGATTTTATGCACATAAATCAACGAATAATAAAATCGGAAACGAGTTTTTATAGGTTCTTTTTTGTTTAATTATTCAAAGTTCAACTAACGGGATATGCTACTATTATGTTACATCCAATAATTTAGTACATGCCTTATTAATTATTTGACAAGTATTTCGAAATTTGTTTAGATTACTTAAAAAAATTTCTATATATATAGTTTTTTATTACTATATCGCTTTTTTGGTAATATTGTTACTCTATCGTTATATACTTATTACGATATAAATATCTCATTCGTTTTTTTCTACATTGCAACTTTATAGATATATTTTTTGCAATGATATCTTATTGTGTGTTAATTATATCTTATATAGACAATATGTTCAAGCATGCGGTGTTGCACTTACATATGTATGTATACTTAGGTTTTATGTGAGACTAAAGTTTTTAATCTTATGCTGTAAATGTGAGAAATTCTCTTAATCAACTTCGTACAAACGAGAGAGAAGAGAGCCAAGCGTGTATATTATATACATATAAAAACATATATACATATATTTTAAACGCTACGAATAAAAATCTGTATCAGATATATCTTTTTCTAAGTAAACAAAGAATATATATAATATATATATATATATATAAATACGACTCGATTTAAATCTGACTTTTCGTTTTACCCGCGTATTCTCCCGCCTTCCGTTTCCATGGTTACCGTTCGAATTACGTCGGCGGCTTCCGCGATATTCGCGGCCGACTTCCGGTTGTCAGTGCAGCGGGCTGCGCTTTGCGTGTAGGAGTCATCGTCGACTGTCGATCACTTTCGTCGAGGATTACTGGAAACGAGGGACTGTCGAGGATTCTTTACGCGCTCCTGAGAATTCGCACGCTTCGGATTTCATTTCCGGCGGTGAGTACGCGTTCAAATTTTCAATATATGTGTATTATCATTCTGTTTTTTTTTTTGTGACAAACGTCACGGCAATCGCGATGTAGCGCACGTTGCGTGTCGATGCGAGGTCGTATCGATTTTCTACCCTTCCGACACAGTTGTGTCGTTGTGCGATTCTCGATTGCATGAATTCGGGATACGAGATGGTAGAAAATAACGTGTAAAAACGATCGCGTCCTTCGTTAGGTTTTCGAATTTTAACAACAAAAATTTTATTCTGCACAGCATTTTAGTAAAACTCGTAATCTCTGAAGTTGTTTTTTTCCATTCTGGCAGACATAAGAAAGTGTAAATATAGTGAATTTGTGTGCAAGGTTAGATTTGTTGTAAGAATGAGGCGGAGCGACATACGCATGCGCGCATAATAAATGCTACGTTATATTGCAAAACTATAGAGGAATTTTGAGACATATGTAAGAATAAAAGTAAACGAACGATCGCCACCCCTGTAGAGGCAGTTGCAAATCAAAAAGGTATGCTTTAATTCTCATTATTCAAATTAAACAGTAAAGAATGAAATAGTTGAAAGTAATTATAATTTATGAAAAGCTTCTCTATTTTTTCAAAGCGCTATACTTTTCGCATAATAAAATGATTGTGCAAAAATAGTTTTGTCTTGTATAAGGTACATATTTTTTAATTAATATAAATTAATATAAATTTATTACTGTTTATGTGTACTTTATATACACATATATGTATATATATACACAGCATATACATATATGTATATATGTATTTTATTATTGTTCTCTCTCTTTAAAAAAAATCTAAACATACGCGCGCAATTCGATTCCAAATGCAGAAAGTGTGAGAAAGTTGGAGTTGGAAGAAAATTCGCATTTGAAACGCCCCATTTCCCGCGCGTAGTGACTTTCCCTTTTCCCTGCCGTGCGCGCGCGCCGGCGTCTCATTGGTCCGCGTCATTGACGGCGGAGATCACGTGACGTCGCGGCGCTTCTCCGCTCTCGTCGCACTTCTGCCTGCGCTCATTCGCGATCCGGACGCTGACGCGGCGGACGGTGTGCGCGAGGTGTGATTGTGCGGTAGTTTTTCCTTCCACCCTGTTCGCTGTTCGCACGTACGTGGTGTCATCGTCGGTGTCAGTGACAGCCAGTTGCCTCCAGCGTTCGCCGCCGGCAGACACATAACCTCGTCCGCTTATCGATCCGCCCTCAAGGTTAGTGAGCGTAACTAGCTTCGGCGCGGAGCGCCGGCAATTAACGACACGTTTCTCTCGAGCTCCAGAGCGCGCGTTTTCCATGTGTGTATAAGTTAATTCGGTTATATATAGAGCGTGATACACCACTTTTCTATGCGCACGATTATCCGTGTTTTGCTGACCCGGAGATTCCGGGAGATTCCGATTTCGGTGGGGCGGTTGTATGAGAAAGATCGATAATGTAAAATAAAGATAAAGATTAATCTCTCTTTCTCTCTCTCTCATGTTTTCGCGAATGTTTCTGTGATCGGAATAATACGGTACAAATAAAAAAGTTTGATCGTCGAACTTTTAACTTCGAATAGAGTTCGAAGTCTCGCTGCGTAATCCGGGAATGAAAAAAAAACTCCCTAGAATTTTTTTAAGGGATCTGTGAAGAGATTCAAAGATTATAAATAGAAATATGTAATATCTAACTAAGATCACTGTATTATCCCTTGAAAGATTTTTTAATGAGTTAGAAATTTCTTTTTTTTTCTTTTTTTTTTTTTACGAGAGTTTAATAGAAAGTCGTCCTTTTTGCCGCTGTTTTTAAATTTTTAGATTCATAATTAGGACTTAACTTCAATGTCTTAAAATAGAATCGATTTCATTCTTGTCTTGATAAAAATAAGGATTTCGTCATTTACAACAGCTGGTCTTTTAAAACCTTTCATTTTTCAAAAATTAATATATTCGTCATTAATTTTCCCAACATATTTCCGTTCGCGCACGGATAGAATTGATTTTAAATTCATCAAAGAATCTGTCATTGCAAAACAATTCAGAAATATTGGGATATCCTGTACGTGCGGCAGACATACCGCTCGATTTTCCGATTGGAATTTCCGATCGAGATATCGGAATTAGATTCGATCCCGCTTAACCTAGTAATTATTATAAATGTTTATGGATAAGTTTTAAATAATTACCCTTTTACGTAATGAAATCAATTTTTTAGTTTAAAAATTATTTTCTCTTAATATTTGATTCAAAAGAGTTTTGTGTCCGAATATATATATTTATATATTCAGATTTAAAACTTTTTTTAATATTCTAATTTCATAATTTTTTCTCTATATTCATCCTCAGCTATATTTAAAATTTATATTTAGACTGTTTATTGTGGAATAAATAAACACTGATTATATTTTTTATTGATGTATTTTGAACATAATATAATATCATAAAAGAATTAAAGGAATTAAACAAATTCGGAGCAATTTTTTAGGAATTTTTAATTTAATGTTTTCAAAGTTAATTTATTTTATAAATTATTAAGTTTGCTATTTTGTTCGCAAAGTTGCTTTCGAAAGTTTCGCCGTTTAACATTATAAGATTCTTTTTTCCTTATTTATCGAGAGGAAAGTCACAATATGCAACGGTAATGCAATTCAGCGTTGAGTTCGATCACGTTTGACATTTGTCGCGTGTACTGACTTTTCATTTATTTTTTCTGACATTTATACACTTTTATGATTAGCCGGAGGGATCAATTAACTCGAAATCATAAAGGATGAATGTTGTTCAAATCGTGACATATCATATCGAGTTTGTATAAAACAAAATATATAGATATATAATTATATATATATTTTTTTTATATAGATGTAATTTGAAATAACTAGCTATTTTCACCGTTGATAAAATTTATCACAGTTTTATCAAATTGAATTATCTTATTCTTATCTTAATTTTGTGCAGCTTATTTATATAAGCGCGGCTGTTTACAGTCTTCTCTTTAAGTTAAAAAATCTGGGGAAGCGAGTTTAAAATAAGCGCGCAATTAAAAGATAAAGATAATTCGTAGTCTCTTTATATGTATGTGAAGTAATTCAAGGATTATTATATCTATATGTGAAGCACTCTTGTTAAATTATACGCTTGGTAAATTATACAAATTTTATTGTTTGTGTGTGGTCCGAAAGATTGCGATTCCGAAAGAATGAAGATTAAGATAAAACGGGATTGAATTTCCTTGATATTAAATTAATTTTCTTAAATAAGGTCAGTGCAGGTAATTACGCCATAGCAGCTAATTACGCCACCTATCTAATTCTTCATTAATACATACGTATGGCTTTAAATGACGAATGCTAATTGTGAAGGCATAGATATTAAGTTGTTATCAACAAACATTTTGCCGTTTTGTGCTTTCAATGATTTGTAGTAACAATTAGAACAAAAGTTGTTATCAAAAAATTTACCACTAAAAACTTGGCACTATACTCGCCGCTAATTTGCCGGCAGTAATTATTACATTTTAAATATTTACTAGCATTATTTTCATAGCAAATTCGACGCTTTTGCCGAAAGTGTAGTTGTATTTGTCATTCAATTTCATGTAAGTATAAAAAAAGTAATTTATTTACAAAATTTCAGGCTGCTAGTAATTACGCCACTTTAAGAACTCATAAGAATTACTAACGAATTTGGTCTCTATGTTTTGTATTTAGATCCGTTTTGATTGTGGCAGTTTTTTCGATATAAAAAATGAAACTTATACTTGATGATAAAAAATAAAACTTATGTTTGCTTATTTTTAAAAAATGAAATTTATAATCACAAAACACGTTTGTCTCCCCGTTCCTTTTTATGTGCTTTGGAATTGCGAATAAAATTCACAACATGTTTGTTGCAAAGCCCTGAGTTGGTTTCTCACGTAATGCCACGCCTCAAAATCACTTTATATTAGTTTATATGAATTTTTTATTAGGTGGCGTAATTACCTGCACGTGTCGGTAAATACGCCACTTTGACGCACTTTTTTTAAACGATTGGTGGAAAAAGAAAAAGAGGAGATAAAGCGTTGAAATATTTTTTTTGAGGCAGCCAAAAGATCACTTTTAATTATGATACACTTAATTTTTTCACTCGATCCTCAGCAAAGTGCCCAAAAAATCCAAAAGCCTAAGGTGGCGTAATTACCTGCACTGACCTTATTTGTAACATTTTTTTTCTACAAGAAAATTATACGTATACTTTTATATATTTTCTTTTGCTAGCTAAGAGAGCTGTTTTTCTTATCGCGCGCGTGAGATGATGGTCAAAAATCAGAGAAAGTGTATCGTTGGTGACGTGTTTAAAAGATTTGTATATCCAGAATGTTATTGTATTATATCTGAAAACACACCGATTGCGGTTACTTTTTTTTTCCGATGTTGCGTCTCGTGTGTCGCTCTTACTCTGGATGATGTGAGTGTGAGTGACTCACGTGCACATGAATGGATATATAAAAATATTGATTTTCCCATCCGTGTCCCTGTATTTATAACGATGCTCTCGTATGTATCCCGGTATCGAAAGTTGTGCCACACTTATCATCACTACACACACGAGAGTCACGAGCTATTGTGTAACTAAGCGCGACTGAGGAGCGTAAATTGCAAGGCAGGATGCACCGCGAATATAATTATTGCAAAATTTCATTCGAGGTTTTTCTCAGGTAAATTCTTCGCCGTTATCCTCGACACAGTTTTCGACACAGTTTTATTTATTTTTATTGCGCAATATAGACATTCTGCTGTAAACTTTTCGTGTTTATTGTTAAAGAGAGATCGCGTTCAATCGTATGCGTTTCACGATTAAATATTAAACGATTAAATATTGAAGCTAAAGTTGTAATAGCACGATACGATAAACTTTCGTAGATCAAACGATAATTAATGATATGACTGGCTTGCTTCATTTTGCACTGAATTTGATTCAATCATATTTGATAACATGTCGAGCGAGGTAGTCTAGAGTTAAAATAGCATCGTGCGGAACAACGTGTAATTCTTTATGCTGCGATTGTATCAGCGGCACGTGACAAAATACACGTTGCTGCTTTGATCACAGTTTCGTCTTTAGTAATATTGCGCAATAGAAAAGAGGGATGTAATGCGCAGGCACGCACTGCAAACTTTCATCGCTCGTCGACTGTGTGTGATGCGGGAAAGATTAGAAAAGTCCTATAACGATCACACGCAGGCATCTCTCATAAAGAACGCGTTTTATATACTTCTATAATATTTCGTGAGCGCTTCGAGAGAAAGAACTGTGGAAAGCAAAGTTCCGTGTTCTTTTTCCCTTTATCGTTGCTTACATTCGCATGACGAATCCATGTTGCTGTTATGAACGCCGTCGTTGCAACGTGAATCTGTTTTAAGAATCAAATTTATATTTTTTTTCTTATTGTAATACATGTCGGGTGTTTCACTTGCGTGATCTTAATTTGATATTAACGACATTTTTCTTCAAATTTTAATAGAATAAAATAATAGCTTTTTTATTTAACTTAATAGTCCATTTCCCGTTAGTTAGATTGTTAGATAATAGCTTTTTGTAACGATATGCATAGCGACGCAGTATATAATTAACGAGTTCATCTTGTGACACATCATATTTTTCTTCATTTTCTATGTCGACCCTGTTTTTTGCGTTAAAATTTTATTTTCCATTTCTTTTTTCCGCATAAAAAATTTAAAAAAATAAAGTCATAAATGGGACCTTTTTTTCGTTTTATCGTGAATCTTTTATTTATTAATGCGTTTTAGCGAAGCTCTCTCTTAATTCTCTCTCAAGTAGTAACGAGCTGCGAGGTGATGTAAGAGTGAAGGAGAGAAAGAAAGAGAGCGAAGAGAGAGAGAGAGAGAGAGAGAGAGAGAGAGAGAGAGAGAGAGTGAAGGTGTGTGTGTGTGTGTGTGAGAAAGAGAGAGAGAGAGTGAGTCAGATCACCGCATCGTCGTAGCACGCTGCGGCACGATCGACCGCGCACACGTGTCATTTAACGCATCCTACATCATTCCTCTTGCGTATTTTGCAAGCACCCAGACGAAGGTAACGTGGGCGATTATATTACATGACTGAACATCGTCGTCATTCGTGACGCCACGACTTACGCGCCAATTATTACGCGCAACCCTTACAGAGAGTCGTCTCATCGAAAATTGTAGGGTCGTAAAATGATAGAAGGAGCAATTTTTTTTCTCACGAATTATACGAAAAAATCTCGGGGACCTCGTTTGTTACGACCGCGCGTTTGTTTGTCTATTACCATAATTTATGCTAAAGGGAACGTATATGTTGTGATGAAATGTTGTGGAAAAAATAATTGTGAGAAAAAAAGATTAGTTTTTTGTCCTTCTTTATTTTTTTCCATAGTGGGAATAATTTGCAAGTTTTAGATAATTTGGAAAAAAAGATAAAAATCGGAGAAACCCTTTAAAAATATTAATCTCAGGAAAAATTAACGAATTAAAGAATTCGCAAAAAATATAAAAAAAGTTGATTTTCTGGATACTTGAAGAAAAATAAAAGAGCAATAATACTCGGCCATTCGCCAAGCACAGATTTCAAGATATACGTCCAAAATTAGCACACTTTACGGATACAACTTTTTAATCTTCACGAGAGAGAGAGAGAGAGAGAAAGAATTGTCTCTTAAATAATTAATTAAAAATAATAAAATTTCAAAATAATTTTCGAAATAATTTGTTGATTCTTTTGTTAAAAAAAAAAAAAAATGAAAAACAGATTAAATTATTTATTATCATACTACGTTAAAACAAATTAAGCACATTATTTCAAAAATTATTACAAGATGCTTGGACTTATTCACGACAAATTGCGAAATTTCTCCGTAAAAATAAGCCGAGTTCACCGTCGCATGCGCTCTGGGCGGCTTTATCGACGACGAAACGGTCACATCCGGGTCCCGATTGCGTTGTCCGTGATCTTGAAGCAACTCGCCATACAAACCCGTGGTGGCATGCCGGAATACCTTTCACCCTGGAAACTTGCCAACTTCCTTCCTCGAGGGCAAGGACGGAACCGGCGAATAAATCATGCCCCGCTATCCGTTACACTGGTATACTAATGGAGCGCATAATTAGGGACGGACCGCCATTATTTTTCTCTTCCACACCGTCGCTCTCGGCGAATGTTTTCATTTCGTGAGTGCAAACAATTTTTTCTCTCGCTCGTACTCGCGGAAAACTCGAGATTGTTGAGTCGCGTCCCCCGGTTATTCTAGACAGACATTGTGTTCGAGACATCACAGTTGACGAGTAGATTTTGACTGCGAATATTTTGAGAAGCGTTTCAGATACAGAGTTTGTCTACAATTTATGTTGACGTCAGATGATACTTTAATGACCAGCTAAGACAATACTTTAACGATACTTAAAATGATCTGAAATATAAGACTAATGGGCCTTTGAATCCTGCGGTTGTCAGTGTCGTGAATCGAAATATCGAGATTGACCGCTATAAAATAACGTTTTTTACTAGGATTAAACTAGTTATTGAACGATTCGATTTTCTCTTCTTCTTTAAATTCTTAAATGCAAAAGAATGACCTTCGAAATCTTCTGGTATTCCTAATAATTTAGATACTTAAAATTTTTTTTCTTTTTCTAGATGAATTCAATTTAAATTTATCAAAATTGTCTTTCTGCTATTTGCATTTTTGCGAATTTTTATTAAGAAGCCAAGCTTATTCAAGAATTCAAATTGATTTCCTTATCACTATCACATTATAGCGTTGGATATTAGGAATCGAGAGAAAGAAGAAGAAGAAGAAAACATATATTCTCTGAAGAGACATTCGAGTATACTTTATAATTTAAACATTCAGCATTTTTCTCTCCACTTGAAAGAGTATCAGAAACGCTTCTCATATTTTTCCTCATTCCTCGTCTGATTTTTTTTCCCCTAAAAAGTCTCATTATGCCCTTTTATTCCGCTCCAACGACACGATCCGCGGCGGGAAACGTGTCTCTGTTTCTTGACCTGCCTGCACCCAGTTCCGAGCCGACCGACCGACCACAGCTGATCGTTTATCCCGATCGCGCCGGCCACGTCGATGTTGAGAGAGAGAGAGAGAGAGAGAGAGAGAGATAGAGAGAGAGAGAGAGATAGAGAGATAGAGCCATGCAAGAGGGTGGATGGAAACGAACGCGACGTCGACGACGGTGGCGGAGATTCCGCGTCGCGTCGCGTCTGCGCGTCGCGACGCCATCGACGGTGGGTCGGTCGGTCGGTCGGTCGGTCGGGGGTATTGATTTTCCGCCCCGTCGTGTACGTATACGTGTGGTTTGTGTGTATGTGCGCGCAATCACGCACAGACACACAGACACATTCGCCTCGACGGCCGGCACAGCGCGGCGCGGCTGCGAATCCGCCCGCGGAATTCCGCAAAGTCTCTCCCCGGCGTCGTCGTCGTCGATTGCTACCCTCGTCGCTTCCGGCCGCTCGCGCGAGAGTAAGTCCTCTTCGAGGCTCTTCGTGGTCCCGCGATCGAGGGATTCGGGGACCGCGGATCGGATCGTTCGGTACTCTATCTGTGCTTCGTTCACCATCGCGGTCGCGCCGAGGGAGAAGCTTCTCGTAGACGGTGCTCGACGTTGTTGTTGCGACGCTGTCACTCCCACTCTGGTCCTCGTCTTTCCCGAAAAGAGGGGGGAGAGAGAGAGAGAGAGTAGTTTCTCGAACTCGCGACTCCACGCGAGGACGGCGAGTCTTCGTTCCCGTCAGGTTTTTGCCGGACGTCACTTCCAGCGTGCGCGCATATATTCACGTAGGGATACTCGTTCAGAAGTGACAACCAATGCATCCTTCTCCCTTCTCGCTCCTATCTCTCGAAACGGGAACTTGGTTTGTGATCTGATTTCGCGTTCGCGTTGATTGCGTGTTGCAGGTTGCGCCGATTGGCCGATCCGGCGACACCAGGAAGCGCGCCACATCGTCGTCGCCGGTATCCCGTGGAGCCGGGAGGCGGGAAGGCAAAGACTCTCGTCGAGGAGGAGGAAGGCTGTCGCCTCATATCTAGTCCCGTCAGGCACCCGATCACCAGCCGGCGATGCCTGCACCGACGTCAGCGGCGGGTGCGGCCGAGGGCGGTCCACCCCGCACCGAACTGCAGGAGTTACAGCTCAAGGCCGGTCAGACCACGGATGAGGTAAGTGATACATACATGTATATACACATATGTGTGCGCGCGTGTGTCTATGTACATATACGAATATGCGCGATGTGATGCCGTGACAGCCACGAGGATTTACGATGCGACGCAGCGATTAAAATCGACGTAATTTCGCCAACCTCGGTTTTCGAGGCTTTGTATCTCGGTTTTCCGCGCGAGAGTGTTTATTCTGCGACGATGGAAGCACAACGATCGGCAACAATAAGGTTCTTTTTTTGTCGCAGCTTGAAATATTTATAATATTTGTTACGGTTTTCAAAACAATCGGCGACAATAAGGTTCTTTTTTTGTCGCAACTTGAGATATTTATAATATTTGTTACAATTTCCAGCAAATTTAAAATCGCGTTTGGAATGTAATATTTATTTATAACGATCAGCCACAAAAAGAAAGTATAATTAATCTATTTATAAAACATTTCATGTCGTTATACATTTTTTTTATTAACATCGTCCTCGCTGGTCGGATTAATTATTTCTAGAAAGCGACAAGGATATTAGAAGAATCCTTGAGAATTCGTGAGAGCGTTAAACGTATTGACTAATGGAATCAGTCCTTTCAAAAAAGCCGTGTCTCCGAAAAAGCGCGGAATTGTCAGCGTTGAAAAGATCATATTTCTAGCCCCGTCTCTTTTTCACGGAAAATAATGTAACACAGTAAAGATATAACCAACGACAAAAAATATAAATTCAGATAGGAAACGGGATTAATAAGAGCTAGACGCAGAAATTAGGCGCAACAAACTTGTTTGAACATCTTTATTTAATTTGTCAATATCAAATTAAATAAAGAAATTAAAAAATTTATATATCAGAGCCTTTTCGTTTTATTAGAGACAAAAAATATGATCTTTTCGGGGGGGGGGGGGGGAATTTAAATCAACCCCCGACACAGACAAGAAGGATGGTCGCGTGGTGTATAACCGGCGTGATCGACTTTTGTTTCAGTCTCTGGAGAGCACGAGGCGTATGCTGGCGCTATGCGAGGAGGTGAGTCTGTCCCTTTCGTCATTAGTCCCTCCTTATTTGCGCATCGACCCCTCGATCCTCTCTCGATCGTCCTCGAGATCCCGCGTCGGTGCACCAACACACCCCTTTACTCCCGTTATCCAAATCTCGGTAGCAGCCCTCCCCGTTTAGATCCCCGTTCCACGATTCCTCAGACTCTTCCTGAACCCCGAATCTTTCCCCTCCGTCTGTCTCGTAAACTAGGAACGATTTTCATCGACGAATCGTTGCGCGCTACTGCGGCAAGACGGGCGCCACTGCTCGCTCGAGGTTCTACTTTGGAACTGCTAGAAAACAGAAAGAAAAAAAAAAAAAAAAAAAAAAGAGAAAATGGCAGCAAGGAGGAAAGGAGTCGCGCCAGAGAGAGGTGGGCAAAGTACTATTTCGATCGTTAACCGGTCAAGTGGCGGGTCGATCTCTCTCTATCGACTCGATTCGATCCCTCTCGAGAATTCGCGCTGTCGAGAACTGGCTGGAGTATATCGTAAAATAGACAGTCAAGTACGAAGCTCGAACGATCTAGCTCGATACGTGGAAGACGAAAATTAATCGAGGCATGCTCTCGATATAATTAAATTTGCAAAAGCCCTGGAGAGATCTATGCTTTTAATTTAATCGACTGCGAGATCTAGCATTCTCTTGAAATTTTTACACATTACGACTTTCGCTACCAGTATTCCATTAATAGCGCCACTTGACCGGTTAAAGCATTGTTCTTTGCGGGCGCGCCCGATTTCGCTTTTGTGAGATTCACGCCGACGAGATACACTTCTGCGGAGTCCAAGTCGCAGGGCGGGAATGGAGGAGAGAAAAAGCTTCGTGGGGACCATACAGGGAGAAGGGAAGACGTGTACGTGTAGGTGGACGTCGAGGACGACATGCGTTTTTTTTTTTTCCTTTTTTTTCGAAGTAGTATTTTATCCAGCTCTGGTGCCATACGGAGGCGACGATTCCGAGAGCGTGTTGCGGATCCGTGAGCTTGTAAAGAAACGGGGTTATTGAGAGGATTTACCTTGCGCGTCGTGAGCGGAGAGAGCTCGTTCCCCAGAGAAGGGAGGGGGGGCAAAGAATCCCTGTGTTTTGCGATTTTGTGGAGAATCGCGAGAAGGGAATAAAAAAAAAAGGAGAAAGGAAAAAAAACCGATCGAGGGAGAACAGACCTATCGTGCGAATTTGTAAGACGACGCATCGACGCGCTCCGAGAAACGGCGAGGCACGTCACGAACGTGCGCAAAAAAAAAAAAAAAAAGAAAAGAGAAAGATTCTTTTACTGATTGGATTTTAATTAGCATTGTAATTACAAGGGTGATGCAGACTGTATATATATTTATATATAAGGGCACTTTTTTCATTAAACTAAAATGTTATGCAATATTTTTTACAATATTTAATTTACTAACAAATTTACTAACAAATACTATAATAAATTCAAAGAAAAATACAATAGAAATGTTACTATTTATTGAAATATTCGCGATTAAATTCGTATTATTTAAATTCTGAAAAGAAATTCTGAATCATCCTATGTATATACCTGTTTGTTCCTAGTTTATTTTAATTATTGAACAAGGTATTCCAAATATTGTCGCACTTTTCTGCGCGAGAATCCAAAATTGAGTACTTTTCCTTAAATATGATAGATTTAATTATGTTTATGCTTAACGGTGAAAAGAAACACGAAGATGAGAAAAAAAAAACAAAATATTTTATAATTAAATTTAAGCAGATTTTATTTTAGCGGAAACTTTGCTCGAGATTTAAAATTCTTTATACTTCTTAAAATTAGATGCTTGTAATCAGAATTTCCTCGAGAAAAAGTCCACGCTTAATTTATCAAAGAACCTGCTTGGAAAGATATCCGATAGTTCTGGAACACGACTTATATACCGGACGTTCTAGAGAAAATAATCTTGAAAAAATTGCGAGTCGATTGCTCGAACGGAAAGTATTTCGACTAAATTGCTTTCATTTTATTTTGTAGTCGCTACGTATATACGTAAAAGAGATAATTCTGGATGAATCTCAAATAAAAGTGTCGATTTAATTATTTCCTTTCGTAATTATATAGAAAAATTCGAGGAAGAATTTACGAATTCGTTTTATGGTAAAAGTACAGGCACGTTTTATTGAACTTTTCGAGATAATGAAGAGTTTGATTCGACAGATGAATTAAATTACAGTCCTCGATTTTCATATTATTATCTGAAAGTGACGATATATGCGAATACTTTTCCGACTTGCCCACCACTTATTGATTTAATAACGCTCTCCTTTATATTTGCTCGCGTGTGTTTTACGATATTGCGTACGTTCGCGCGTGCCACGACCGTGAAAAAAAGGATCTACCTGCATTCTGCAGCTCTCTCTATATTCTCTTTCTATGCATAATTATTCGCTGTCTATGCTCGTTACCTTCGATATCTACTACTATTCTCGATACATATATATATTTATATGTGTGCGCGTGTACATCTATATGAATGTATGCGGTTCTGTGTAACTGTTTGTGTGTATGTACATATATGTTTGTATGTGTATGTATATGTATATATATATACATACACATACACATACGCATACACATAACGATGATGTTTACTCTCTTCTACTACTTTTAACTTACTGTACTTGTCGAAGGAATGCACGCAACTGGCTTCCGCGATCTGATCCGTCAAACAGGCTTATCCTGTCTAACAATCAGTCTAACAATCACGCTCGCAATTGTTACGACACTAGTTGACAATTGCTGAGACTGCAATTATGCTTCGAATCTCGAAACATGAAAAAAGTGTTGAAAAATTGCTAGTTAATTGTTGCAACGTTTTTGAAACATAATTCTACTTCGCGATTTTATATTTATTAACATATCGTATTTCACGCGATCGTACGTTGCTTAATTTGATAAATTTAATATTTTCATGATAAATTCGATCGAATTTTTATACGGACTAAAAGATATATAATTCTTTTCGACCAACTTTCTGCATCTTTACGATTGCGTAATATTGCGCAAATCGCGCGAAAGTAAATTTACCGTAATTTTATCACGGTTTCTCTGTAACATTTGCAAAAGTAATGTCGCGAGACAAAAGCAGAATCGTATCGCTCGAATTTTCTCATTCGAAAAGAGGAGGATCCGCGGAGGTCCTTGCGTCGTTCCGTTTCAGTCTCTCTCGCTCCTACTTATCTACCTGTGGCTGCACTAATAAGCACGTGTCGCATTCTTCCGAGCACCGGGGACGACCCTCGAATCATCATCGGCCGAGAGAAGCGTACGTACACACACCCACAATGCGCAATGCGTCATCATTGTCACGTCGCGCGTGATGATAAGTGATCGCGCTCTCGATCAAGGGGGCAACAAATCAAGTCAAGTCGCAAACCTCCAAGGGAAACCGCGGAGGTTCTCGGAGGTTGCTTGCTTGACTGTGTATTATCTTTTTTTTTTTTTTTTTTTCTCGGCGACACGAGATGACGAAAATCCCCGAGAAAATCGGACGCGAGAAATGCGAGAGACGATTTGACGTCGAAAGTGGCGATCGCGGCGATCGATCGCTCGCTTTTTTTTTTTATCTCTCTTTCTTGTATAGATCGTCAAGCTTTCTCGTTTCATCGGACGCTGATCAATTCGCGGATACGTCCGCACTCTCTTTTGCGACCCCTTTTTAGCGCGAGCTCCCTGCGCGACGGTGTGTGAGCGACGTCTTTTTTTTTTATCGATGGTTCTTGCTTGAATCGAACGTGTATATATTTCGCTCTTTTCCGAGCGATTGGAGATTCTCTTTGAGCGAAATATCTGTTGGACAGAAAAATTTATTTTAGCGAAGAAAGGGAAATATTTTAATAAACGCGAAATTAATAAGGTTTGGAAGGAATTTGTATCTCTATATAAATACGCGATTTTCGGCGTGAAAATGTTAGACAAAAATACGGAGTTTTTTTTTAAATAACTTGAAATTTTTTTCCATATTTAACATGTTTTTTTTTATATTTTGTCTATGCAGGTTATATTGAAATAATAATAATTTATATAATACGAGAGTTCTTGAAAAGATCAAATTTATCATATCTTTGTTTCTCTCATTAATTTTGATTTACCATTCTTTAATTAGCAAATTTACTTTCACAAATTAAGCGGCAAATGTATCTTATTGTGCGGCAATTTTCCGCCAGGTAATTTCAATTAACCCATCGTTATTTATCGATAGACCTCACTTATATTTATATTGATCCAGGAGCGCTAACACGAGATAATTGTCAATTAACGCTAATATGATTTTGCGTACAATATTATAGGAAGACTATAGGGGACGAATGTATGCACCAAGTGTTCAATTAAATACGATATAACGATAATTAATTAAGAACGAATAATGATAATTATTAACAGTAGTAATTGTCGAATAACACTAGGCGGAAATACGTGACATGTATTACTATCGTTAGAGAGATAGTATTTATAACGATTACGAGAACATTTCTCGAGGCTTTCGTCATGCAATTGCGCTTGCGCATCGTCGACGCAGGTGACATAAGCGTACGTTTCTCCTTACCTTCTCTTCTAATACGTATCTGCGAATCCTTTTCTTCTCCTTGTATATGTGTCTTTTTTTTAATCAGCATCGCGTATATATATATATATATATATATATATATATATATATATATATTAATAGTCTTATTATATATATATATATACTCGTTTTATCGGGGAGAATAAGTGTCATGATTCAACGATCGATGCAACGATCGGGAGGATTTTTTGTCTTGTTCTTTCGACGAAATGTAACGCGCACGAGAATGACTCGACGCAAGGCACAATCGTGTCGCATCGAATCGTGTTTTTAAAATATAATCGATCCCGGTGATTGTATACGCGCATCATGTTGTACTGTAATGATTGTTATACTATACTAGCGCAGCACGCGAATTATGTCTCGACGAGACAGCGTCGAAGTATTCGCGATAGCGCAGCGAGCAGAGGGAAGAATTCGACTGCTCGTGACAAAGAAAAGAAAAACCAAAAGAACCAAAAAAAAACATTCCAAAAAAAAAAACATTATTTTTTACGGATGAAAATCGCGGTTTGACTTCTCGCCCTTTAACCCTTTGTACTTTAGTAGTTTCTCTTGTAAAAGCAAGAGAGCGCGTTTAGCATCCTTTTAGAAGGCGATGTTTCCTTCCAATTGTTCCGAATTAAATTACGAATTAAATTCTATCTGTACTTTAGAAAAAGATTGTTTACGTAAAGATAAACGAATATCGATTGAAATATAGTTTTACATTATTTACCTAAATAATGTAAAATGCAGAGCGATCGATATTGTGTAGTTCTTCATATTTATGGAGAATTTAGAAAAGTTTCCTTTTTCATTAATCCATTGCTGAATTCAAGATTATTGAAGCCAAGATCAGAGATTCCGGAAAAAAGAGTATCATTTACAAATTATAGTTATCGTAAGAATATTTTGATTAAAAATGTGATTATTGCATTCTCGACGCGAAAGGAACGCAAAGGGTTAAAGCGCAAATCGAGCTCGCGGAAAAGTGTTCTTCAAGATCGTCGAATCGAGAGAGAAGGGTTCGCGCCCTCGCTAAAGAAGAGGGCCACCCCGAGGAGTATCGTCTACCGAGATACCGATGGGCGGACGAGACGCCCGGAAAGAGAAAAATGACGAATGCGAAAAGAGAGAAAAACGAAAAAGAAAAAAAAATGGAATAAGGAAAAGAGGAAAGATGGAGGGAAGCTGCGTCAGTATATACGTAAAACCAAGCTGTTGCTGCTGTCTCTCGATATTGTGTCCGTTGTGGATGTTACTTACTTGTGTTTTTTGTATACGTGTGCGCGGTGTGTGCTCATGTGTGGTCTCCGCTTGCCTCCGCAATTTCTACATTTGCCTGCTTCGATTGCCTCTGCCTGCTTTCCGACGAGATTTCGTAAATCGAAAAAGCAATCGGCGACTGTTCGAGATTAAATCGCACTGTAGCAATAGTTGTTTGTTGTAAGCAATAAGAATCGAGAAAAAGTATATGTGAGAGATGATAATTAATATTTCGAATTTTGTGCTGTTTAATTGCCTTTGACACAAGTCAGAATTTAAAGCGATAAAAGTGATGTTGCAATTGTCATTTTTTTCCTCTCTCACGGGAACGATTATAAAAGTGTAGAATCAAAAAATAGGATGTGAAGAATAACGTGAAAATTACGAACGGATTATTTTATCGGCAATTGTAATGTTAGAATGTAGACATTTTTTAAAGATACGATAATATTATATTTTTTCAATAATCAAATGATTATTACATTAAAAAAAAAATGCCGATTTAAATTTAACTTCTCTCGCACTTCTTTATAAGAAAATTTTTAAAGTTTGAGATTTTATTCTAATTTTTTGTATCGAATGCAAGATGTTACAAGCTTAATGTCCCGAATAAATTCGGTGAAGTTTTATCGCGCGCTTAAGAGAGACACAGTATTATATGACACAATATGAAACATAACTTGTCTGAATATCGTCGCTGATTTGCTTTTTCGATCGACGGAATCTTGTTGCCTGCCCGCTTTGGCTGTCTGGCTGTTTGTGTGTGTTCGCCTTTTCCCTCTCTGCAAGCCACTGTCCACTTTCTCTCTTCAGTGCATCGCTCTTTTTAGAAGCGATCATCAAAGCTCAGTATAATCAATACTCAATATTATCAATACAGTGCACATCAGTTCACGCTGTCATACAAAACAAAAATGCATTTTTCATCAAGATACATACATACATATATATGTATATACCCACATTATACATACACAGGCTGTCCCACAAAAATCTATTTTGCAAAAAAAAAAATCGAGGAGACAGTGATCGATCCTTCCTCGGTGAGGATTTTATTCTATTTGGCAACAATTTATAATGATTATGGTGCTAATTGTCATAATCTTGAAATTCTCTTGAAATAAATTATCGTAGAAAAAGGATTTACTAAAAATCAATAATTTATTTAAAACATAGACTTAAAAACATTAGCCATTAATATGATTTATGATTATAATTCTATCCATTTACATATACTTTATTCCATTATCCTTTATTAGAAAGAGAAAAATTGCATTGAAGATTAAGATGTTGTCTTAAATTTTGATATTTATAATTTATTATTTCATTTTACTTTTAATAATTTGTTAATTAATTCTTATAAAATGTTCGCTAAGGAAGATTTACGTGAAGAATAAAATGCTATAGTTAATATCTCTTCATCACTTTCTGGGACATCCTGCAATACGATACTTGTATACTTAAAGGAGATATTCGAGAAATATACTTAATTCTTTGTATTTCAATATGCTGTAGCGCTTTATTGTTATTTGTATCACTAATCAATCAGTAGAAATGATTTAATATCGAATATATTGTAGAGTTTTGATACTTATATTTAATATATTTTTTAATATAACACATTTTTTAGTGCAAAGAATTAAATATACTTTAAATAAATACAAAAAGATACTTTCTGTTTATTTTTTTATTTTTCTATTCGTTCTCTTATCGTTCAAATCTTATCTCGATTTTATTGACCGATTTGATTACCCATAACTTTACATGCTCTCGTCTCACTATCGACTATCACTTTTCACGTTTTCTCTCAAAATCTTACGCACTTCCACAAACTATATGTATATATTTTTTTTATACCGATATGCACGCTTGTATTTTTCAAGCCGAATGAGGAAAGGAGCAAAACATGAACAAATATTGCAATTTTCGCGACTTGAATAGTCGCCAATAAATCGATCAATCATACACAGATTCTCTTTTACATTCTCGCCTCTATTTAGCGCGATGTTTAATTCTAAATGCCACTTATCCGAGTTCTACCGATTCGATACTTTGATACTCGATCTCGTTCAATGTCGACGCGTTAATTAACGAGTTAAAAAATTAGAATACCGGATATCCGTATTTAGCGTTAAATGTGATGCGCAAATATGGCCTGTAATTAAGCGGGACTCTGTTAAAAATAAGAAAAAGGAAACCATTAAACGTATAGTATTCTTTTTCCCTTCTCGGTTCATCGACCGTTTCATTCACTTCGCTCATTCGCTCATTCATTCATTCATTCGCGCATTCACTCATTCGCTGCCCGTCACTCTCCCATCTCCCCTCCGACTTCAATTACGTGTGCGTGTGTGTTTTACTTTGCATTTATCCAGGTACTTGCAACCCTTTGAGCCTCGAAGAGTGCCTCCAACCGGAATTTTTCATCGGGTTCTTTATTAATCTTTTACATACATCATCGTAACCGTTATGTCATAATTAATATTTATATAAGTCGATTGTGAGGAACAGGATTATGTTTGATCGTAGAGGCTTTAAAATTTATATATTTTGCTATTTTATAATTATGTTTATAATGCTGCTTTACGTCCTTAAATTTCATTTTAGTTTTGCATCTACAATCCTCAAATTTTCTCTTTCTTTTCAATTGAGATACGTGCATTTAATTATTACAATTTTTGTAAATTCAAAAGTGCTCGACGAGGATATAATTATTTGCCGATGAATTCTTTTTTTTTTTTTCTTTCGTTGATTTACCGATCCTACGGCACATTCGTGACTCAAAGGGGGCTCGCAGGGCCTGCGACTTGCCTTGCGCATTGGATCTTACTCAATGGAAGCGTACTCGATTGTGTTATCCTGCGGTGTACCTCTACCTACCTACCTACACACTCTACTATATACCGCTCTTTTCGTTACTGGGTGTCCAAGAAATCCCCACTTACCGCCCAGAAAAATAACACTGCAGCCGTGGATCTACTCGATCGTGTTCGATCCTTCCTGGATTCCCCTCCGACGGAAAGGAGGGCACGCAGGGACGATCGACAACGATCGAGAGATTAGAAACTGTCCAGCCGAAACTCACAGAATATCGCAAAGAAATGCAAAAAAAAAAGAAACAAACAAAAAAGAATCTCAAAGACTGAAACGCGCGCTCTTTGTCAGAAGGAAGATATCCGCCAAATAAAAACAAAAATATATATATATAAACGCACAACAACAATAACGGCGACAACAATTACAGCAACAGGAACAACATCTACAACAACAACATGAACAACAGCAACATCAACAACAACAACAACATCGCCATTGACCGATACAACATCAGGAACAACAACAACATCAACAAGCAACAACATGCCGACACGTTCGTACTGTCGCACCGCGTTCGATGGTACCTTCGGTCGGGACTATATACTTTTCTCCTTTACAATCGCTCTCTTGCCCGCCCGTCTCTGCCCACCTGTCTCTGCGTCCCCGCGGGCAGGTATCGATATATCGATATATAACAATACGCCCCGTGTAAGGCGAGTCCGAGGGCGCGCCGCGACGTCGTCCGTGATAGACAGAAAATGAGGAAAAAAAAAATCAAGTATCACGAGAAAAATGGAAAAAAAAAAAACGAGAGAGGCCCCGAAAAGAATACTTCTCACTCTGGTCCCACTCTGTACGCGCACCACTACCTCAACATGTCCGGTCACAATAATCCACCTCTTGTCTTGCTTGCCCAGTACCCGCCACCGACTTATCCATTACATATAAACCTCTCTTTCTATATATATAAATATATACCTAACTATATACTATACTAATATATACTACTAATATTACTACTTTATACTTACTAAAAGAAAGATGCGAAGAAAGAGTGAAGAAAGATGTACGAGTCTCTCTCTCTCTCTCTTTCTTTCTATCTATCTATTTCTCTCTCTCTCTCTCTCTCTCTCTTTCTCTCTATCTCTCGCTCTCTAACATTGGTGGTGGTTGTCTGTGTTGTGCTGCCTCTGTCTGTCGTAGAGCAAGGAGGCTGGCATCCGCACTCTGGTCGCACTCGACGACCAGGGAGGTGAGTGAATCCGCTTGTTAGTAATTAAGTAATTATCGAAAACGAGAGGGTAGGAGGTGAAGGAACGAGGAAAATTTCACTCGTTTTCGTAGTCACCGCATACACTTTTACGATTTAACACACCGTGTCTATATATTGTATATATACTCACAAGCGTTACCCCCGCGAGTGTCTTTCTCCCTCCATATAACGCATATAATACGCATATACACGCATACACACGACGGGGTCTCGGGATGAGAAAATTGCGGGAAAGAAAACAATGATTCCACAAACAGTTTGATATCTCTTTTATGCGCAAATTGGATGTTGATAGATATAGCTTTATCAAGTGTAGAATTAATTTTTGACATTTAAAGAAAAGAGCTTATTTTTACTGTTATTGTTGAACTAAGATTTCTTTTTCTTCTTCTTTATATTTGCTATTTTATCTTTTTTACGGAAAGTTACATTTATCTTAAATTAAATGAAAATATTATTAATGGATACGAAGAGTATTCTCGCATTTTTCCTTCTTCCATTGTCGAAGTCGTGCGAAACATCCCGTAGATTTCATCCTAAACGCAATTTATGTTTGCTACTTGCGAGAGACAATTCCAGATACCCGCTAGATCTCTCTCAAATATGCCTACGTAATTATTCTTGTGTTAATAATTAGAAACACATATACACACACACGACGGTATAACGATTAAACACTGACTCTTTCGGTCATGATATATAATTAGCGGAAAGACCCTTAATCTAAAGATAAATTCCAACAGCATAGTCTTTACGTAAATTCCACATAAATCTTAACAATTTCTCGATGAAGCGACCGAAAGGGTTAACGCAGTGATCTCGAGAGTCAATGCTCGAAACGCTCGCGGGTTGTAGCTGCTAACCAGAGACGGAAATTGTTCCATTAACACATTCAGTCCTCTACCGGGGCCCCCCGAGGATATTACGGATATAGGCTCGCCACCCCCGCATCCCCCGTTAATTAACGATCGTACGCGACATGCGGCGGATATTCGCTAATGTCCCAATTCGACAAATTCGCGTTTGCGCGAATAATAGTTCCGGAGTTTTTGCAGACGCGAATATTTTTCGCGAAGCGCGATTCCGCGAGAATTTTACCGTCAGGCGTGAAACGTTGTTCCGAGAGCGAAAGAACTTCAGAAATCGATTTTCCGGTCCAATAGCTTCCTGTTTCGTAAAACAACGAAAGCCCAATTCTTTGGATACGAAAATATCCGATTAATGTAACGCTTAATTTAACGCGCCCGAAGTTACACGCTTTGACGCGGTTTAACGACATAATGCCATATGCTCTTAAACGTGACACGAGCTCTCTTTCGATCGGAGCTTTAACTCTACCCTAATCATCTTTACTTCCCTAAATATGCCGGGGAGGCAGAATACAATTCGCTCTCTCACGATAGAGATTCGACACAATGAAGATGATTTCGCGCCCGATTAGCAAACTCAATTAAGGAGACCGACAGCCAACTACCACTGCACAATCGCAAGTTGTATACTACTTGTCGGATCTACTACGATTACTACTGATTACAACACCATCGCCATCACTGACACCACCGTGATACTCTCTCTGCTGATATTAAACTAACGTTACTACTTGTACCATTACACTGCGGCTGCGTTTTGGATCGTTGGCGAAAACTTTTCGCGGAAATTTTGCGGAAATTTCAATTTTTCGTCGAGAGATTATAAATCTTCTCCGTAATACTTTACAGAGTAATTAAAAGTTTGTTGTATATAAAGCGCGCGCTTTTCCGCATACAATATCCCTTCGCGGCTTTCATCGTTCGCAGAGAAAACTGAAAGATGCAATTTTTTTTTTTTGTTTATTTTAATTTAAATTTCGCGGAAAACTTGTCGGCGGGTATATAAAACTTCCGCTGGAACTTTACGATCCAATACGCGGCTCGTGCAATCACGACGTGAACTAGTTTCAGGCTCATTTTTATGTTTTTTCACCATTTGACATCGACAAACTCTGCCGCAATAACGTGACAGAGAATATTCTCACTCGCCATATATACATACTACGCTAAGTACGATATACATAATGGGCCTCTATCAATAAATCAATTCATCGCTGCTGCTGCTATTCGCTGTCGCTATTTGCCAGCGTTGACGTGAAGCGGCTCGTACACGATCCAACGCGCGAATTTCTATTGTATTAAACAAATACGAGCGCCATAAACATTACCATTGCACTGAATCTCCTTGTCGATATATATTTTATCAATATTTTCAACTTTACTCGCATAACGATATTACATTTTGCGATATCCTCTTTATCCGTATTTTTATCAGTGTGTATATATATATCTTTATTATTATTATTATTAATATAGATTTTTTTTATCGATATATAGATAGATTCCTCGCGTATTGAGACTGTTCCCCTTTTATTTAAATTTTTTCTATATAAAAATAACAGTTTTTCTCTATTATTTTTTCTTTGTGTATGTGTGCGTGTGTGTGTGTGTTTTTTTTTTATGCGTGTGTGTCACGCAAGCTGTTGGATGCTGTATGAACCGCTTAACGAGATCGAACCGCTCTCGTGTACAATTAACAGCTGTTGTTCAGATGGTGTAATCAATCGTGATCGTTTTGTTTTTATTTTTTTTTCTCCCATCCCGCCGTTTTCTCTCTGTGTAACCCATTACACACTCACACTTACTCGCCCTTCCTTTCGCGCGCCCTTTCTTTTCTCTCTCTCTCTCTCTCTCTTTCTCTTTCTGCGTGTAGATTTCAGACACCTTTTTTTATCCCAAATCCAAACGACACGCGCGGATGCGATCGCGCGCATCAAAGTGTAATAATGGCATGTGACGTGTGGGAATGCCCTTATCGTGTCTTCGAGTTTTTCCTCCACGGCCCTTTCTTACACTCTTTATCGCCGGTGTGGTGAAATTTAGAAGCGCCTCTAAGTGCCCTCTCATCTGTCAAACGCTGTTATCGCATCTGCTTTCGTATACCGGATGTGTACCGGGTTAATTGGGACAGTCCGACGGATTAGACATCGCGACAGTTTTCGATGTTCAAATATATTATTATATATTTAGAATTATTTAGAACGTAATTGTTCATTTCGAATTATTTATCATTTATTTTATCGTCGTCTAAATTATATCGTTGTAAATTCCAATAAATAAAAAAAAATATATATGATTTATATATATGTTATTATATATAATATAATTCATATGTATGTAAAATTTAAATGGCGACAAAATGAATAAAAAAATTACGTTCTATAATAATAATAATAAGTATAATATATCGCTTATTTGTAAAATCAGCCTTTTACAAAAAGCCTATGCTTTTTATAAAATGCCAATTTATAAAAATTCGGCTCTTTATAAAAAAGCTGATTTTATAAAAAAAAAAAAAAATCTTTGCAATACATAAATTTGATAAGCTATAAAATTTACATTGCGTCATCTATTTTAATGTAATAAAACAGGTTATAAGATAATATTATTATGGAAGATTATCATCTCTCATCGTCATCACAATTATCGATTAGCAATGGCCACGGTCACCTATTAAGCCATTAGTCTATCATAAAGTGATTCAGTCGCCATAAAGCGATTACAAGTAATAATATTGATTTCAGCATCACTTTCGTCATCTATCTCGTTAATCATTGAAAGTGTCGCGACTTCGCGCTCGTGTCGCAATTAGCCCGATCGATCCCAATTTCACAAGATACACGCTGTATAATTCTGTGGATATACTGTAATTCTGTGTATATTTTATCTCTTTTACTATACACAAATATACTATCCAGTAGCCAGCCGCGAAGCTTACAGAGCTGTGTCGCTTTCAGTCTACGTATTACTTATATATATATAATTACATACATATATACTATATTTCTCTATATATGTATATATATTAACATGTATTTGTCTATCTAATGTAGATATATATCTCAAGAGAGTATACTCTATAACTCGTTAACGCTTGTGACAGTAGATATCTGTCTTGTCTGTCGTAACTTGTTTCATTTCTCTCCTCTTTTACCTCTGACATATACTTATATATATCTCTCTCTGTCATCTCCTCTCTTTATATCTATCTACTTCCATCTCTCCTTGGTTTTGCAATCTGTGCAACTACTTACTCTTTGTCGGCCGTCGTCTTACCAAAGTAGATACTGTCCCCGCTTTGATTTCGAGTCGCTGGCCGAAATGTATGCGTATGCGGTATATATATTGTCAGGAAGGGCTCTATATATATATATAAATACCAGAATCAAAAAACGAAAGTGCTCGGTGCGAAGTGAACGAACGAGAAACGCGAGAGTGAAACGTCGCTGAAAAAAACTCCGCTCGGCGCGCTCGCGCCAATCGCACTAATTACCGATTAGCATGGCAAGGGTAATTAACAGCGTGATTCCCACCGCTATGGCGTGATCATCGCCATCATTATCGTCGTTTCATCGCGCCATCGTTCTCGTCAATTCGCGTTTATTCGCCTGAAAAACCGAAAGCGTGTCCGACGCTCAAGAGACGCACCGACGATGAAAGCCGCACTTCTCAATCGCTTGTTTATTGGAAAAATTTATTAGAAAATTAGTATGAAATTTATATTGGAAAAAGTCCAAAATTCTTCAGTAAGGTCTAAATCAACATATCGCATCTCTTTCTTGCTTTTAAACATTTTACGTCTTTTTAAAAAAATTATTCTATCTGAGAAACTAAATGTAAGGAATAGTTTGAGAGATTTAGTCTAATAACGTCTATTTGTTATTTATGGAGAAAACGTTTTTTTTCTTTTCCCGAAACATCGAAAGGTAGCGTCTCTTGCTCGCCGATATCTCTATCAAGCCGCCCATTTACGCTCCATTAAATCGTCTCATCGTCAATCGTCATTAATATCGTCGACGTCGTGTCCGCTGTTATCTCTCTATTCTCTCTTTTTTTCACCTATGATTTCTAACGTAAGCAATAAATGCAGAAATCGGTTGCAATTGTACAATTAATTGTAATTGTGATAACGCGAAGAAAATATTTTCAATTTAATTCATTAAAATTCTTAATCGATCAATTAGGTCAATTTAGTTGGAATTTAATCTCCGACTCGAATAATTCTAGAAATTACTATTCTGAGATCGAGCGAGATCCGAAAACTCGAATTATTTGAATTAACTTTCATTAGACCCTTTATTTTTCAGGCAGATAATTCTCTCTTACTAATATAAAGATAAATAATTTAGAAATAAAGATAAATAGTTAATCACTAGTGTGTTAAGCTAAACACACTAGTAATTGCAGCCGATTTGTGTAAAGGGCGAGCGAGCGATTATGGTTGACATCGTTGCGATTAGGATCATATATCTTAATGACATAATCGCGAGCTGCCTCTGAATCTGCGTCTCGTTTATTATCGTCCTTATTACTCTGTTTACTATATTTTTATTATTATTATTATTATTATATTATTTTTTTATATTATTATTACTGTTTTATTAATTATTATATTATTACTTATTTGACTTTGATAAATATATTATAATTTGTTCGTTACGCGGCACGTTTTGTCGAGGAGCGCGATTTTCTAGATATTCTTTTTTTTTATATATGACAAGGCAATTATCGATAAAATTATGATAAATATAGACGCGAGAGTTATAACATTTCGGTGGTAATTTATCCCGCATAGGGGCTATTATCTCAAGGACAATGCTTGCTTTCGCGCAGAATCGTCGCTTTCGGATCGACGGGACGTGCCCGCGCGATTTTGTTGCTTTTTTGTCTGTGACTTTGTTCCGCAGTTAATTCTCGCACCTACTCCACTGAGAAAAACGATTCTTTCGTTTCCGTTAATGTGTGGCACCTTGATGACCCTGTCGTAGAGCGAGGATATCGGAGCAAACACTCTGACGATGTTAGACCACCAAGGCGGTAAGCAGTTTCCCAGTAAAACAACAATAAGTCACTGTCTCTTTCTCTCTCTCTATCTTTCTCTCTTTTGCGAAGAACGAGCGAGCGATGCGACAAGTTCGATGAATATGATATACGTTAATAAAACGAGGAAAGAAAAACGGATGAGAGGAAAAAGGCTGACAGAAAAAAAAAAGACGCGAAGCGAAGGACGGAGTGACACGTGCGCGTGCCCTTCGTTAGCCGTGTCAATTTGCGTTTCCCTTCGTGGAAGGGCGCGCTTCCGATGCGTGATTACTAGAGTGCCGAAAAAGTCGGCATGAAGCGAAAAATCGACTACGAACGGTCGACCGAAATCATTTTTTGCAAGAGCACTTGCTCTTAAATTCTGTACAAAAAGAAAGGAAGAAAGTATTAATTTAATATATTATGATACAGCACTTAATATTTATTATATATAAATCTTGAATCCCTCTTTCTATTTAATAATTTAATTATTTTGACTGCAAAATGGTAAATAGATTGGCATAATTTTGCAGAAAATTGAATTGTTTACCTGAATTTTATGCCCAAAGATGGAATTATACAATAAATAAATAGAGGGAATTTTATGACATACTTATAGAAATTTTTCTCTATTTAAACATCGTATATATTATTTTTCGAATAAATTTTACATCAATTAAAGGAGAGAAAAATTGATAAAATTTTAATTTATCTACTCATTTATTGACAGATACATTTTTTCGCGGAAAAGTTTCTATTCACTTTAATTTGATATCTTGTGCGGAATATCATTATATGCATTTTTAATGACATAATCGATATTTGATAATTCGATTTGATAATGCAATCAGTGCCGACCGTGCGAGTCGATTTTCGTTACCCTTCTTCGTCAAGAGTGATCCACATCCGCTCTTTCGGCTGTCATCGAACAAAGGCAAATGACGGGATATCCTGCGATGACGAGAACGATCCTCTCGCGTCGCTGGCGGATGACTTGGTTGACTCGTGACGACGTTTCGTCATCGATGTCGAGTCACTTGAACGACGACATTATCGCTCTTAGGCTCCTGTCGTGTTTTAGGGCATCCGACGAAACTCCACTTCGTTACCCCGATATCTTGTGTTCCCCGATCCTTGATACCGATATCTCCGATACTGTATCTTTCAACGGCATGACGTTCTATCGATGTCTACTACGTGTATACGGGATATTCCTCTCGAAGGATATGTCCCGTTTATCCTTTTACCTTTGACTATATTTGATTATCTGTCTCTCTATCTTTTTTGCCTTCGCCACTACCTTTCTAGCTTTGCTCTGCTCTGGTGTTCATTTACTTCTTCGGGGTATGTCACACATCAGATGTGTGTCACGTAATCATTCGCACTCAGAAATATGAGATTCTTTATTTTTTTCTTCACTCACACTTGAGAATTATATCAAAATTGAGAAATTAATATGAATATTATTATTTATTTGAAAATAGATATGCGCTGTAAATTTAAAGTTTATTTTAATTTGAACGAATAATTATTTAAATTTAATGGAATATATAAATTTAAGAGGAGAGACCTATTATTTTCTTTGTTTCTCTTTTTTTTATATAATTTTCGTTTTAAAATATATAAAAATGATTTTTTTTTTTTTCTTTTTTTTTCCCCCCATTAAAAGCTATTTTTATATCAAATTTTCTACTTCAGAGTAATTTCCAACAGCGTTGATGCTTTGCATACTTTTTTTTAGAATAATTTTCTTTTTGCATATAATAAAACGTATTGTGTTTTATATATATATATTCATCGTCATCGATTTATATATATATATATATATATATATATATATGTATATAAAATTGAAAAACTTGCAAATGTTTATTGCATTTATACAAATATCTGAATGCGAAAGATTATTAACATCAAGTTCATTAAATCATAATCCTTGTTACTAAAGCAGGTTTATCTCAATTTTATTCCAATATTTTTCATTTCAATATTTAAGATAATATCACTTTCACTTATCATTTATATAACCGAGTTTTCCATCCATCCTCTGAGATTCGCGAAAGAATAATTGTCTTACGTGCTTTTTACTGCTAATTCTCAATATTTCCCATCAATGCGCCAGTCATCGAGGAGTGTCAAGACCCACGCGTCATTTATTCATCTTTCCTTGATCTATAATAGGTATAAGTGATTCTTGCATCCTCGTTCATTTAACGCCTTAAAAAATTAATTAAAAAAAAGAGCAACAGGGAATGAAACCCTCTTCATTCTCTCATCATTCCTACGATCCCCTCCTTCACAATCGCCATCGTTGAACCCCGATGTTATCACATGCCTGCCGACGTCACGTCGTCATATCTCCATCCATCCATCCCCTGATAAGCATAATAGATTAATTAGTTGAGGCTGAAATTCGTCGTCCGCGCCCTCTCGCCGCTCCGACATTCTCTCATCGTCCTCCCTCTTTCTCTATCTTTCTCTCTCTCTCTCTCTCTTTGTCATTATATATCTTTCTCATATCTCTCTCCCGAACTTCATTTCTCCCCGCGTTGGCACCGGGTGAATATCACGGGGGGGCCTCTCGGACCCCTTTCTTTCCGGGGAGGGAATCATCGCGGAGCGAGGCGAGGGAGCGTCCCGACGGCGATGTAACCTTTCCTCAATGTTTAACACGCCGCTGATTGCCTGTCGGTTGCCTGTTTAGAGCCACGAGGTCGGGATGAAAAGCCTCGTAATGCTGGACGAGCAAGGCGGTAAGCCACTTCCACTCTAGCCTCTAACATATATAAACAATATAGACAGATCCCGTCGCGAAGAAGAAAGAGAAAAGATACTCGAAAAATATATTTAAAAAAAAAAAGCGAGATTTTTCGCTCTCCGCAGCAACAACCGACGATACCAAATCTCAATTTTACAGAGTATACATACACACATATATAAAAAAAAAAAATGTATATACGTATGGTATATCCTATGGATAAGAATAGTACTCGTCCATCGTAATTTTGTCGCTATAAATATTCGCGATCCCTTGTCATAAGTATAAAAATAATTCAGATATTATATATAAAAACGGATACACACGGGCGTGTTCAGCGTTATCGTAAAAAAAAAAGATTGCTGTCCATCGCGTTATCCATTTTGGAAATGTTTTACTTTTTATTATATTTTCACACTCCCGGGCCGGTTTGTAAAGGGAAGATGGAGAAGATAGTTTATATGCGCGCTCGAATACTTTTCTTATCCTCCTTGAAAAATACGCGGCGATATCTCGCGAGCGTGATAACTCGCGCGTGATAATGAGTGATAACGCAGTGCTCCGCCGGAAAAGATGGACGGAAGTATCGTTTTCCCGCGCGTTCTCCGGATTCCTCGGATCTGTTTCATGTGCTCGATTTTGCTCCGAAATATTGCCGCGTATTTCGCATACGTCTCCTGTCTTAGATTGTCCCAAAAAAAGGGGGAAGGGGGATCGGTAGCAGGACCCTCGATTCCAAAGTGAGAATTTCATTTGCTCTTCGCTTCAATTCATCGAGAAGCGATGACTTCGTCATCCGTTATCATTCTATTATCTGCTTCAATTTTTTTTTTTAACTTTTCTCTCCATTCTTGCTAATATAATCGATTAATTTTATAGTGTCTCTTGGAGATCCTCGTCTTTTCTCTTGCGATCACGCCTGTGAATGCAAAGATTAATTAATCACCGTCAACAGAAATCGACGAATAACGATCGAACGGTCGAAAGATACAAGTCATCGAAAATCAGATATGACGATTTTCCGGCGACAAAAACGGGGCCTCGCTGTATCCGCGTTTTCCCCTTTTCCCGGGAGATAATTGCGTGTATACTATGTTTACACGCGACACTCACGCGTGCATCATCGAGACACTGCTGCTTATTTGACAATCAGGGGCGTAGCTAGAATAGATCTTGTGCTGGAAGGAGAAAAACTCGCAGCAATCTCTCTAAAGTGAATATTTACATGAAAGAGTCTCGGAGGGAAAACCCAGGAAAGCATCGCTTCACTCTGCTATCCTATCGCTACGCCCCCGTTATTGAGAGATATATTATGTATACTATTTAGTACGTGTGTGTGTGTATGTGTAAATATACATATACACATACACACACACACTACTCAGCAACACTCGGCCATCGTTATACCGTTCACTTACATTTCGCTCTCAGCGCTCAAGCATCGTGGTATCTTTTTTTTTTTTCTTTCTTTTTCGACCACAACTCTGACTTTCTCGCGCGCTTCTTTAGTTCTCTTCCACCTTTCTTTCCGCTATCTTCTTTCTTCAGCTTCTTTCGGGCTTCGCCATTTGCTGTGTCTGCATATTACTACTTTCTCCTTCACACTGCGTAACTGATACTGTTGTTACGATACTTACTTTCCGCCGTGTCCTTCTTGTATTTCTCTCTTTCTCTATCTCGCCCTTCTTCCGGTTCCCTTTGAATCGTTCTTATCCCTTGCTCCTTCTCCGCATCTTCGAGATTTTTTACTCGAACTCCCTCAGGCTTCGTTCGCATCTCACGATTTTTCGCAAATTTGTATTGGAAATTAGACAGTGTTTTTGTTTTCGATATTTAAAGTAAGACAGATCTATGACTTCGACAAAAGACGGATGCAAAGTTAAAATATAGAATCACAGATATCTTTAGATAGACTTACTTTGCATCGAAATAAGAAAGAAAAGCTTCTACGGCCAAATGTCTAAAAAAGTAATTTGTAAATTCTAATTTCAATATCTATGAGAGTAAATTATTGCTTGTTAATTGTTTTCTAGACTCCGGATGCTTTTCAAAAATAATTTCTTAATATTACATGAAACTCATCTCCGTAAATGTTAAACATTAGGTAAATAATTAACGAAACTATAAATAAAAAAGAAATTAAAATAGCTAAGTGAATGATTTAGATCCGATAATTGACATAATTTATTAGCCAATATTGAGTAACAAAATGTAAAAAGGATCCATCCACTCGGTAGACTAAAATTTCGACGTCAGTTGATTTTGTTCGCGTTCTCGGCGAAAAATCGTGCGATGCGAATCTTTGCAGAAAAACAGAGGAAAACAAGACAAAAGCGGACAACAGACGTGATCAGAGTTTTCACGACACGCATCCGCGAACAGTCCACGTGCGACGCGCGTGTAATCGCGCCTTTACATTACCTAATCGCGGTGTTTTTCGCGGTCTTCGAAATAAAAGTCGGCAGGATGCTAACAGCGAACAGCTGCGAATCCAGCCTCCGCTTTTTAGTTTGCAAATGCATATTAGACTGTTACCGGCGCGCGCGTAATCTCGGTCAAATGAGACACCCGCTACATTACAAAGATATTGTTTTTTTTTTATACATACTATTAGCCGAACACGTGTACAACACCTGTTCATACTTTTAGATAAACTCGCGTAGTCAAACCTATGAGTAGATACAGAAATTTCTCGAAATACTTCTTTCATCAACCGTTTGGCCGATTCTGGACTCGATTTATCTTCAATATAATCGCGCGACAATATATTTATCTATTTATCATAATAAAATCTAACAAATTAAGCTCCAGCAATATAAATGGATTGTGGATAAAATTTTACGTGGATTTTATTATTGTAAAAAAATTGTAATTTAAAGGTAAAAAATTTCATCAAATTTTCGTTTCCAAGTCACGGTCAAGAAAGTACGATAAGAGCTATTTCGGGACATTCTGTGTGTGTACACAGTTAGTTTAGAAAACTCCACCACCCACCGTGAAAGATCAACCCACTGTACATATCCGGTAGGCACATAACAGAGTAAAATCACAACGATGCAGGAAACGTCGAGCAAGGAGGAAACTCTTCGCTTAAACTGCCGCACTTTCGTTGCACTTTACTTTGTGCAGACTCGGGGGTTCCATCGAGCGGATGCTTTTTCTTTTCGCAGGCTCGACCTTTTTTTCCCGGTGAACAGTGTTTTTACAATTTTATCTCGATTCTGATTGTAGAAAAAAAAAATATCGAGAGATTTTCTTGTATAATTATTTATATAAGATTATATTTTGTATGAATGCAAAATTATCAAAAAATTATCAAATTATTCACATTGTCTTTAATTTTGCAGTAATAAAACTTGCACGCGTGCTAAAAATAATACTCTTTAATAATTGAACAAAATATACTTGAGATAGAGTCTATAAATTATTGTATTTTTTTTATAATTATAAAGCGCACGATTGTATGTACATCTCAATTTTTCTCCACACTTTTATTATCATCAATACATATATCTGTTAATGGAACGTCTAAATGAATGACTGGTTTTTTTCCCCTTATTCATTGAGGATAATGAATTCTATCAATAGATACAAACAGTCTCCATCCGTTCGATTGATCCCTCGTGGTAGAATATAAGATCGAACGCAGTCGCTTGAAAGGAAAGGGTAAAGGGCGTCCGTTATCGAAAAAACGTCTGTGCAAGATTCAAGAGTATAATCGTACTTATAGAAATTTTCTCTTGAATTTTTTTGCGCGGAACGTGAGACTTTCGATTTCGTGATCCGGGATATGAACATCGCGCGCGGAAATGAGACGAGAGAGGCGAGCGGAAATTCGGAAAATTAAAAAAGGGGCGCCCCTTTCCTTTGGGTGAGGGTTTTACACGAAACCCAACGTCGCTTATCTTTCTTTCTCTCTTTCTCTCTCTCTCTCTCTCTCTCTCTCTCCCTATCTATATACAGGAGATTAAATTACCGAAAGAGGATTGGGCAATGCACATCCAGCGCTTTCGTTTGCCTTTTTTTTTTTTTTTTTTTTTAATCGACCGCTTGATTATATCACGTTGTTCGTTCCGGATAATTTCGAGCTGCTTATAAAGCTGCACGTGTCGGGGCTTTAACTCTTCGCGATGGCTTCGTAATCGTGAAAAAAAAAAAAAAAAAAAAAAACGTTAACATAAGTTCTAGAAATCGGCAATAAAAATTAAAGCAACGAAGATAAATCCGCGAGATATATGAATAATTGTGAGTAATGAGATTGTTAATTATAGAAATTATCGAGTTATTGGAAAATCAAGGTTCGCGTGAAACGTGAATGTAAAACCGTGCAAAGGGTTAAAGCTGTTTCCATCTTTAGAGGAGCTTGATTATACACACACATCACGTGAAAACATTCTTATCGACGGTGTGTCATAGACACACTCTTCTAGATCGGATTTAGTTTAGTTTGCTTTTAGAGCACATTCGCTACGGCTCCTAATTAGAGGTAAAACGGATCTTTCTCGCGTGGTTGCCCTTTCCCCTTCGAGTCTTTTCGCGACCGAGAGTCGCCTTATTTGCCGACCGACTAACGTTATATATTCCCTGTACAACAAAACAGAACAGCTGGACCGGATCGAGGAGGGAATGGACCAGATTAACGCCGACATGAAAGAGGCCGAGAAGAATCTCACCGGAATGGAAAAGTGCTGCGGCCTTTGCGTTCTTCCCTGTAACAAGTATGACATGACTATCTTAGCACTCTCTCTCTTTTTTTTTTACATACTGTCGCTCTTCCTTTCTGAAAAAGAAATCTCAGAAAAATGTGCACTCTCTGCACTTTACTCTCTCGTCAAGTTTATTAATAATCTGCACGTGAGTTAAGAGATAAATTTAACGCGCGCGTTAGAAGAGAATTTAAATAATTGAAGAAATAAAAAAATATTAAGAAATTTTGTTTAAATCTAACTCGTATATCGAAAAAGATATCCGTTGTATGAAATTATAACTGTCTTCAAACTTTGGCGATATCCGTATCAAAGCTGACGAACATTCACGAAAATTGCGAGCTGAAATCGACATAAGATATGGAGAAAAATCATTTGATACATAATTGGCGGTGCAAATTGCAAGTTCACAAAATTAACGCGGAATTATCGCATAAAACTCGGAATTTATTTAAAATTGCAATTTAATACGCGAAATCGACGTTTCTCGTTGTTCGTTAAACGACGTTAGTCGACAAAGTCTTTCTCTTCCGCGAACTTAAATCGCGTCGCTCTCGCGATCTTGCGCGCGCAGAGGCGCCAGCTTTAAGGAGGACGAGGGCACGTGGAAGGGCAACGACGACGGCAAGGTCGTCAACAACCAGCCCCAGCGGGTGATGGACGACCGCAACGGCATCGGGCCCCAGAGCGGCTACATCGCCAAGATCACGAACGACGCGCGCGAGGGGGAGATGGAGGAGAACATGGGCCAGGTGAACACGATGATCGGCAACCTGAGGAACATGGCGATCGACATGGGCAGCGAGCTCGAGAATCAGAACCGGCAGATCGACAGGATCAATCGCAAGGTAAGTGGCGAACGGGAATGCACCGCCGTAATAATCACCGCCGGCGTCCACCGCTGCGCACCGCAGTTGTGCCGGGCACAACTCTGGCATGGCTCTTAAGAAGGTGCTCTTGTCCAGCTGCCGGTCTCCTCTGCGCCTCTTCCACGGCAAAATAAAAAAAAAACGAAATTTTACGAGGTGATATTTTTTTGCGAAGAAACTGCAACTCCTGTATCGAGATTTTCGTATTTTAGACATCTTTTTCAGAAATTGTATTCTGCGTATAGAATAGGGAGAGTTTTTACGTTTTTTTCCAGCTGGACAAGAGTCTAAAAAAAATTACCTGGACGGTAATTCGCGTCCGTCGCGCCCGTCGGCATACTGCTAAGCCCTTGATCGAGGAACATCCTGGTAAAATCGAAGAGTTTGAAGCAAGAGTACAATATTCGAAGTAGAACTTCTTTCATTGCACTCTTGCTTCATTTTATGAAAGTCAAAGTAATTATCAGATTGTCTAAAATAAAGCTGGAAAGATTACAATAAAGGGTAAAATGCTGCCCTTTAGATTACGTAATTTTCGTATGTCATAAGGAACTTTTTGTCTTTCAATCTGTAAACGACGAACAATCTGACAGATTGATGTTTATTTGATCAAGGTAAAACTATCACGTGAAACTTTAAATCGGTGGATTTATAGTGTCAAGCGATAGTCTTCGAGGCGTAATCCAGTATGTCGATGAGGTTACTTAAGTCCAGTATACGTCTGCTAATAATGCCATCAACGAATATCGAGTAATTATTTTGAGGAATCTTGACTAAAATAAATTAATGTAAAAAATTGAATATTTACAAGACTACAAATTTTAGAGATTCGAATATAGGAAAATCAAAATTGGAGGATTTTTGTAAATGTGCATTGGTCGAAAAGTGCCTTACATTGTCGAGTTTTAAGATCTCCAGATCTTCATCTTTCTTAAACCGAAGTTTAACAAACTCGAGGAATTTTTAATCCTCGTATCCTTGAATTCACAACGCAATTAGATTCTAATTTATTTTTTTTTCTGATATCTCTAATTGAATTTTAATTCGACATTGAATTTTCTACGAGAAAATTAAATCTTAATTTAATAGTTAATTATTTAATTAATCTAAATCGAGAATATATATATGTATATATATGGAACATACGGAATGTAAATTTAATTAATCGCAACTAATATTACGGTTAATATTTGCACATGTTTACTGGACTATATTACACTAGGATGAGCTGACATGTGTCTCGATATGCGCGAATCTATGTCACAATGCACAGGCTCAGAGCGATGCACATCACGTTCGTCGTCGCTTTCGCTTTTTTATGTGTCCATCATGCCTTTCCTTTCTTCCTTCCTTCCTTCCTTCCTTCCTTCCTTTCGCTCTGTTCCTCCTATCCTTGTATGTCACGTGATCCTAATTCGGACAGGTGTTCCAACGACGTTCATCGTCGCCATCGTTTTTCATTTTTCCCTCGAGGATAAACGATGTTTATTAAAAAGCAACGCGACATGCACTATGTCTAACAATAAGCCAAAGAAACCTTTCGTTCTGCAATTTCGCGGGATGAACTTTATAATCCTACGCAATATAATATACAATATAAAATGTCGTAATTTATGTCGAAGACATAAATAAAGCTAAAGTCCTCTGTTTACAGCTGCGAATAATAAAGTCATACGTTTGTCGATGATATGATATAGAAAAGAAATAGTGTATTCTTTAATTCCGTACTTTTATTATCTCTAGAAATCTTTTCTAACTCAATTTTAATCATTTATTTAATTACATCAGAAATGCAGAGATGCAGTAACGAATTTGTGTACAGTTTTTATAACTGGAAGATTTTTCCCTCTTTCTCCCCCCTCCTCCCTCGATTTTCTTATTAAAGATTCAACGGGAAAAATCGAAATTGCGGCTTACAAAAGTGGAATTTCAACACGAGTATCCCCAAAGAAAAAAAAATAATCCCAATAATTTCCGTTTCAACGCATGCTTACGCAAGCGCATCGCACGATCTTAGCCGCCATAATCCACCTCGTCTTAGACGTCGACCTTTTTCTACGGCACCTTTTCGATATATTCTACGGGCACACACTTTATATTCCTCGGTCATCCCCTCGGTACAGCCTGCCTTCTATGTTCTTACTCAATTATTGCACCGCCTCTCTCTTTTTTCACGAGATTTTATCAGAACTCTGATAATCTCCGTGGATTCTCAATGCAAAAAAAAAAAATTTCTGACAAATTAAAAACAGAAGTGAGAAACTCTTTCATATTGAAGTATTAAAGTTAGATAAAGGGATGAAAGATCTTAAACTTGTGAAAAAGGTCGAATTAACAATTTGTTCAATTATTGAATTAGATATTATTAAAGTTGAAATAATATTCGCATTATAGACGGGGATACGTGTTTTCTGACGAATAAACAATAAAATATACCAATTTACGAATTTATTATTCTAATGATGCGATAGTTTGTTAAGTATTCTCTTCTTTAAATAAAAATGAGCTTGAGAATCCATGCACTCTGTCACACTTTTAGATTTTTATCATAGTCCTCTAGTAGGTCCTAGACAAAAGAGAGGCAGAATTCTCTGACTTATAAAAGCGCTCCTCAAACGATCAATAATATACATATTCATATCTCGCGGTAACGATACTTCAATAATTATCTGTCACTACTTATTGCAACATGCGTCACTATTGAGCTCCCGATTAATTTCATATTTCTCGTATTATAACTCGTATTTACCATATATAAGACATTTACAGCGTTTACGGCATTTACATTAACCCGAATTAAACGCGCAACTCAATAATCGATATTCGACGCATCGACATTTACCTTCCAACCTCTGATATTTATTGAGATTAAATTTATATTTCCTCTCGTTCCTTCTTCTCCTTCATCTATTTCATTTTTCTTATTATTAGAATTCTTTGTTATGTGTTATTCTTTTCTTCGACCGTTCAACACTTTCGGTATCGACCGTCGGATTCCTTTTTACTGACGCAATATTTTTTCTTCGATAACATTACTCGATATCGACGATAAATATTGATCGTTCGAGGACCGTTAGCCCTTTAAAGGTCATATCTTGAAACTTCGATACGATTTCAAATATTCTAAGCCGTTTTATTTCGATATATCCCGGTATTACTCTTTACGCGTAAACAAAAAATCCGTATAATTTACAGACTAATCGGCTAATTACACAAATCCGCGTTCTATAAAAATATGATTATGGTCTTTAATGGGTTGTCGGAGTGGTGCACAATCTCGAACAGTCCAAACACGATTGATCGATCAGAAAGTTATAAGCAAATGTCGGGGAGAAAGGGTTTTATTATTCACAAACATTATAACACATTTTCTAGTGATTTTACTATTGAAGTGAGAATTAAAAAAGTTGTTCGGTTCTTTTTAACAATACAAGATCGCGAGATCGTATCATATAATATTAATTCATTCGTATTGAGACGGTTTCTCTGATGAGCACAGAGTGAGATAAATCCGCTACACCGATTCGCTCGTGGTATAATATCGTATAATGTCGAAGGGGGTTGAACTCTCTTGCGAAAACCGCAAGACTCGAGAGATTGTGCATTACACCGGTGAACGGAAGCCGCACTAAACACACACACGTGCACACATACGTACATGCATACACATCCGACCATTCGCAACCACACCGCACATCTCTATGACCGAAACCCAAACTGATAATCCGCAGGGCGAGTCGAACGAAACGAGGATAGCCGTGGCGAACCAACGTGCGCACGCCCTGCTCAAGTAAAATGCGTCTCTTCTCTCTGTCTCCACGTAATCCGCCTCCTCCGAGCCCCAAGTTGCATATCACGATGAGATGTCTCGAACGGAAAAAAAAAAAGAAAAAAAAAAGGAAAAATTATACACACTTGCATACTTATTGTGTATTATACATATTTAGAGACCTGACACACACGATCGCGGGGCTGGGATTATTCTGGGTGGCGGGCGAGAAAGGGGGGCAGAAAAAGGGGGGAGAGGAGCGAGAATATGAATATTAAATTTAATGTTTGAATTAAAGAAAGATATTCGCGCGTAGCCTAATTATTAAACATTATAAATTAAATTATTCGAAATTATTGAATAAGTTAATTATATAAGTGATATCGCACGCGAGTATTGCGTGTTGCGATTGGAGAATTATGACGCGATATTACATCCGAATATAATGTTCAGTTATTGAAATGATCGAGAGTATATACACGAGAGTGGTATTACATGCCGATATAATGTTTACAAATTACTATAAAACGTTGGATCAGATTATATTCGAATATTCCCAGTTCTGCAAATAATCTCTCCCCCGCCCCCCATCGAATCTCACCCCTGCTGTCTTCTCGTCGTCGCTCGGACACCAATCCCGCGTGTTGTCTCCAACCCCCGATCCGCAAAAGTGCAACAACGAAAAAAAAAAAAAAAAAAAAATACCATCACCAATAATCATGCCACTTCTACTAACCATCACCATCAGGCTTTCGTCGAAATACAACGACGTTATACAGTGAACAGTCGCTCGATAGTCGCGGTACACAATGCTTTCCGGAGGAGATCGCGTGATAAAAATACAATCTCTATCTATATTCCTACAAATTCTTAGAAATTCACGAGAAGCCTTTGTCCTTAAAAAAACTCCAAATTTGTCGGAGAGTTTGTCATTAAAATTAAGGCTGCGGATCGTGGGACATTTTTACTCCGTCTATCCTCATCCATTTTCTAAAACTGTCACGTTAATGCGAATTGTAATCAATCTGTTAATGACAGATTAACGAATGTGAAGATCGGATTTTTTCTCGATAAATAAATTTTTTTTATATCGAGAGACAGAGAAAGCATTTAGTGTGGACCGAGATTATCGAGCGGTGGTGCATCGCACTCTGGGATGTGTCATATCTCACTCTCGTACACGAGAATTGTCACAACGCCCGTGTCACATGTTGTCGTCATCCTCGTTGTGATTGTGTCACGAATGAGCGCCGCCGTCGCCGACGACGACGGCGACGGGGAATTGCCTCTCGTTGATCCCTTTAAACCCTGTTGTATTGGAAACCATTCTCCTCACCCGATCGACGAGATCGATCGGGTTAACACGCTTGATACCAACGTCGCGGACGCCACGAAGAGCAGCATGCGAATCTCGTCGTCTTCCGGATTTCGCGCGACGCCGCGCGGATTTCGGAAAGAAAAAAAAAAAAAAAAAACATTTGTGGCCGTGTCGATTTAAATTGTCACGAAACACGTAAGAAGATTTGAGAAATGAGTTTCGAGATTTTTTTCGGTGAACCACTTTCGAAAATCGCACGCGAGGAGCGAATGCGTCTTGTTAGCGAAATCGCGTTACACGGAAAAAAAATATTTGCTGAATTTTAGGTGTTCCTATATCACATCTGAAATTTAGTTACCATGCCTAAAATTTAGCTAATATTTTTTTCCGTGTTAACAGCTGCTTTGACAGATTAAGATCAATCTGCTATTCCAGCGAAATAGTTTGCAACAAATATATATAATATTATATATATATTATATATATTTTATATATGTATATATTATATATATAATATATATAATAATATATATATATATATATATATATATATATATATAATAATATATATATATATAAAATGTATATAATATTAATATATTAATTGTGTGATATAATATAATAGATACAATATATAAATTGAAAATTATATTATTTAAAAATTATATTTCCACAATAAATAAAATTAATATTCTTAAGGAGAATCTTTTATGATTGAAACTTGCTGCGACAGCATAAAGACATTCCGCGTCACATTGGTACTTTTCGAAAAAAATCTTCGAAACGACTCTTTCTCAAGTTCCTCTAAAAAACCAATCTGCAATATATGTATAATAGGGTCCGCGGAAAATGATGACATTTCGCGATTTCCCGGCCTCGATTTACATCGAATTTACACAGGTCCTCGACAGCTCGCGTATACGACATTGCGTTTTTGTTTTTCTTGTTCTTGACACGCAGGGCGAGTCGAACGAGACGAGGATACAGGTGGCCAACGAGCGAGCCCATCAGCTACTCAAGTAAGCGGCCGTATTCACAGTCGACCACCCCCGTCGGCCGCCACGAGCATCACTACCATCACCCTCCACCACTACCACCACCACCACCACCGACAACAACAACAACTACAACAACAACAATACAAGAACAACAACACCGACACCATCAACAATCAGCACAACTTACACTCGACAGTCCACTTGATTGTTTGCAAGCGGTCTATCTTATTCGCGTTTCGTTCGTTGTCTCTTCATTTTCATCTAGAAAAAAAAACAAAAACGAAAAAACCGAGTTTGACCAAAACAAGCTTGAGAAATATACTTAAAGTTGCCGAAATACTTAACCCTAAACTTGACTAAGTCCCGTAAAAATACGTAATTCTGTTTCCCTGTTAATCAGAATTGTCTTTTTTTTTTTTTTTTTACTTTAATTTTAAAATAGGTATCGTGTGGATTGTACAAGTTATGTGTACTAGAATGTTTAAAAGTCATTGTCAACACGTAAATAGATTTCTGATCTTTCGGACGATTTTTACAATATTTCTGTTATCGTGGAGGTGTCTCTTCTAAATTGCGTAATTCACTTTACAAACGATGCAGCTCAGGAAAAACTTGTGTAAAAAAAAATAAACGCTGTCATTTGTTGTCATATTGGTGTATGTACTATTGTATGTATCTTTCCTTCGTAATATATTGTAATTCTTTGAGTTTTACTTCCTTAGTTTTTGCTGCAAGTTTAGGGTTAACGCATCGCAAATATCGCGAGATCGAGTCACAGATTTGAAGATTAAATTTGATTTTTGGTTTGAAATTCGAATATATTTCAGTTCGTAACGTTCCTAATTTAGGAATCCGAGGAAATCCGGTGTAATTTTGTAATCCATTGTTATATAACCAGAAGTGAAATTTAATCTCCGAAACACGGGCTCTTTGATTTTTTTACGATAGCGGCGATAATCCGCCAATGAGAAGCTTCGAAGCGAATTACTTCGAGGTCGGCTAATAATCGGCGATTAAAGCCGAATACTAAAATAGAATCTCTAATTTAAGACCAGCAGCTTTATTATATTCGATCGCAACAAAGTGCCGATAGAATCCTTCTCTAGCGTGGTAGAAATGTCGAGTATCGTGTAGCTTAAAAAGCGAAGCTGTGAAATTTAATCTCCGGTTTAAAAAGCGAGCAGCTTCATTCTTTGCCGATAACAGGATTAACGTTAACTTTAACGGTAAAATTTAAATTAGAAAGAGAAAAAAAAAATATATATATATATACCTCGTTAGTCACACATATATACGTACACGTACACGTATTGGAGATTAAATGCACACGAACAGTGCAACGACTACTAATTAATTTTCCTCTCGATTCAATCGACCCTGGAGCGAAATTATATTGAAAAGAGGAAGGAAAACAATATCACAGTACAAAAATCATTACACTTATAATCCCTTTGACGAAAAGATCCTTAAGTACTCTTGTACAGGCTAGCTTTATTTATTATCTCGTTATATATCTATCGCTCTCCGATTATATAACTTGCGCGCGAGAGCTATATTCAACGATAGCTGATACTTTATCTATACTTACGCACGCGAGAAGAGCGACACACTTAATCTCCCTCTCTCGAATTTCCCCGAGTTCTCCCTCCGCGAAGGACCTCGTTGCTTTCCTTTCCTTTCCATGGCAATAAAAAAAGATCGACCACACACGCACACACATATATATACACACACACACACACATTCCCGAACTCAATCTCGAGTAATCTCGAAAGCGTTTCGGAATTCTATCCGGGTATCCCATCCGGATCCGCGTGCGAAGAGCGCGCAAAGAGAGATCGGTGACACTTGGAGGAGGAAGGGAGTAGTGGAATCGCGTGCGGAGGACGAAGGAGCACACGCAGGACGAGGAAGAGAAAGAAGAAGAAGAAGAAGAGGAAGAAGAAGAATAATATACCGAGACATAAACCGAAGCAACGAAGAGAACGCGTTCAGCCACACACGATTAAATAGGAGTCGCTGAAGCTGTAGATAGAGAGCGAGGTCTTCTTTTTTCGTCGTTTTTAAAACTCGATTTCACAACTCGACAAAACGTAGAGCGTAGGTGTTATCCCCCTTGTCCTTGCCTCCCCCCGCACCCCGCACCCCCCACCCCCCCCCAATTCTCCCCTTTTTGCGCCAATCGCGCCGAGATCACAGTAAGGTTTAACTCCAAAAAAAAGAAAGATTGTACATTACTGTATTTACACGAGGGCGACGTACCTACCTTGTTAAATCGTACGACGAGGAGTGGAGGAGAAAAAGAAGCCCTGCCGCGGCTCGAGAATCGATATCCGTCCTGGTCCCTCAATCCCTGTCCTATAGCGGCCCTGAATTATCCCGTCGTGATCCTGATGGTATGCTCTTATTACAGAACAGAAACAGGTAAAAGGTTCTTTTACGCGTAACTTGTTATTTATTGACACTTAACGAATATACATATGTATATACGTCTCTCCAGGCACATGAGATATTCCTCGACAATTTTGTAAAACTACTAAACCTACTAATTCGCCGTAAAACTAACAGTCCTAGTAATTTCAGGTCAGAGAGTCCCTTGCACCCTCGCGATCTCACACTATCCTCTTTAGCTGCACGCGCGTTGGAAATGCAAAGGGGGGGAGGGAGGGGTAGATTTATTGCTCGACAACGGGAGAGGAAATCGATAATTATTAATCAACGTAGGCGTTTTTTTTTTTCTGCGATGTCTCCGTTTTCTAAACCTCGAAGGAAATGATAAGTCGTGATAAACGGATATCGATCTCTCTCGAGCCGGGCGCGGCCATTTAAAGATCGAGCACAAATAACTGCGTAGCCTTTTCGATTTTGCTTGTCTTTTGCTTTCTCTCGAAGAAGGAAGAAAAATGCCCTTTGGACGTTTCGCCGGACGAACATGTGTTATAAGAGGAGTGAAAGGGTTCGCGAGAGTTTGAGAGAGAAAGAGAAAGAGAGCGAAAAATAAAATCCGAATGCGTGTATGTGAGAGAAAGAGAGAAATTGTGCTAACGACGCGAGATCATTAGGCCTATAGTGATCACTTACGTCGAGAAAAATTTTAAATACTTCTAAATAGATGACGTATATATACACAGGGGTGTCTCTCATTTCTATCTTATTATTCCATTAATGATAGATTCCTCGGTCAATTTGAAATGGATTTTTCCTCGACGAAAGTGTCAAGTCACCGATAGAGCTTTCGAATAATATGCCATTTACATCGTAATTATATTCTTCGATCAATCGAGCGAAATTTTAATTTACTACAAAGATATAAAGCGCTGGAAGAAGTTGTCGCGAACGACAAAATTCCTCGATTTTTTCGAGGAAAGATCGATTCCGAATCGGGCAAGAAATCTTTCGCTTAAGAAATAACGCGGTTCAAAAGCGGAACGGCCGGTATACATACGTCATTTATTTGCATATATATATATATATATATATATATATATATAACATATATACATATATTTATGCATATGTATACATAGCCGTGTAGAGAGCGAGTGAGCCCTTTCTTAAATAGCTCCTGGTAGACGAGAGTCGAGTGTTGCAAAAGGCTACTCTAATCAAGCGAGAGAGAGAGAGAGAGAGAGAGTGAGAGAGAGAAAGAGTATCTTTATTACATATTATATATATATATTATAAATAAACAAACGAGTACATAGATATAAATATATATATATATATACATATAAATATATAAATACGGGATCGAGCAATATTGTACTTGTTACTTCGTCGTTACTGTTTATCACCGCGTATTGCGAGACTTACGTACTTATTTTACGAGTATTATCCGCCCTATTAGGGACTCCCCTTCTTTAGCCCCCTTCCATCCCAACCCCATCCCCCTCCCCAAACGATTAAGTCATATCGAATCTACAGGTCTATGTGGTAACGCGTACATTTTTAAACATCTACTCACACAGACACGTACACACAGAAATAATGTATAGACAGGCAAATTAGGTAAATAGGTAGATAGACGAGTAGAGACACACACACATAAGCGATAATTTAAAAACTAATGGAAGGAGAGGAGGACGAGGTAAGAAAGAGTGCGTACATGTGTGTATATGTGAGAGAACGAATCGCGCGAACGAGAGAATAATAATAATGAAGGAGGGCGAGAGTAACACGATGCGAGGAAGAAATGCAAAAGTGCATGAAGAGTGGGAAAAATATCCGGAAGTTACGAAATAAAAATTACCGCTCTTTGTAAAAAGGGGTACAGGGTGTTTCCGGGGTTGTCGGACGTCTTTGCAACAATTGGAGCCAAATTGAAACAAAGCGGTGAGGGAGAGCGTTTGCTTCAAGATGCAACTTCGAGCAATCCTTAACATCTGGAATTGTTTAATTTTTTGATAAGACGGAGGAATTTATTCTCCGATTAATTTCAATCACAGATTTAATTAACGCTATTTTAATTAATCAATCGAACACTTTCTTTTCGTCACTTCAATGATATAAAAAATATCTTTATTTTAAAATATATTGAAGATTTATATTCGTTTGAAGATATATCAGGATGTCTATTCCCAGGGATTTTTTTTACCTTGTAAAAGCAGAGAATTCTCATGAAATTTTGTTGAGTCTCAGAGAATTAAAAAAAAAAATTGTCTCTTAAAAGAGCAGAAACTAACTTTGTCTTAATATTGCGAGCGTTTGGCAATCCATTAATTAGTTAACATCATAATAATCAATCGGCGTGTAATTCGCGACCTTACACAACCTTCATTGTAATTCCTGATAATAAAAGAATGCAAAAATGCAAGTGAAAAAGCTTTATCTTTCGATCTCAATTTTTCCTTCAATTTTCGATATTCAAAAAAAAAAAAGCGTGCACGATAAATAAACTCATTTCAAAAGAGTTGCATCTGAAACTTGTCTAATTTTATCCGTAAGTTCGAATACAGATATTTGAAAAATTATGGAAAATTGTCCGGGATTCTTTTTACAAAGATTCGAGTAGACATCCTGTTTGATAAAAATTAATTCCAATCAATGATGCGGATGCTGATGCTGATGTTGCTCGTCGATTTGACATCAGAGAGACCTCTGTAGCTGTGGGAACATTCGACAAATCCGGGAATACTCCGTACACGAAAATATATGGAAAAATTCCATACCTCCTAAGCGACAATTGTACCTCGATGTTAACGTTTATTAGCGGAGATCGAAAGAGCTCCAGCGGAACTGCCGGCAATGTGATACGCGGCCTCGATTTGCGTAAAACTAGAGGCGTAATAACTTTTGGGAATCGACGCGGTGGCACGAGATCGAATTTCAATTTCTATTTCCGAGCAATTTTAAAATTAAATTTGATCACACACATATTTTTTTTTTTTTTAAATCGATTATTACACACAATTACGTTTCCCTTTTTGACATCGTAGTATATCGATGATCTTGAAAAATATCTCTAAATAAAGGTAGTACTTGTAGCACTTTTATCGTCAAGAGAGAACCTTAATCTTAAAAGAATTCCTAGACGATTACGATTGTTCTAAAGTATTGTCGATTGGAACTCGTTCCGTCGATCGGTTCCTACTTCGGACGAAACGTGAGGTGCGAGGTGCCACCTCTTCGTGTACTTAGCGCGAAAATGCGAGTGCGAGAGAGACAAATATACCAGGGACCACCGTGCAAAGACGTGCAGGGTGTCGTCTTCGAGGCACTCCGAGGCTAATCCGAATAATAGAACGAAGGCGACGGCATAAAAAAAAAAAAAAAAACCTGTGACGAGGATACGAGAGCGAGGAGATCGCGGCGCATGGAAAATGTTACACATTTGTAAACTGTAAAGTTATTGTTTAAGTAAGAGAGCGGGGAAAAGAGACGGGACGAGACCCAGCTTCTCTCTCTTTTTAGTACCGATTATAATGTCGCTAGATGTATTTACGATACCGTCGCATTAAAAAAAAAGGAGGAAAAGAAGTCTCTCTCCTCGGCGGTATCATTATAACACAAATGCCTGTGTATTTTACTTCTTGGCAAAATAATAAACCATCAAATATTGTACGTCGCTCACGACACGTTTTTCCTCCAGGATCCGTCTTTTTTTTTTTTTTTTTTTTTTTTTAAGTCGATAGTTTGTAAAAATCCAAAGATCCTCAAAAAATTATGAGCCAATCTGTAATAAGATTTATCAGAATCAAGAACTCAAATTCAATAGTCTATGTCATCTGTGATCAAGGATCCACGACGATATCAAGGTATTAACGTCATGAATCTGTGCTATCAACAATTAAAGAATCAATAAGATAAGATTTTTCATTAATTAAGATTTATAGCATAATAAATCAAATTCCAATAAGATTAGATTAGATTCTCTATCGCAATCGAATTGTTTAATTCGAAAGTGACATAAATCAATTTGCGCAAAACGATGAATTTAAGCACAAAATACGATGGAGTTGAGCAAATTTACATGTCAGATGTAAATATGAAAAAATTTGATTATTTCCCAAAGCGATTCAGCCGGATGCTGTATATGAAAGAGATAAATTCCTGCCAGCGGTTCGTCTTCAATGTCTTCCGATAAATCTAATCGAAGTCCCGAGACGCGAATCCGGTCCAGCAACTGCGATGAATGGAGCCGTCCTCTGGTATTCAAAATCGATCAATTGTGTGACAAGCTGTTACGCCTCACTGTCCGGTAAGGATCCGCTTTGTATTCGACGATTCTATCGTGCTCGACCTCGAACACGTGCCGGAACGTATGCAACGTTTATATATTCACGGCACAATAAACGCAATTAGATATATTTGGTGTTTACAATAAATATTACACAATTGATTTGCGTCAAAAGTAATTCTGAAAAAAAAAGATGCAAGAGTTCTAGAATTTTTTTGTGAACAAAGGAAAAGAGAGAAAACGGTGAACAGAGAAAAGAGTGACATACGTACTAAGATTTGATATTTTTAAGAGTTACATTATATCATTTACAGATCAGATAATTAAAAAAATCTGACGTAAATAATGTATAAATTAAATATTTATTTTATAACGTGCTGTAGACAAAATAAACAAGGTATCGTGCAGCACCCATAATACATAAATTATGAACATTTTTGGAAAATAATATTGATCTGTTAATATTATTAATGTAACACTGGAGTGTTTTAATTCAACTTGCGATGCACTCAAATTTTCTTCGCTTATATGCTGAAGATGTTTTATCGCATAACAGCCACGATTGAAATGAAATAATAAACAGTGATGTGTGTGTATACAAATATAGAATAATCGTAATACCTAAGATATATCATATACGATTATCGCATGTTATAATCTACAAACTTCAAATATAAACTTATTTTTATCAAAACGGATGAAATCTTATTCAGTTGGACTCCAGTTTCTCAATATGGACCAGCTTAGAAACTCTGTCTATCAGATGTGTCAGATGAGTCTTGTAATTTAGCGGAACGACCGATGCGCAGGTGTGTTTCACTCTCATTTCATCCTGTAAAACGTAGAAATTGTCAAAAAATTGAAAATCAAATATATATGCTTGTGTTAAAATAATTGTCTTGTACAATGAAACTTGTCAATATTGCAGAAAGAAAAAACAACTTCTACATAAATTAAAAGTGCCGAAGCAATTTTACTAATGTGATAAAATGCACTTTGAATCGCTTACCTGAAAAACTTCCGATCTCACTCTCAAACTGAACGTGAATCTCTTGAAACTCGCCTCGGCGAATTTCTGCATATATGCGTCGTTATCGTTTTCCTTTAATTCTCCCAATTCTTGCGCCGACATACCTAATATCTTCTCGGCATCCTCGTTGAAGGCAGTTATCCAGCGACTGCCTGTCGCATCCGCTATATTCATCTGTTAGAATCAAACAGATTTTTAAAAATATCTTCAAATAACAAATAAAAAAGGATGTGACGGTAATACTTACACTTGCCAGCAAGCGATACGCAAAATTCGGATAGTCCCTATTACACTTCTCGCATCTAAATATTCCGGTAGATTGATCAATTAACTGAAATTGAATAGCGTTTTATAGTAATTCGTGTAAACCTAATATAATTGTCATATATAGTTACAATGTTATCTAATAAGATGTCGAGAAAAATATACAGCTAATATACTTAAAGTTAATAGAATTAAACATAATATAATTTCATATTTTATCTTTTTTTCCCATTACTGTCTAAATGATATAATAATTATATAAAATATTATAATAGCAGTGAGGAAGTTGCTGCTTAAATAATTCCTTCAAAAAATAGAAATGTCTTTTTAGCCTCCAAAATTTATTTAATTAGTCTTATGGCTATATTCTCAGCTTTCTATAAATACAGATATGAAATATCTTGAAGAGAAAATAAGGATTTCCATTTTATAATTTTAAATGTCTCGCACATAACTCACCTTCTTCTTGCAACTTTCTATGGGACATGCCTTGTAAATAGAATTTTCCACACGAATTAAGTTGATAGTGGCCACCACTGTAAAAGCATCTGCGAGATTTAATTTCTCTCCCAACCGCGCTTCGGTCGCCTCCTGGAAGGTGTACAATGGCGCGTTGAAATCACCACCACCTGCTTTAGACAGCGATTTGGCGTTCTCGGAATGGCCGACTGTAGTGTACCATCCACGCAATCTGAAATGTGCATCGTACTCGTATAATGTGTGCCATGTATTATATAAAAATTATTATCATATATTCTTGTAAACTATATCTTATTTTTAAAACTGTTATAAGAGCAACACATACTATCCTTAAAAAGAAACGTCAATTGAGATGAATCACAAGATGTAATTAGGGAATTAATTAATATTAAGAAATTTAAGAATTACAGAAGTTGAGTGAACAAAACTTCAAATTAATAAAAAATAAGATCCTTTTCTCCAGTTAACTTTGCATAAATTCTATTTTAATGGACTTTAAATTGGAGACTAAAAATTCAAGAACTGCGATAAGATCTAAGCAAATTTATAGCTTGCAATGTTAGCAACAGATTATCGCTAAAGAAAATGTTTTTAAAACGTGACGCACACGTTTTACAATATTTAAATTTGTATTTATATACGTACCTATGTGCTTCCGGTAAATCCGGATCCTTTTCGAGTACGGATGAATTTAAAAGGGACAAATTCTTTCCGCCGTTGAACTCTCCGATGCGCGCTCCTTTAATGGCTACGATCGGGTTGTTAGAACCATCAAAATCCTCGGCCTGTTTTCCCCAAAGTGTGACGCATACCTGATATATAAAAAGAAATTCGTTTATTCGTTCATAATAGCAAAATGTTAAAATGTGCTCTCTCAATAAATTGCTTACCATCACACCGCTGTCATCGACGATATTGACGTCTCTCTTTACGAGTTCTCGACCAGTACTTCGCTGTACGATATGTTGCACATCATTGAATGTTGTAACAACGCCCAAAACATCTGTTACAAACACAACATCATTATATACAGTGTTACAATTTTTAAATTAGTGTACAGTCGTGTATCAATCTTATCTCATAAATTTAGTTGTCATTTATTATCATATATTCTATAACTCTTTAGTATGAAATATTATTATCGATTAATATTTAAGTAATTTGGGAAAAATAACATAATAAAAAATTGAAACAGATATAAACACGAAATACAGACATAAACAATTGAATTAAATTACAGACAAGTGATCGAAGATGTAACGGGAATATTTCAGAAACTGGAACATCTTTCAAAATAACATTTAAGGTTTAATTAAAAATTAAATATTACGAGCACATTACCTATCATATCATTCTTCTCCTTGTTTTCCACTTGACTTATTGAACAAAAGTTGAATTGCAATGTCGGTATGTCTTCGCTGTTTTCGTGGCACGGCACGATCTCTGTATCATTGGTCATCGTCATCTCATAATCATTCTTCAATGAGTTGAACTGTTTGTTTGCCGCCTTCAGTGCGCATCGCGAGATATAGTACACATTTCCAATCTGTACAAATACAACGTTCTGCATAAGTCAATCCTTCGTAAAATTAAAAAAAAAAATTTGTCGCTGATTTTAATTGCGCGAGATATGTGTGCGCGCGCGCGTACCTCTATCATATCGTAGAACTTATCGCACATATCTCTAAACGCGGTGCACCGAATCTCGCCGCTCTCATCGATCAGATCCATAGAGAACAGTTTACCCTCTCCGCGAGAGTTGCTCCATGTTCTGATTGCAGATTTATTGGTCACACGAACCTTAATCACCCATCTAAAAATGTGAAAACTCATTGGTGTTTTTCCTTCGCATAATATTTTTATATCTATAAATATATTTTAATATTGAATTCTCTTTCATACCTGTTTTGGTAAGGACTCAACGCTGCAATTGGTGTAGTACATATATCAGAAGAAACGTGACTATCTGAAGTATTTCTTTGAGCTGCACCATCTATTGCAAGCAAAACAGATTTTGTATTTAATGACAAAAGTTTCACGAAAAGATAAAATATAATTAGAAACTATTCTCAAATATAATTAACAAGATAATAATGTATTTACTAGTTTGATAACGCCCAGTAGTTGCGGATGTATCAGATGTGGTTGAATAGTCAGGCTCTGATTTGCTCTCTATATTAGTTGGATCACCTATTTTACGTCCAACTTTGCTGCCGGGAACTGTCACCTCAATACCCATTATTAGCATCACGCGTCTAATAAAATGAATAAAAATGTACGGTTGATTTTTGTACTACTTAGGCATTTTAATATGTAAAAAATATGCGATAAATACTTTTCCTTGCCACCGTTGTTCACCGAAGACAGATGATAGTTTGTTACTTTGCAGATTGCGTATTCAGTCAAAATATCGTCAGTTATTAGGTTATTCAGTTGAGTGGCCAACATTGTAAACGAATTGAATCTCTGTCCATCGGATACAAGTAATCTATATCGATCAGGACCAGGAGTACCGTCTTTATTGACAGATTTTGGTAGTTTTTTGTACCCCTGTAGAATGACAATCAACATTAAGATGACATTCCGCAAAACCATGAAATAGAAATCTGACCATGTCTAAAGTATCTCAATTTTTCTGAATCTTTAAGAATAAAGCTAAAGCAGAGAATGTGCTTTACGAAGGCACATAATTCTCCTGTAAAAACAACAGAAACCTAACTGTATGACTCTGCTGGCTGGATGCTATACGTAAGAACAACATTTACGCTTCAAAGATAGTACAGCTTTAATAGTTTGTTTTCTGAACAACTTCGATTCGCGGGCAAAAAACCACGAGAAATCAGACTCTGTCAAGCTCTGCCCGTTGCATCCGTTTAATAGTTATACTCACCAACATTTGAAGTATCGGTTGCTCGATGTCCACGCCTTTCATGATTTTCTGAAACGAACGAATTTCACCGTTAGGCAATATTCTACGCAACAAGGACACACCTCCGACGAACTTACTTCTAACGATCCTTCCGTCAGCTTGTACATGATTGCGGATTATTCGGTCTTGATAATTATCTCTCGATATTACGTCGCCCTTTTGTGTCTCTCGATGGCTGCGTGTCAGCTTGCGCTCCGAACTCCGAGCTTCCCGCCGAATAACGCAATCACGAATCTGCGTTCCGCAACTCTCTCCGATAGGTTCGCTTTCTTAAAGTCTATCCGTATGAAAAGGTTATATTTCTGTATTTATCTTATTTAAATTATATTATATTATTATAATTATTATAATTGTATTATACTATAATAATATTATAATTATATTAATTTTATATTACAATCATATCGAAAGATTTCTTTGCTGCGATTGGTCAGTCGCTTCGAAAGCGATTTTCGTAACGCACTTCATGCAAATCCGCCTGAATAGAGGGCGTTTCCGCGCCGGAAGTCGCGCGTGCCGCCGAACAAATTGGAAGTCGCGCCTCGTGACGCAATCACACGCAATCATCTCTCTCGTGCCGCGTTCTCTCGTCTCGGTCGCATCGTTCCTCGTTTCATTCTCGCTTGCGTTTCATTTATTAATCGTCAGCATGAACGGCATCGTGAGGAGCGCGCTACGCGCCTCGGCTCTGCGCGGCGTGCTCTCGTCGTCGACGACGACGTCGTCATCGTCGTCGTCGTCGTCGTCGTCGTCTATCGCCGGCGCCGGTCAACCCGCCAGGGCGATGTGGAACATGTGCGAACGTCGGCGAATCGCCGAAGTCGCGCCGCTCGTCTCCTCGTTCAAGCTGCACGACTTCCGCGCCCGCAGGTGCTACAGCAGATCGCACACGAAAGGTAACGACTCGCCGACGAGGATGTCGTCGGATAAATCGTACGTTAATCGGAGGGTTAATTGAGGTTTTCGATCGGGGAGGATCGTCCATATTTACCGCGTTGCGAATAAAAATACTTGTTTAGCTTGCAACGTAAAATGTATAAACTTGATCGAGATCGATAAATCATGACTTGAATCGATCAACGTTTATAAATTAAATTAAGGGCCACGAATTAGTGATTTATATTTTCTTAGAATGAACTCACAATTGTGGTTATTGTAATGTAATATTTGCTGTTTTTTTTTTTAATGATTTGTGGAATGATGGCTAGTTTTTTACATGTATTTCTAAGCTTCTTGCATTATTTTTACAATTTAAATTTGCTTTGCGCATTGAAAAATTTATAATTATGTTTAAGTACGATGGAAATTGTATCAAATATCTCAATTTTATGTTGCATGATGTTCGATTACATTGTATTGGTCGCAGAAATATATGGATATTCTTATTCATGTTGTATTAATTATGTTCTTTTTGTTTTATCAGCGGAGAAAGAATTAGTGGAATTTCTTGCGGAGGAAATAGTAGCTGAGAAGAAGGCACAGAAGTTAAAGACAATTCCAACTACATTAGAAGGATTCACAGTATCCCTCAATGGTGCGGAGGTCAATCTCGAAAAGAAAGATGACACCGATACGTAAGACTTTTTACTATATTTCATATATACATATATCTTGGATTTAAGATGCAGACTCATTTGATCTATACTATTTTTCCTCAGTATTCATATTTCCTTTAATGTGAATCATACGGTGGACGCGGACGCTGAAGCGGATGTTGATCCTCGTCAAGATGATGTAGAGGTCGGTGAAATGAAGAGCAAGCCGACGTTCACAGTAGATATAATCAGGGGCAATCGAACCCTGGGCTTCACATGTTCCTTTAACAGCCAACCTGGCACGTCAGGCGCCGATGACAGCTACAGTATGTACATCTGTTGTAATAACTCTTTTATTCCAAAGTGTTGAGTACAGGATGACTTTTCTTTTGGTTATCTTGATAATTATTCTTTGGTATATAAAGACACTTTCATATACATATATGTCATGATTTGATATCACTGATGAAATCTTGAGAGTGTAACACTTAATTTCATTATATATTTCATAATTTTCTTGGTTTTAACACTATATACTTATATAAATATATATTTTATTACAGATGACATATTTGGCATTGATGAAATCACACTGTACGAGGGAGAACACAGTGAGAGAGTCTACTCTGTGGCTGGTGAGATCCTCGATGGTGTAAGTACTATTATTCTAATATGAAACTTATATTTCAAAATAATTGTTATTAACAATCAAATACATTGATATAATTAATCTTATATAATAACAAATAATATTCAATATTGAAAATCAAGTGTTGAGTACAAAATACCATATATGACGATTACTTTGATTCTAAATCTTTGGTTAATCATAGATATTCTTATAAAGTTAGAGATCATGATTTCTTGTTATGATGTGTTGAAATAACAATATGACATGTATACTTTATCTTAACTCTTCAATTGCTATTAATATTTTTTATTAATTGTCCTTCCTTTAAATCTTAACAGTTTTATATGTATTCAGCATTTTATTAATAGAATAAATCAGATAATTGAGTCATCGAGTAAAGCACAATTTACTTTGCAGTATCTGTACGATCTACTGATGAACTATCTTGAGGAGAAAGGCATTTCGAATGAGTTTGCGGATAAGCTGATCGATTTAAGTACATCCTATGAGCATTCAGCGTATGTTAGCTTGCTGGAGGGCCTGTCAAAGTTCACATCAGGAAAGTAATTCTAGGATTTTTATGTTAAGACATTTCTTGCGATTTGCGACATCATAGTTGTATGCTTAAGTAAGAATTGTTAATAAACAATATATTATGATGTATGGTTATTGATAAATTTTCGAGATATTCAAACGAAATAGAAAAATACATTGAAATACATGATAATATGATCTTTATTCTTTTATGCAAAGAGGAAATAAAATTTCCTTTTGCATAAATTAAAACAGAATTATATAAAATATTAAATATAAATGTATATTTCATAGGATCATATAATTCTTTATATCTTTTTGCTCCTTCAACTTTCACTTATTCTAATGGCAATGTGCAAAATAAAAGTTCACAATTTATAACATGTATCAAAAGTATGACTGCTCCTTGTTCTAACATCACGAGATAGAAGAGAGAAGCTAATTAAAGTCTTATTATTACATTGTTATTTTTAATAATACATTCCACGAATGACTAGCTAGACAGATTTCTTTTATCATTAGATAATTTTTTAAAAGCCCTATGGTGAGAAAGGAGGGAAAGAGCCTTATTTTTTCAGAAGTTTTCTTATAGAAATACATACTAGTAAATAAGAGAAGCAATCGAGAAGAAGAAAACAAAAGGAAAGAAGAGGGGTCTTCTTCTTAGGGTTTTAATGGCACCGGACAGCTAAAATTGCTCCATCCATTAGACCAACAACTGGTGTAAATGGTGTTCTGTAGTAACGTAATTATGTAGTTCTTGATATTGTTCTCGTTGTCGTCTCTGATGAATGAGAGATGTGAGATTAATCACTGATTATGTGGCGTGCTAACGTAAGAAAGTTTCTTGTGCTATTATAACTGATCGACTGGTAGCTTATTTAAAGGAAAATTTTTAAATTTGAAGTTTACTTTATTTAATGAATGTATAGAGAACAAACACTATTTTAAGCCTAGGGTTTTGAAGGATAATAAGAATGTCTATAGGAGGGGATATATGTAGATCTGTTCTTTACAGCTGAACTGGCTGCACTAGTTCAGGTTTATCTTTTTTACTCCACATTGGAAGGAAAAAGATAAACTCTGAACTAAGTGCAGCCAGATCAGCCTAGTTCAGCTATAAAGAACAGACCTTAACGTTACGTTTTTTTGCAAAGCTGAAATCAGAGAGCTTCTTTGAGAGGAATAGAGAGGAAAGAAGAGGGGTCATCTGTTCCAGGATTCGCTGCCGACGCGAGTCGCAGCGGGGCGGAAAGATGGCTCAAGATGGATGCGATCAGACGCAATTGGGTGAAGGGAAGCTCGCGAAGGCGGCGACTGACGACGACGACGACGACGTGGAAGAGGAGAGTCGTTCGCGGCGGAGCGGCAGCGTAATCCCGAATGCCTGTCCACCGTGATCGTCGTCGCCGTCATCATCGACCTGGCGAGAATGTCGTGTCGCGATCCCGACAACCTGATGGCGAGCCCGAGCGACGAAGAGGGCTTCGACTATCTGTTCAAGATCGTGCTGATCGGCGACTGCGGGACGGGCAAGACCTGCGTCGTCCAGCGCTTCAAGTCCGGCACGTTCGTCGAACGTCACGGCAACACCATCGGCGTCGACTTCATCATGAAGACCGTGCTCATAGACGGCAAGAGAGTCAAGGTACGAGCGACGTTTAATCGGCGCCAGTTTAATCTCGAATCGGTCCTCGGATGCGCGCGATCTGCTATCTGGGTGGATCTGCGTTTGCCCTCTTTCTTTACTTAAAATCGTGGATGTAGTGTATCGGCGTCTTTTTTTGGCGGGAAAAGCAGAGGAGGGAACACCAAGCGCGGAGAACAGAATTTAAACAGAGCTATTGAGACTGGCTTTTCCAACTCCACTTTTAGACACGTTTCTACGTCGTATTTTCTCATCACTGTTTTGATTTGAAAGAGAGTTGGAAGAGAATGTTTTTAAATGATATGATGAATGATAGTGAATTATATAAATGGGAGTTAAATTCGTGTGACAAATTGCTTACGGGTTCTTTTGGACAAACTGCTATTTTATCTTAGATTCTTAATTCAATTTAAAATTCTTAGCGAGATACTGATATATTTCCTCGAAAATGTTAAAGAAACTCATCTCTTGCGAGCTTACAATGTTCTACAATGAAATATCTTGTTTCTAACTAATATCGCTGAAACATACGTCTCTGATACACTTATCTATAGATAAAACAATCTCGATAGGTCTGCTTGTTTTTATTTGAATTCAATGATGATTACTGAAGTTTGACCTTCTCTTGACAGCTACAAATTTGGGATACTGCGGGACAAGAGAGATTCCGAACGATAACTCAAAGCTATTATAGATGTGCAAACGGAGTAATTGTTGGTATGTAAACAGAACATAATACAATATCATCACGCATTGTTGGCTTTTTGAGATAGAATTGAGAGAGAAGGCTTTTATTCTCTTTTTGCATGGCTTTTTCTCTGTTCTTGAAAGAGAAGATACATGGCATCTTTCTAAAATTGTTTTGTTGAACATTGTAGTTTACGATATTACAAAGCGATCGACATTTTTAAGTTTGCAACGTTGGGTGGAGGAGGTCCGAAGATATTCGTCGTCGCATGTACTATTAGTGTTAGTTGGTAAGATCATTTTATATGAATTACAATAATCGTCATACTTTGTAATGACATCTCTGTTATTATTCAGTCTTTGCGCATTTCTCGCTTTGCAGGGAATAAGTGCGACTTGGAAGATGAACGGAAAGTGGAGAAAGTAGAAGCTGAAGCTTTACGCGAATATCTGCCTGAAGTTTTGCACGTAACGGAGACCTCAGCCAAAGATAATACAAATATAGACTCCATCTTTTTCTATCTGGCATCCGAACTTAAGGTAAATCTATCTTTTTACTATATAATTTTGTTACAAATTAAATATACTATCTTTTTTTACTTATTTGTGGATGAATCACACTTTTAGAGACGACACGATAATCGTCAGATTAGCGCGAGCGAGTACGACGTGGTGAAACTCGGTGCCGGACGAGATCTGTCTTCTTGTAAAGGTTGTAAAATCTTTTGAACTGTTCATATTTTTTTCCATCGTCGCGCACTGTTTCTGGATGATCGAGATATTCATGAAAGAACACACGCACGCGCGTCCTAATGATAAGATGGAAGGCAGTCAACGAATGTAATATCTGTTGATATATTCTGTGTTACAATGTAATTTTTGCACGCATTTATACTGTTTCTAAAATTAAATTAGTAATCAAAGTATACAAAAGAATTGTATACACATAAAAAATATTGTGTAAAATTACAAAAATTTTACTGCCTTTTATCTTATTATAGCCCTATAGCATAAATTAACATATCTCAAGAAACTAGAACATTCAATGTCATTCTATAGAAGATATAGAAGAAAGAAATTTATATATATATGCCAAATTCAAGATATTCTCCTTTTGTTCGCACGGAATAGAACGGACATTGGCTTTTCTAGTCCCGAAAGATACGAATCTCACGATAAAGATATGATTCTTAAAATGGCTCATTTCTTGCTCTAAAAGCTCGTTGTTCCGGAAAGAGCACGTTTGTATATTTTTCTATTCAATTTAACACACACACAAACACAGATACAAATTTATATACACGCTCATTCATACTGATACTTCACAAATACTGCGGCGACCTGAAAAGACCCTAGATATCCTTGTGCCTTAAGATATTCATAGTAAACCACGTCACCACGTTATAATGAGCGCACAGACATATTGAGAGCGCAAAGTGCAAATTGAGAAGATTACAAAGTGCAATCGAGGAGATTTAAATTGCGAATGTAACTTAATTCTTTCTTTTTATTTATTTTATTTATTTGGGTGAATGTGTGTGTTATGGCGAATGCGAAAGTTTAACGTTTAACGGTCGCCGAACGGAGAAGTTCGAATTACGAGGTTGTAAATATTAACCCTTAGTCGCATTCTTAGCTCGTGTCTCACGCTAGAGATAGTTGTCTTTTCTTAATCTTTGTTCAATTTAAATGTGAATGCACTTAGCGCTAAAAGCGCATTGAGACATAGACAAATTTGTCTATGCATTGAGAATTTACAGACGCGATTGTGTTATTTATGAACGAACAAATATGACGAATCTCTCTAACAACACTTATATACAAATCACTGTAATATATATTTTTTAAAATTATTTATATATTGCACATAAGTGTAGGTGCGTATTATAATACTCGTTGCGTATCAGAATTATTATTTTATATATAAAAATAACGTCGACGTACGTAATCCAGGAGGAAATCTTCATTACTTTGCGCGCAAATGTTGCCAAAAATATATTAAAATTATTTTCACAATTTAAGATCTGCATAAATGTATATCATCTTTTTCTCTCATTGTGTAGACATAAATTATCTCGTCCTTCGACGTAAAAATATCTCTTCAAGATACAATACATCCTTCTTGCACTATTAATTAGATAAAATTATCATTTGAATTATGTGCAAGAAAGGAATATTGTACGAGATAAATTTGTGTAACGCTTGTTAATATTAAAATTCTGCACTATATATAATATAATATAATAAAATTCTGCAATAATATATGAAGTAATGACGTAAAAAGAATTATCATGTAAAATAATTAAAACTCTATTGTATTTATATATATATATAGATAGTATAACTGGAAAATATATTTTTTGCTAAAAAATACACATGGTATTCAGTATAATAGCTTTGTTGTGATTTTGATGGCGGACTTTATTATATTGCGTTTGGTACGTTTAAAATATTGTGTATCATACTGTTAAAGTTCTATAATTCGTAATAAATAAAGCTTTTTTTTTTATATTTGTCGCTGTCAATCAATCAATTAGCTTCAGCTTTGCCACACATTAATAAGCATTGCGCGATTGATTCCACAAAAATTATTTATACTATTTTACACATAAAGGATAATTCTCGACAAATTGCATGTTAAAAAAAGATGTTTATCACAGTGAACGGAGATTCTAATTGTCGATATTTACGAGATATTTTTTGAGCAGAGAATCAATTTATTTTTTATCGTTATTTATTTATTTTTTTATCATTATTTTCAGGCGTTGACTCTCGTCCTAGAGTCTCAATTCCTTTATTGCATTCAGGGTAATTATGAATAATTATCACTTGGCTGATATGAAAATATACATTAATAATTCAAGAAAATGGTTTATTTTAGCGTAAACGAACATGCTATATATGACTAGCATATACGTATATAAATAACATTATAAGGCCATACATCATAAATTGTAAATATAAGGCCGTCGTGTAAACTCTCAGATATATCTATATATAGAATACTAACTGATTATTTGGCTTTATTGCGTAAGATAATATTTTATAGCAGATTTAACAGGCGTATAAAATAAAACGAGGTAGAGAAGACAATTCTGCTCGACATATTCGTGTGTGTAGATACTTAAAAAAATAATCGCAGATAAAAAATAAACATAGGTATATAAATCGGAGAAAATTAATCTTCCTTTAATGAATTATTATATAATATAATTATATATATAATTTATTATATTATTATATAATTTATTATAATATAATATTATAATTTATTATATTATAATAATATTATATTATTTAATAAATTAAATTGCCCTTAATTAGTCCGCTTCATACTGCAGTTATATTATCAGCCAGGAATCTTTTAAATGTCAATATGTCAGTAAGTATCAACGATGAAATGACATTTCTGCTACCAGCTTACTTACTCATACATTTATACACTCCTTAAACGGACTGACAATATAACACACGAATGTATAAAAAATTTTCGAATCTATTTTTTCTATTGTATATAAGAACAGTCTGTATATAAGGCACTTTACGCAATGCTGCTTTCTATGTCAATGCAAATATGCCATTGATTAAAAAAAAAAAAAGATATATATCTATATAAGTATTAACAAACTACAACATGACGGATAAGCTTCGGCGAATTATAGATTATAGGTATTTGAAAGCATTCGCATAATTGACGATGTAAGGAACGATTGACGTTGCGCAAAAGTTACACTGCGTAAATTAGCGAATAAGAGATGCGCGAATAATTTTGTCTCAAAATATTTTCCATTAAAATCACATAAAGGAACGCCTTCTAAGAGATTCCTCTATTAACGCTTTGTTCTACGCGAGATATATATACATGATATATATATATATATAACAAGCTCTCTGCGTTAATTATATTTCTTAAAAAATATTACATGATCGATTGCTATTGTATAATTGCATTTGGGAAAATCATATTAAATAATAATAGATCTTAGATTTCTAAATAATAGTTCGCATCTTAATGTGCGAATAAGAAGAATAATATATTAACATATGTATATATAATGGGGAAAAAAAAAAAAAAAAAAAAAAAAAAGGAGAAGTTGCGTATCAGGAAGACTCAGGCTGGATGAATTTTTGGTACGACGCATTTCATCCAGCAATATTATACGATTACTAGCAATTAGAACTTGTACAATCAAGGAAAACCTCGTGCCCGTTTTATTTTACATATACTTTTTTTTCTCCTTTTGTATCGGGAAGAAAATTGACTATAAAAATAATCCCTAAACCTTTGAAGTCTAATACGCCGTTCTCATACTCTCTCATAAGTCCTCCTGTACTTCTCGTCCACCTGGGTCAAGTAATACGTTCCCGGAAACATGTCGTCTATATTACTCTCCGGGGTGAATGGCACAACGTGACAGTTCTGTTCCCTCAACGCCAACACCCTGGTATAATCCGGCGGGGAGACGCAGTGACGTCCCTCCAATTGCGGCTTGACGTAAGAGAGAGCGGCGATGATCTTGGACAGGCCGGAACCGTCCCGCGTGTCCCTCGTCACCGTTAACGAGTACATGCTGGAGCAGAAGCCCGAGCCGTAAGAGAACAGGGCGATCTTGTTGCCGGCGAATTCACTTATCGGCTTCGATAGGAGAAACGACACCAGACCGGAGTAAACCGACGGCGTGTACATATTTCCGACCTGATTCGCTATCAGCAAGCTGGGTCTAGTTTTTCGCTCGAAGTCCGTCTTGCTCAGTCGCGTGAAGACCTTCTCGATGTCCCGATCGAAGTAGGTGTCCTCGAGTTTGGCGGCGTGGAAGCTCACCGCGTCCTTGTAACGCTCATCGTTACAGATCCGTTCCTTCGGGGTGTTGAGAAAATCGACGAAGGCCAATCGGGCGAAGGATTTCTGCACGAGTTTGCAGTACGGCGAGTGGAAGAGGAACGCGTCGAAGTTGGCCAACGTCACCGGATCGTCGCCCGCGAGGCCCTTCTCCCGCACCTTGTCGCAGTACAGCTGGTAACAGCTGTCCAGGGCGCTCAAGTAGCACTGAATCGACAGCTTGCCGTCCACGACCGGATACTCGGAGCGCAGATCCGGCTTGTAGAAGTCGTACGCGTGTCGCATGCAGGACGCGCGGAGACCCCGGTCGAACACGAGGGGCGCGTCCGGACCTACGAGGATGGCGATCGCGCCCGCGCCTCCCGTCGGCCTGGCACTGCCCGCCGAGTACACGGCGTTGTCGGCGGCGACGACCAGGGCGAGTTTGCCGTTCCAGGCGCTGCTCTCTATCCAGGCGGCGGCGTTGAAGAGGGCGGCGGTGCCGCCGTAACAGGCGTTGGTGGCGTCCGCGCCCTCGATGTCGGTGCAGCCGTGGGGCTCGAACAGCTGCATCAGCACGGACTTGACCGACTTGCTCTTGTCGAGGATCGTCTCGGTGCCCACCTCCAATCTACCGATGTCCCGCGGCTCGATTCCGTAACGATCCAGCAGCCGGTGCGTCACCGTCAGGCACAGCGAGTTGATGTCCTCGCGATCGTTGCAGAAGCCCATCCGCGACTGGCCGAGGCCGATCGTGTACTTGCCCGCGGAGACGCCGTCGTACGCCTCCAGCTCCGTCTGATCCACGTACTGCGCCGGGAAGTACACCTCCAGCGCCCGGATCCCGACGTCCTTCGGCCACATCTCGGTTGAATGGAACACCTCGGATTAATGGGATTCTTTTTAGAAAAGACGACGCCTTTCTCCCTTGCGGAGGAGGTTTATGTAATCAGCTTGAAAGGGGGCGAGCGAGCGAGCGAGCGAGCGAGCGCCGACTTCGGAATTGATCGTCGCGCTCTACGCACAAATTCCAGAAGAATTCCGGAATTGACCCCTGCAGTTTCGAATCACGTACGTATGTATACAACACTCCTCGGGCCAACGTCCGCCGGCTGGTATACGAGGAGACAGACGGACACACACACAACACACACACACAAAAGCGGGTGCGCGCGCGGTTGCGTCGTATTCAGGTTAGAAGTGAAACTCGATGGCTCGGTGAAAATTCCGGTCGTTCGCCGCCGTCGAGCGACTTTCGATTGCGTGCTTTGAAGCTCCGGTCTTCCGTTCCGTTAAGTCGGCCGGTCGGTCAGCCGGGCCTCTGGGCCTCTGGCTTGTGTCGTGTCGCGAGCGTCTGGTCACGTGGTCCCGCGGCGTGACAGCTGTCACATGCGCGGCCGAGCTCTCGCGGGCGAATGCGCTCGCGGCGCGCTCGCGTCGCGCTCTTATTGTCAGTCGCTTATTGGCGCTGTGGCGGCGGATAGATTGGGGGGGGGGAAGGGAGGGGAGGGGGAACAAGGAGGTGAGGAAGGAAACTGCGGGGGGCGAGAGAAGGGCAAGGTTCGCGACCGACGGCGAATGAATATCTTCGCGAAATTACTGTCCCCCGATGCGTCGTATTAGAGTCACCGTCGTCTACGTTTGCATGACAATCCGCGGCACGCTATTACGTCAAGCTCGCCAATGACTGGGACGAGTATAATAGACGACGATAACGCTATGACGCACTAGGGATTCGTTCGGCTTGAATTGAAGGGTCCAAACATATACAAGTACACGCATATGTATATAGGAGCGTATTTCTCGATCACGGTTCACATACAGAAGTATATGTAAGAACGAAGCTCTCGACGCGACGGGGACTGATTAGACTGAATCAACGGGTCATTAGGTCGTGACGAATATAATGTGCAAACGCACGTGGCTGTCTTCTCACCGCGGTCATTCCAAATCCATTGCGACATCGGAAGCAAGAAATCATTTTTTTTCTCACGAAATATTTCGTGAGATAAATTACATTTTTTTGTCTCTTATTTTTTCATATCACACGACTTATGGTTAATAAATAGCTTTCAATATATATTTTGATGTCATAATTAATAACCAAGAGCCTTCATTCTATCGAGAAGAATGCTCTTTTCATATAATGTATGAGTATCAAAACGCAAGATTGACGGATAAAAATAATGTCTTTAATGATAAATTTCTCGATGGATTCGATTTTTTTTCTACGAGAAAAAAAAATCTAATTTATATAAAACGGATGTTGCATGCTTCACTTGTTCCTTTTCGAGTAAGATCACTAATTTATTTTACGACGAGTCGTACCGCGGGATTAAAGATTACAAGTTGCAAACAAAGTTGAAATGGTAACTTTTATTGGTCGTCTGCAGCAACAACTCGATTATCGCTTCGCTCAGAGTTCTCTTCGGTTTACAAAAGAAAAAAAAAATCTCATTATTTCGGCAGAAGAAAAAAAATTGACTTCTTTGACTTCTTTCGTAAAAGTTACATAACACATTTCGAAGTAAAGTGGCACAGTAGGTAATAATCTCTTTTGCGGAGAAACGCTGCGCGCTCGCGTGTCTCTCTTCCTATTTTGAAGCTGATCTCCGGAATTTAACGGATAACGTAATATACACCCGCATGATAATGCGTCGCTGCTTTATGCATTTTTTAAATTGAATTTTTCATTAGACCGATAACAAAATGCATTTCAGACAATGCGTTTCTCGTTGCTGTGAATCGCATTTGCATTTGCACGTTCAGTTTGTGGCGATAAACAAGCGACAAATATGCGCATATATGAATGCATATATGACAATAAATCTATAAATATGAACGTAATATAATCCCTATATATCCATGATTGGAAACGCAAATTCGGTTATTTTAATATAGCAAAAATGTGCAAAAAAATGCGACATTAATAATAGGCTTTATATTAGACTTGGAAATTAGGTATATGTCTAACTTATCTATGCTGTTCAAATTCCGACCAGTTCTTATCGCGGGATCGTCTTAACAAAAATGTATCTGCAAAGTGAATATATTACATTTCAGTTTTTGCAAAAAAAAATGAGTGAAAAAGTCAACTAAAAGATAGACTGAATAGGCTCCGATAAACGGCGAATAGATTGCGATTTAAATTAAAAAAAAAAAAATAAAAAAAACCACTTTGTCCGTACCGGAAGTTAAACATCTATGCGCGCGCGCAGTTCGTCCAACGATAAAAAAAACGACACACACACATCGGGGTTTAATATTAAAAAGATTGGCGCGAAATTGAAAATCGGGGACATACCAATCATTATTAATATAAAAAAAATTATAGCTATATTAGCTTTCTACTAGGCATTAAAACCTAGTAGAAGTGAAGGGGATTCTACAGAACGACGACAACAGAATTTTACGCATTGCGCGTCGATAATATCTACGAAGGGATTAACACATATAAATACTTTTGCAAGTCGTATTATTTTTTGCCTTGAGGAAATATAAGATAAGAGAAATAATTTCTGCTGTCGGACAATATATTTTCAGCTGAAATGCAAGAATAGATTTTAAATTTTTCAGTAACGAAATTATTAGTATATTATACGTGGCTTTTATTAAATTGAGCAAATGAGAGACACAAATTATAAATTAAAATTATATTTATATATTAAAATTTATATCGTAAAATTTCGATAAAATGCAATTTAAAATCGATCATTTAAATTTGTCGAGAATATATTTCTACCGATAATTTTGTCGCAATCACAAAGAATATGATAGAATTATAATTTCCGAATATACTCTCAATATACAGTCTTTCAATTTAATCCATTTTATATTAGAATTTCGTAAATTGATTTTTTTGGAAAGCTCTACAGAATACGAATAAAAATTTTGGGATTTGTTTTCTCTCTCTCTCCAGTCAAACTATTAATATTCTCAAACTGGTTTCGAGAGATTTTTTTCAAGTCTTGATTATCAAGATTTATAAAAAAAAAAAAAAATATATATATATATATATATATATATATATATATATATATATAAAAGAATTAAAGTATATATAGCTGAAATTTTCGCCGAAGGATATTGAAACGACTCTGTTGAAAAGGTCACGTGAGAAATATTTAATGACAATGTCAAATTTTATGTATTTATTTATTTTCGTCTTTCGTGCCTCTCAAGAGCGAACAAGTCGAACGTGAAACGAATGGTAAATAATTACGGAGGCAAAAAATTTCACCAGAATGAACAGGACCACGTGTCCAGCCGTATGTATATACATGTATATATACATATGTATATGTATACTTATGTGTATGCATGTGCGCCGAGAGCGGTATGTAAATAAATATGAATAAATTGAATACCTCACGGACGGCTTTCCATTTTCCGTTATACACGCCGTTCCTTCTCAGCGCGGCTTCCGTTAAAAGCGCATGTTGAGAAATAAGTAAAAGCAGGCCGGAAGAAGAAATTCCTAGAATACATTCCTTCTTCGATGACGCGAGTCTTATACAAGTCTCTTGGACTCTCGCTATCGATAAAAAAATGTGTTATTGGTGTAATCTCGACATTTTGTCATACTTAATAAAACGTCTAATCTTATCATCTAAAACGCTAAAATATAACAAATATTATGTATAATTATTTGATATATGATTCCTTTTTTATGACTGCATATTATTACTATCATAATTTTGTTAATGAGAAAGATCATGTGTGTCAAATAGCAACATTATTAAAAATATACATCTTTTTCCACCATTTGTCGATTAATAATACAAGTCTTACTTTAAAGGTCGATATAATTTAAACAATTAAGCTGATAATAATTCTTTTTTTCCGGCAAAAATATCGAGTGACGAGAAATTATTCGCACAGAAATTGTCGCATTTTTTTTTACGTATGTATAAAATTGCTTTGCTGAATAAGAGGCAGAGTTCAATCTATTGGACTTTGCTCGCAATGACACAACAAAAATACATGTTTGATAATTACGAAATAATACTTACATTGTGTTAGAGATCCTTATCTTGTGTCTTCTTCGCGGCTATTGACAGGATGGAAGGGTTCAAAGTCTTAGAGAAAAATCTTGTTTCTCCATAAAGACGTCGTCGATCGATCGAATTATCGTCGTGTTAAATCAAGGAAGGGAAGACAGATCGCGGAAGAGCGAAACAGATCACCCGATGTGTGTTTTTTGTTATGATTTTATATATAATTTACTGGATACATACTCTCTCTAAAGTGTTCGTCGCGATACAATAGTGAGTCGTTATTACATCTACAATTAGAGCGGCGGCAGCTTTCGTTTTCGTCTGTGGCACGGCAAAATATATAATTTGTTTTGTTTATCTACCCCTCGCCAGCCCCCCTCTCTCTCTCTCTCTCTCTCTCTCTTTCTTCGTCTTTCATTCCCGGACTAACTAACGTAATCACATCGATTATCGCGTACAAAGTAGTCACTTTACAATAATCCTACGAGTAACCGTATTACAAGCATCGTTCATTAAGAAATACACGTAATTATCGATAACGTCGCTCGAAGGCCACTCCTGGCCTTCGGATATGGCCTTAAAGTAACGTCCTTCGTCCGGCTCGACATCATCTTCGGCAGCAAAAACAGAGCGATCAGGAATTTCGCGCGATAATTAAGTACAATCGACTGCCCCGAATTCGCGCAAAAAAAACGTGCGAAGCAATTCCAGGAGGATTCCGTATCACTGACATAAGACGTTAAATAGAAAGACTCTCTCCACATTTGGATATAATGTCAATTATATAATTCATGAAATTAACTGCACCGAGATTTTACGGAACTGAAACAGTGTTAATCACCGTTAAATTGATTAATATCGATGTTCAATATCATTATCGCTTATCGCAGATACGAAATTTAGAGCTCCAAAATTTCATCGGCTCACAAGGAAATAAAGAGATTTATTTTGTAAATATCAAACGTCAAATAAATATCAAAAATTTCAATAATTTTGCTAAAAGTATATTTGACACAGGATTTGTAAATATTTTTAAGAAATTATTTTTAAATTTAAATGCTTTTCGATTCCCGGATTTCCTGCAGCCTGGATCTCTGCTTTCTCGCATTTTTTTCGCTCGAATCTTTGCATTAACCGTTAGCATCATAAACGCGGCTCCGCTCGCTTTTCTTACTTTCGATCACTCGACACGTATATCAACGAGAGATTAATTGGCCACATCTCGGCGAAACGCTCGAGCCGGCGAGCCTATTTAGAAAAATGCGTAGAAAATAGGAATGTGGCGCGCGCGTTTTTCATCCCCGTGAGATGAAGAAAACGGGGGGAAGTAATAAGTGCGATAAAATAAAATGATTATATCGAATAGAAATTAATAGAGATAATCGTCAAACGACAATTTTTACTGGCCTCCGCATCGTTTCTTCGAGATCCGTTCCTTTCCGCTTCTTCTTCTTCTTCTTCTTCGGTTATACTTTTTATATTTGACGCGAGATGAGAATACATTTCAAAGAGATCGAAATCTCTAGAAAGAGTATAGTTAAAAAAGGAACAAATCTCTTTTCCATGAGATCGAATAATGTAATAAATTAACGTGACGTCAAATAAGCGAATCCGCCAGATCCAACAGCATCCGGCTACTGGAGAAACGAAATCGAGTGCGTTTGAGATACCCCGTTGGAGGGTTAAATGCGAGCACGTGATCCCTTGAACCCTTCAAACGCGTCTAGGGGGAAATCTTCCCGTGAAGAAACACCTCCTCGTGTGCTTCACCTCGCGCGGTGAACTGAAGAGACCGCTCGCTACGGCGTTAGAAAATCGCTCTCATTCCCTCGCTCGTCTTGGCACAGAAGTAACTTAATTTGTAGCTTAGCCCCCTAAACATATCGACGTGGACGTGGATTCCAGACGGCGCGCGCGCCTCCGATTCGAGAATGCAAACGTCAATCGTGTAAACATATATAACAGGAGGCTACATTTTGATTACAATCACGTTTCGGTACCGCTTTTTATCGGAGTAAGAAAAGCCTCAAAAAAAAGTTTCGTAACTCTTTAATTCGTGCGGTTCTCGTATCTGTTTAGTTTTATTCTTTTACTTCTAATATTAATAATTGTAAACCGAATAAATAAACACAATTTCGTCGAGAAAATAAGCTATTGTACGAAAATGATAATTCTCCAAGGAAATAAAAATTTTGTGCTGCGATTATAATAGTTTCCGTTCATCCTGCCGAACATTTTCCATCAGAGATGAAAGCGGTGTTCTTCGGTTTACAATCATACAGAAATCACCGTTCCGGAAATGACTCGGCGCTCGTAATGAGGATTCCAGAATTAATTTTACGCCGAAGCGATCTTTAAAGAACGCGGCAAGAATTTCGAATGATCTTGATCTAATAAGCGCAGGAAATAAAGAAAAGACGCGCCGTCTCGAATCGCAGTACATCCATAACACACCTAAATTTACTATATTTATACAATGATCCGGTTCTTATCGTATATAATCGATCCGTCGCGGCTTACGCGTACATATACATGAATTAGACTTACGCTTACGCTTTCTCTCGCTTGAGATTTATACATAAATATATAATATATATATATTTTTATATGTATATAATATATGGCCGCTGCTTTGTGCGATATCATGTTCAGCCTCCCTCTGCGACCCATGATTGTGCTATATCGCGCGAATATTACACTTGTATTCTAATTGTCGCGCTGCCCAAAATCGAGAGTTGAACGAATCAAGAACGCGAGAATCAAAAATCAAAGTCACGATTATAATTGTATAATCTCATATAACGTTTACAAAAAGTACGAGATATTTTTATTCCAATGATTTTTCTTGAGAAGCCAATTTTCTTAATCTCTATTCGAAATTGTCTAATTTACATTGTAAATTTTTGCTTAGTCAATATTTAAGCAAACGCCATAATTTTTTACAACTTTTCAGCCACGCGAGTTTCTCTCAATATATCTACATTTTAAATTAAAATCCTATTAAATATTATTTGAAATTAATTCAAGGTTTATTAAAATCTGTTCTAAATGTCATTGAATTTATTATTGAATTCGTGGAAACTTCTAGATTTTTGCCTGATACTTGAAAACTATCGATGCTTTAATATTCTTAAGAAAAAAATGATAGAATAAAGATACAATAATATACAACATTCTTGATTCGATATTACATTATCGAAATAAATTATAATTTTATCATGATTTGTGTTTTGATAAATTATCAGATAGATATTAGAATAATCCGAAATCATAAATTTTAATCATAGGATCGTAATAATTAAGATTAGTAATTAATTGATAATTTAAAGATCAGGGCGATCATAGGTAATTGATCTCATCAATTTGGAAGAAGGATAAATCAGTGCGTAATGTTCTCATCTCTATTTCAGGATGCGAAACGCTCGATCGTTTTCATTCCAAGATATTGATATGATGAGTATATTCCACGAACTCGTATCTGGTCGCACGTTGACACACAATGTAATTGGCGGAGGACGGCGAACATGACGCTCTCGTTTCGCAAGAAAGATACATAGGTTAAACGGAGCTTAAACACTCGCGCCGAGGAAAGTACGAAAGTTACGTTCTCCAAAAAATTACGTCTACGTGGATTTTTTTTTCTCTTTTGTACAGTTGTTGTCGTAAGCAAATGATGGTCGCGAATGAACGCCAATGAGCGTGAAAGGATGACTAGGCATCCCTTTTGTTCTCTCCCCTTCAAACACACATACACACACACACACACACATTCTTTCTCTCTCTATTTTTTTTTTCTTGAATGCTAGTAGGAAGCGCGCAAAAGCATAGGCAGACACACCTTCTCGTCGTGGAGAACATTCTTTCTCTCTTTCTCTCTATCTCTTTCTGTCCGTGGATTTGCGCGAAGCATATATTGCGAACAACGAAACGAAACGAACATCTCGCCGATGCAGGACATCCGCGTAAATCTAAACACACTTCAGCATCATCTCCGTCGACGAGGACATCTCCTCTGACATCCTATATTAAATATCGGCGCGCACAGCTGGTCGGCGATCAGTCAAATTGGCATCGCAGGACTCTTGGAACTCGGCGAATCTTTGAACGGAAACTAGACATCACGGATCTTCGTGACCTATAGATCAATGAATCTATATAGGAATTTGCTCCAGACATCTTCCATGAATTATTGCAATTTTTCTTATGTAGACTTCCGTTTCTGTATCCCTCTTGGCGCCGAAGACGCTTGTTTCTTGCACAGATCCTTGGCTCTATAGACTTTTAGCTTCATACTTTTGCGATTCCACAGAACCTCGGTTCCCCCGAAATTCTAAATAGATTGGCGGATCCTTGTCGAGCCGGAAATCCATGGATCTCGTCTTCGCGGAATTTTAAATCCGCAGATCCAGCCGTATGTGAAATAGCATGCATCCCTCGCAAATACTGTTTTATAGAATCCAGCTGTTCCTCCAGATTTCAGCATCCGTTAAACACGTGACGAGATTGCCGGGCTTTCGCGGCAATCGCCGATCCTTAGATATCGCGCGCGAATCGAGTTTGATCAGCTGATCGAAACTACCCTAAAAATTCTCGTCGTCGGTTACAGCGATGCCGGAAGTACGACAATCGTGCCGGGTCGTTTCTGCCCTCTCCCTTTCTCTCTCTCTCTCTCTATTTCACTCTTTTACAGATCGATTAGAAGAGGCCCTTCTTCTTGCTCTTCTTATCTTTACCGTCGACAGTCCTGAAAGGAGAATTTCCATATCAAGCACCCGACTATTGCTTGCGTCGCTAATAATGAGATCCGAGAATCATCGAACGCTTATCCGAGTTGCACACCTTCTGATTAATTGCCGCGTGTGTGTATAATTATTATACCGGGTGTTTGACGACGAAAAGATGAGGACTAATGATCCTGATGAAGTGTGGAGCCGATTATTTTTTTCGATATCAAACTTTCGTCCTCTATTTCGATCATTCTCGTTTGCGATGTCAAAGAATTATTCAGCAAGATTATGAAAATCAATAGTAATTTAAATCATAATAACATTATAATAATAAAAATATGTGTAAAATTCATATACAGTATAAAATAAATACTCGACGCGAGATATTACTATGTCTCAAGACTCATGATTTTTTTTTATCCGTTTATATGCGCAGCTCTATTTTTAGGGGAGCAGCTGGACAAGTGTCTGTAATATTACTGTTATGCAAAATAATCTCTCTTTTTGCGAGTACAAAATCTATCCATGCGAAAACCATGCTTCGAACCCATCCATTGCACACGCGACCAAAGAGCAAACATGCTAATCTCACGCGTGTCCCAAGATTATGCGCTTATCGTTTTCATCGATCTTTCTATCACGCCCGCAGTGGATAGAACACTTCGCTTTTTTTTCGCAGACGTAAAATTATTTGTACGATATTTGCACTTTTCAACATTTATGCAAAATTACAGATACGTATGCCACGTATCGACATGTTGCATATCGACATTTTAATGAGGACACCTCGAACGCGGAAAAACAGGAAAAAAAATGCGTTGTCATAAGATCTATTGTATTTGATGACATTTGCATACGCGATTATCCGTATCGGGTAAAAATTTAATTCTATGTGTTCTCCTGAGAAATTCCACTAAACGTTTATAAGGTCTAAAGGTCTCGTTAAATGAGGCTAACGATTAGAATTTACGAAAAGCAGCTCTAAAGTGACAAAATATGCGACGACGAAACAGCATAAACATTGTATGTAACAAACAATAAAAAGCGACGAGGCAAAACTATGTCCATTTGCTGCGATGCATTTTGCATTTTAATGACACATTTACGGGTTAATTTTCTCCCTTTTCGGAGCCACCCCTCCCGTGCGACACAATCACACCCCTTTTACCTCGTCGCGAGCGCTTTCGAACACACAACAAAGATAAAGCTACAAAAAAAATCGCAATGAGAACGGTTAGTAATTGTTTTAGGTAAGCATTTGCGTTTATTTGCGAAAAAAAAGGGATTATCAATCAATGAAATTAACAATGTATAATCTCTTTGTTTGTGAGTAATTATTAGTAATAGGCGGTTATATATCCTCTACCAAGCTGTCTCTATTCCTTTTTTCTTCGTTTTTTTTTTTTTTTAAATTCCTCCGTAAAATTCGGGGAAAATCTCTCATCGGAATAAAACGGCGGATCGTGCGATCAAGCAATTTGACAATGATTCGAGTACTTTTGATCTCGAGCTCTGTTTATCATTGTGCGCCCGAGCAGTGGAATAAAAAGAGAAACGAATGCGCGATTTCGCGAACAGGGGGTAAGATCGACAGCTTGCTCAGAGTTTTACAAACTGGCTGAATAATTTTGCAGGTCGCGCCAAACTTATATAACGAAGTGGCCGTGTTGTTCGTATATCAACCCTTTACCGCACAACTATTACAATAGAGACGTTTATTTCGACTAGGAAACCGGAAGCAGACTTGTGTCGTCGAATTTTCTCGCGAATTTTCTTCGACGGGAAAAATGAATTAAAAAAAAAAAAAAAAAAAAAAAGAAAGGAACTCTTTATACCTCTTCTTACGCAATTATTTGTATATTTTCGCACTCGTTCTCGGTTCAACGAGTCAAGTCAATTTACCTCCGCTATTTTGCGAGATTAATTTCGGTGAGATAAAATAAGGCATACACAGAAATGCGATACAGATTTGCCCGACGAGAGAGAACGATAATAAAGCCGCGCTGTCGCTAACATTGACGCACGTAAAACGTTTATCAAACGGACTTTAGATCGAATATGTAAATATAGCCGGAAATGACTGTAACGAATGGCAATCATAGACTACAGTGTGTATATATATATCATTGGAAGAAAGCGGGGGTAAATTATGGCACGCGATGCGGTAAAGGATCGAAGTGTGCGTATATGTGCGCGTATATGTGTGTGTATATATGTGTAAAATGTACGTTCTGGGCGAGTATACAAAAAAACGACGCCGCTACGCGAGGATAATAATTTTTTTTTTTTGCGTCCCCGTTACACATGTAATCTAAAAGTTTATCAAAGTCAGTGCCAAAAATACATTGCAAAATGTACATATCGCTAAATATACGCTTAATATAGTTCGTCGTGTTCCTATCTCTACGGATGTTATCGACCGGTGATTTACCGTAACGCGAGCGTTCCACGTTTAGTTTTGTACCTAATGGACGCGTTACGGCGAAAGAAAATATGTACGAATAATCGCGAACGTAAGGAGATAGACAGGCGTGCTCCAGGAAATAACGATAATCGCGCTCGGGATAATATAACTCGTGCGAACGCGACACGTGAATTTGCAGCGAAGGAATTTTTTGCGCGCTCGTCGAGACGGAAAACCGGGACGATCGACTAGAATCGTATCGCGAGACAAAATTGAGATTTATCTTTTAAGCGACAAGCTTTCAGGCTGAAGCTTTTCAATTTCGACATCAAAGACCTGCCCGGTTCGTGAAACAATTTTTCTCCTTTAATCGATTCACTTTTAATCAAACATCATCCGGATTTAAATCTCCGTCGAAGCGACGAGATCAGATCAGATTAATCGCAATTTTCTCGTCTCGGCTAATTTCTACGTAAAAAATTAAAGCGTTACTCCGGTCCTGAGCTTAACTCGACAAATGCCAATCGCTTCAATCAATTACACAGCAAGGATAAAAAAAAAAATATTCGCAAAAACCAATCTCAACTTTGTCCGGCATTTATACTCGTCTCTTCGTCGATTCCCGTATTTTTCATTCTTATCTTCCTCGGCTTGGATTCTCGTATGCACGCAATGTGAAATTCTTCACAATGTTTGCCCTCAACAAAGTAATAAAGAAGTTATCGTGCGGAAGCGCGAAGTTAGAACGCGAGAGACACGATCGAATATAAAATAGCGGATTTACCGGATTTATCGGCGTTAAATCGCGCGCGATATCTGTATTTACGGTGATGCGGATGACTTTATGGGACGCCTCTCTCTCGTTAGAAATATACAGTCGCTCTTTTTGGATATGTGTCGAACGAGCGCACGCACACGCGTGCCGAGACGAGTAAGTGCCGCCTATCACGACTGATTAAGCAGTTTCGTCATTTTAAATCTAACAATTGATACGCGTCCGCTAAAATAATTAATCGATTAAATAGTGGATTCGATGCGATCTGTTAGAAATTTGGAGTTTTCAGAAAAAAAGAAAGAAAATACGAGTAAACTGCCAACTGTGGTAACAAATTGGAGAGCGCGATTTACCTTCTAATCTCTGATTGTTGACGAGTTAAAACTCGTTTAGATAGGCAGTACTTACTCTTCCCAGGTATGTGATAAAATTCAATTTCTCAACCCTTATTCGGGCAATCGCGGGAGGTCGCATGCGTTTATATCAATTTATATCGGTTTTTTTTTTTTTTTTTACACCTGTTCGATCTTCTCTAAACTATCATTTTGATTGCCTTCGAGATTCTACGGACTAAAATATTTTGATTCTTATTCTTGCCAATCCGACGGGATCTTTGTCGAGCAATTTTATCGCTTACAAAGTGAGAGAAAAAAAAAAGAATGATTGCAACACCGGATAAGGGTTGAGCGCGAAGAGAGGAGACAGATCCGCGCGACAGAAATCCCGAAAGCGAGTCTCGCAACAAGCGCATTCGAGGGCGGTTCTGGGAGAGATTCGGTCGTTATTAGGGGTGCTCAGGATGCTGTATGACAAGCTGTATCTGTGCGGGGCTGTCTTGAGGTGATTTGAAACTCGTGTGACGGCGAAGGAGGCTGCTTATCCCTCGGGAACCCCTCAACGTACCCCCGCCGCCGCCAGATCCCTCGGAGGACATCGATCCCGTCCTAGATCAGGACACCCCGATATGGTATACACACAAGAGAGACAAACAAACCGGCTTTCTTTCTCTTATTCTTTCTTTCTCTTATTCTTTCTTTTTCTTTTTCTTTTTTTTTTTTTTTTTTTTTTTTTTTTTTTTTTTTTTTTTTTCTTTGCAAACTTTCCGGACGCAAGCTCGAATATATATAAAAATATCGCGCACGCGATAATCTCGCGTATATATTCGCGCGGTTGGATCAATAAGCGTATATTAATCCTGGAAAACCGCCGACGTTTCTTGCACAACGCTTCCCATCTCTCTCTCTCTCTATCTCTCTCTCTCTCTCTGATTTTTCGCGAGAAGCGATGCAACGCAACGTCGGCGGTGCAACGTCACGCTGCGTTTAACGCTAAATGTATCTGGCAAATCGATCTGGCTCGATCCAAGTAACCTAAATGATCTAAAACGAGAAGTAAAGGGATCTAAAAGGCGTCCCTTATAATACGCGTGTGCTTTTTTTTCAAGGATTTCAAAGTTATAAATAGAGGGACGCTGTAATACTAAATTTAATACATTGCACATTTTGACAATAATTTTTTTTCTGCGAGTTAAAATTAGACAGCCAACTGATTCAGCGCTAAATGCACGATGACGAGCGGAAGTCACGATATGTACATGTGCGGACAATATATATTATCGCGTGGATACAAATTGAATAAAAATTCGATAATCGCGATAATAATCTTAAAAAACCGGCGACCGATTATTTTGTTATTGGTGCAAGCTTCGTGAAGTGATCGTGATGTGAAGGATCGTAGATATAAAAGCGTGAATAAAAAAATATATTGCGATATATGCGAACGACAATTATTAAATTGCAAACATTAAAATATCCAAAGACGAATTATAGCGATTAAGGAACACTACAGCGAGAGCGAGGCTCGCGTATGTACAGTGCACACTCACTATCATATTCTTCTTTCACCGTCATGTATCTTCTTCTAAAAACTTCTCGATAAAAGCTTTACGTTTATCTTGAATTAAAAAGTTCTCGAGGAATTAAAGAGTTACTTTAAATCCACTTAAAGACACAAAGCCGCTATTTTACGGGTCTCGCAATCTCAATTCATCCAATTTTATATAATTATGGATATTAGATAGAGCCTTGAGAGATTGTGTTTCCGTGATATAAAAATTACGCCCGCTCGCGAATCTGCCTGTTCTCGATAAATGCTTCCCACAACCGGAAGAAGATACGATAGTGGCGGAATACAGTGTACAAGAAAGCTATCAAGCTGATTCTAATTGCGTCGAGTGCTTTTTCGCGCCGGATATATAAACAACTCCAAAAACCATACTCTAAATCACCAGCGCTAAGCTTCAAAAAGCGATACAACTATCTCGTTAATATTCGTTCGTGTTAGAATTTTAGCTCTCGCTAGAAAATAAAGAAGAAAGATGTAAAGCTGAACAGAAAAATATTTATGTCTAAACAGAGAAAAAAAAAAAAATATTTCGTGCGAAAAAAAACAACAAGAGATGTATCCTCTTTGAGACACAACGGAGAAATAAACGTGTGAGAGAGTGCAACAACGAAGCAACACAACGATCAAACGCAATATCTCTCGGTTTCTTTCCTTTTCTCTCGTTCGTCGATAAGGACTACTTACTCTTTCGAATTCGCTTCTAAACTGCGTCTACGCAACTCTTCAATACTGTGGCCGGTCTGTTGCTCCCAGGCGGTCTTTTCCGACTCGAACGCCCGTCTCTTCTCCTCCAGTTCTCGCACTTGCTGCTCCAACGAACGTCGCATTTGCTCGTGCCTTCTCTGTAACTGTTTGCAGATTTTCCAGAATGTATCTCGACGTTAATATCGATACACTGGACCTCTTTACGTTTCGTCTCGAATACGCATAAAAATACTATGAGAGACAATAAGTATAAAAATTTACGCCGATCGAAAATAATTCCGCGTGAGAACAAGAACCTTAACAGGGTGTCTACTCAAATCTGGTAAAAAAAATTCCCTGATAATTTCCTGATCTTCCAGGTATTGTCGTTTAAAGTTCCAGGTAAAATAAGAACATTTGTAGATGCAGCTCTTTAAAAGAAGTTTCTTTATTGTATGCGCTTTCTAATGTTTTCTATTCATACAATTACAAAGAAAGTTACCAAGAATGCAGTTTTTCTAGCATTTAATATTCATTTATTAGTCGTAAAATTAATTTGAACAATAATAAAGTGCAATATATCACTATATATTTAAACGCTAAAGATATATGCAAAAAAATAAAAAATATAAAACAAAAAATAATTTATTATAAACATCTTAAGGAGTACTAATTTATTTAATTATTATTAAAAAATTGAATTGAAACAATTCTCTATGAAACTTACATAAGACCTTGATACTAAAAAGAGATCGTCAATAAAATTATCAAAGACAATTTTTGAAAAAGAAATCCCCGAGTCTCAATAAAATTCCATGAGAATTCCCAGATTTTTCAAGGTAAAAAAAAATCCCTGACAATCCCCGGTTTTTCCAGAGAGTAGACACCCTGTTCAATGATGTACGATGATGAGTGAGAAACTGCACAGTCCACGAACTATACCCTTTCAATCTATCCTAAATCCTTTTCTTCTTCTCGATGAAATATTCCCGAAATACGCACAAAGATCATGACGACTTTACTTACATCCGCTTCGGAATCCTTCAGCTTCTGCCTCTTCTCGCGCACTTTCATCTCGAAAACTTGCTCCATCTCCGTCTCCATCTTCTTCATCTTGTTATCGTGTTCGCGTTTCTCCTCTTCCAGCTGCGCCAACGGGTTCCTACAAAGATTCGAGCAGATCCAAACTATAGTACATCACGTTATCGGGTCAATACAAGATACCGTATTCGTCGGGGAATACAAATACGGGGTGACGCGTTTGACATTTAGGCGTCTTCGGAACTTATCTAATCGTTAGTTAGCGTACTACCACACATTTATAAAATCTCATTAGCTCTTCGCAGCAGGAATTTTAAGATTAGCTTTTAAGTTCCGAGAAATTATTCAAGAAAGATAATAATTATCCAACTTACTAGCTACTTCAGTCATCACGCGTTAGTATTGAGATAGCCTCGGAGATAGCATAGATAAAATCAATAGTAGTGAAGATAATTATTAATTACATTAACATAACGAGCTGACTTTTCCGGGTTGTTACGAGTAATTACTATACAGAGTGTGCTGCAAAGAGGTAACAGTATATAAACCACATTAATTCTTAACTGATATGACATCATCGTAGAAAAGTCGACGAATATTCCGGGAAAGAATATACATATCTTTTATCTTGTTTTGTATCGCGAGAAACGAGTGAAAAAAAAAATAGCAGAGGAATCATTTCTGGCCAATAAAATGGAATAGATGATTCATCGCCGATAAGTTCTTGCGAGACCACAATCAGTTAAGGGATAAATGCTCCGGAGCCCGGATTTGCATCGAATCGATGTTACGCAAATTACGACCGATAATTGGTTTCCATCGTTATTAAATCGGATTGTTAGAATATTGCTCTAAATCCACGAGAAACGATTACATTCCGGAAATTTGTTGCCAACTTTATGCAACGTACACGTCACCGTACATGCGTACGGGATAACTGTTGGTATAGCGAGAATATTATTCGCGATGCTCTTATCATATTTAGTTGCGATTAGCGTTTAAATAATACGAGAATATTTTATTCAACTTTTATAACGCGCCTCTAATCTCCGCTGCAATGATTTTTTTTCGCGTCATTCCTTTTTCTTTCTTATTTACGCGCGACACAAATCAGGGCTCTTGTGTAAAAGATTGAGATGTGAAATCTATAAAGCCATAACAAATATTATGAAAATCGTAACTATATATATATATACGATTCCTTTCTAAGGAAACTATTATTACATCGTTGCTAAATATTAATGCGATAGTAAAAGTAAATATAAAGGCGGCAAGCAAATCTAAATCGTGTTACACATTCAAAGTGAAAAAATCTAATTTACCAGTCGTTTTCTCTCTAAAGAGCGTACAATAATTTGCGTTGGTTATTATTTCTTCGGAGGACTCACTGTACGTGTCAGATGTAAGCGCTTGACGCTTATCAATCTCATAATATGTAAATAATATTAAATAGGAACATGCAATTTACAAAACGCAAACACAAAATCCTGCGGTGAATCGAAAGAAAGTGGCTGATTCTTTTGATATAATTATCTGAAAGTAATCCAAATTAAAGAATAATTAAATTAATATAATCTAATTCAATATATCTCGATTCAAAATTCTTTTAATATATTTTTATTCAAATTGTATATCTTCCCTTTTAAAAAATCTGTCAAAATCGATGATCGATGATTTAGGATTCAGGACGTACGATGTCTTTTTTCGAAAGTTTTTTTCCAACAACGTTCTCCATCTCTCATAATAATGCGATCGCACAGTGAGTCCTCCTGGATCGCGGAGATTCCGAGAATATCTCGGAACTCGACAAGGCTTGTGCACACAAAACCATAGTATATCCTTTTGAGCCTTATTAAAGGACTTACCACACCATCATGAAAGTGTTCATCACTCCTGGAGGGCACAAACTGACCAATAAGAAATTCACCATTAAAATTCGCACGGGCGACACGCTGTCGAGGGGTTGGTTGGCGCGTTTCTCCCTCTCCCCTTTTCCCCTCCCCTTCACCACCTTCCCTCGGCAGCGTTCTCGTGTCTAGTCTACTACGGATACAGATCTCGCTCGCGATCGAGATATGGCAAGAGATAGTTCGAACGCGAGGGAAGGATCCATCGGGGTCACTCCTTCGACAGTTTGCATGCACAACCTTTCTCTGAATTCTTCAGAATATTGAAAATAATGGAAGAAACAGAAACACACACCGTGTGATACAAGCATGTGAGTCGGACAGTACAAGTCGCAATCGACTCGCAAGCGTCATTATTTGGTGTGATATACTGAGAAGCTCGAAATAAACCATCATCCCATCACGCATAACACAGTCGAGTGCTCGCCGAGACACACTGCGTGCTCAAATCAAACTCAACGAAACAAACAACCTTGCTCGAATAGAAAAAGCGAGCGTCATAATGGCTTTGGTTAGTGCCTGACTAAAAAAAAAAAAAGAGATAAGCGCAGTCGTTCCGTCATATTCATCGCATCCGGCAATAATATTAATATTGCACCACTGGGGGCAGGTGAATTAATAAATTGGACCGCATTATATAGCAGTATAGGGCTAAATAACTGTCATGTTAGAACACGTATGTTTTTGGGACAGCATTTTTCTGTCACTTAACTTTGGCGATTGCCGTAATTGCCGACTTAAGACGGATAGAATCGACTTTGCGGTTTTCTTCGCATTTATTTATTTCGTTTCTGCATCGGTCTTTCTTATTTAAATCTTGCCGATCGGCTCGTTGAAGAAAGAGACCGTGACGCCCGGTTTGTCTATTTCGGCGGAATAAAGAGTACATCTACTTCCTCGACAAAATTCTGTTCTAGTTATGCCTCTTTCACATACGAGAAATCGCAAAGAATCACGCGAAGAATCACGTGGCACGTATGTACTTACTTATTGGAGGCCTTCGTCGGCTTGCCGTCCACACCTAGCCCGGCTAAGGTGCGACACCGAAAGTTCTCATAGTGCACGTTGTTCGTCACGTCTTTTAGGTCCTGCACGTGCGTCCTTACCACCATGTTTCGGAGCGCTATGAAGTCGCAGTGTTCCAGGTTCTCGACTATGTACAGAAAAAGTACATCGATTGTAAACAGATGGATTGCTATTTATCTAATATTTTGGACGCTACTTACTTTACAATGATACGACACAACGGCATAAATGCAGCGAATGTATACAAACAAGTCTTTCTAAGCAGACATTTAAAGAAGTCAAATAAAGAAGTCAAATAAATTTTAAATCTCGAAATGTAAGAATTAGGCTTGACTGTTATAGTTATCTAAATGTTACATAATTTATGTCAAAAAACAAGTTTACTCGGTCGTTCCGACTCGAGAATTGGATAGATGAAATTTATTTCTCACAAATTCGTACATACCTTCCGCGATTCCCCACGGATATTTTCTGCCTCGCACTTTCTTGCCGTCATGTTCGACGACGGCATTCGCTCCCACAACAGCGAATGGCACTCTGTCCCTTAATAACTTGTGGAATTTGTTGTCCTCCTCCTCCTCGACCTCCGGGAACTCGTAGATCTTTATCTTGTGTTGCGCAATTTCATTCAAAATCTGAAAAACATAAATTCATGACAATTATTGAATTAATTAATTTAGAAGAGAAAACGTATATATGCTAAAAAGGCAATTGCTTAACTGCTCGAATATACTTTACTATAATTTTTTTTTATGGATTTGAGAAAATCTTTTAAGGATTTAAAATAACTTTTGAGCGATGTTTGATTCTCGCTTTTAGTCCCTTATTCCGGGAAAGTGGAAAGAAGTATTTTTTTTTTCTTCTTTTCTTGGAAATTCGACTGTATTTCGTACCTGTTTTTTAAAGTGCGCACACTCATCCGGCGTCATAGTATCCGCCTTGGCGATAACCGGTATGATGTTGACTTTGTCGTGGAGACGTTGCATAAACTCCACGTCGAGCGGCTTCAGTCCGTGGCCGGAGGGCGCGACGAAGTAGAGGCAGCAGTGCACCCGACTATCCGGGATCTGTCGTCTCGTCACGCGGGACTCCGCGTTGAGGAATTCCTCGTACTTGGATTCAATGTAGTCGATTACTGGCACCCAACTGGGAAAAACAAAGGCGAAAGTTGTTGTAGAGTAAACGAGCTAGTGGCGTGCGAAAAAGTTTGAAGAAATTCTCGATTATAATTTGTCGGAATCGAATTCATTATAGATACCAGTTACTGTTGTCGACAGCGTCACCGAAACCGGGGGTATCGACAACCGTGAGAGTAAGATTGACGCCGTTCTCCTTTAATAGAACTTTGCTGGTTTCCACGGCGACCGTCTTCTTTATCCTGAGGCTGGGTCCGGGATACTCGGCGCTATATATGTCTGCCAGGAACATGGAGTTGATCAAAGTCGACTTACCGAGTCCTGATTCCCCTATAATGATTTAAGAAACATTTCAGCGACTCAACTCCAACTTCGACATATAGATCAATAAAATTTATTTTCTATAAATAAATATATACATATCTAAGAAACAAATATATATTCTTCAATAGATAAAAATCGTCTTTTTCGACACAAGTTGTAGCATCCGACGCGTTTTACAACAACTGAAAAAGGTATCTCAGTCACAAAAAAAAAAAGATTCAATCAAACAATTACAGAAATGTACAGTTTCAATTACAGAAATATTCCAAAAAAGATTTATTTTACGAATATCTATTTTCGGGTGAAATTCAATTCACACCAAAATACATCGTGATCTCTCTTCAAGGCGAAATAACTTCGTGGCTATTAATGCTCCGCCATCGGGACAACGATCATTAATCTCAGTCGGAGTATTTACGATCTGACACATTTCTGTTCTGCGGTCAAATAAATTTCGGAGACCGAAACGAGACGAAATTGAAATGAATGACGGGAGAGCATCGTGACCTCTTGACGCATAAACCTTGAACGAGGCGAAGTGCCGCGCCCACGCCTTTAAAACCAAGGGTAAGAACTTGAATTGCTCTATTTACGGAGAAACGCGGGCTCCGTTTATGCGTGGTCTAATAATAGTGATCCGCTCCCTTCCTCCCTCTCTCTTCCCGCGCACGCAGCAACCGCGATCTCAAATTTCCTCAGACCCAATGACACTCTTTTACACCCGCGTGTGCGTGTGTGTGTGCGCGCGCGTTCAAGACGACAGTCGGCTGGACGTCGACAATTTTAGTCGACACTTTTATTAACGCCTCTCTCTCTCTCTCTATCCTTGCCCATATATTTCCCGTTCCGATATGTCGTATCATTTTATGTATACAGGAATCTCTTTATCCATTTATCGCGAGAAATATAATTGGACAAGTTCGCCGTATTCCCCGAAGTTAAAGAGCCTTCAATTACACCGCTCGCTGCTCACCTCAAGGAAACTTGCAAGGTGATAAATCTAAGAGCGGCCGAAACGCAGGCTGCAATTAACGATTTATGGCCCTTTTCAATCGGCCAAGTCGTCGACGTCACCGCGCGACGTGTTATTGCCGCAAATTATCCTCCTTCTGAGCGACGGTACTATTCATTTGCATAAATAACGTGGCATAGAAAGATCCGCCGAGACGGAAGATCGAGTATGCTCCGAGAAAAGCGGAGCCCCCCGAGGGACTCTCGTCCCGGATCGTGTGTATGTGTGAGAACCGCTGAACTTCGACGACAGCCTTGATCCGGCAAACGAGGGAGAAGCCGAGCGAGAGAGAACTCGCGGGAGAGCACGTGCTCGGCAGATGGGAGATTGCATCGCGAGATGATACTCCAGAACGAAATGGGAATACCATTGCCATTGCCGCCAAAGAAACGGATCCCTTTGTCCTTTCGCGAGGGCCGAGCGGACTCTCGGTGCGAGACAGACGCCCGTTGTTCTTCCGCTGCCGCATAATGAACGTTTTCAACGTTCCGGGATCGCGTTTCTCGCGACGTCAATAATGCAGCATCCGAATACGCGCTCCGAAAGATAATTACACGTCTCCTCTCTCGTAGATCGTTTGTTCCGCGAATTCTCCACTTTAAGAATTTATATTAATATAAATTGCATCATTGTTTAGACAATTTGTATCGAAATAATTTAATTACATGACGCGAGAAATTGTGGTTGCTACCGTCTAATATAAAATAAATAATAGTTTAAGAGCGTCTCTCCTTTTATATATACATATATATATACATACAAAATAAACAATATCAAATAAACATTTATATTTTAGATTTACATTTATATTTTATTTTTATATTAATATTTTATATTTATAAACGTAAAATATTTATATAAATATAAAATATATTATTAATAATTTTTATAATTAAGAATAAAATATATTATTAATAATAATTATTATTATAATTATTATTATAAATATAATATTTATATAAATATAAAAATAAAATATAAATGTAAATATAAAATATATATAAATATTTGTGTTATATTGTTTATATATATATATATATATGTATATATAAAGGGTTTATTCTATCCTAATGTACAAAGATGAATTGAGAGAAAGAGAATAGCGTCTTGTACGAAAAATTTCATTCATACAATTCTCATCGTAAAAATGGCGCCGTTACCAACCTACGACCATGAGGGTGAATTCGAAGCCCTTCTTCACGGCTTTCCTATAAACTTGATTGGGGAGATTCGCGAAGCCGACATAGCCGTCGAGTTCCTTGGGCTTGGTGGGCGGCGTGGGTCGCGCATGATGCAGACCGGCCTCCTTGTTGCTGTCCTCCTTGGCGCCGGAGACGGCGATCCGGGCGCACTCGCGCCTGTTGCTGTCCTCCGACGGGTCGTTCGGGATCGCCGTCGAGATCGCGGACGGCAGTCGCGGCTTCGTCGCGGCGACGCCGCTCGTGTACACCGGCGTGTTCGGCGACGTTAAACCGCCGCCGCCGACCGTCGCCGCGGCGTTCGTCGCCGACGACGAGTTGTTCACCTGAGATCCGGGAGTCTGCGTCGGCGGCTGCGGCGGCGGCACCGATGGCACCGACGGCGACGAGATTATTCCCGTGTCGCCCTTGAAGAACAGCTCGCGCTTCGTCTGAATCTGCGCAGAAAAAAACGTGCCACATGTCAATTTCCATTTCGATTTTAGATGCTGCTCGATGTTGGATTCGGAACATTTAAATCTATACGCGACAAATCACTGACGACATATTATAGCTCTTTTGAAAATATATACATAATACATTTTTTAAAAAGAGTTAATAAGAGCCAGGCGCAGATATTAGGCGCGACAAACTTGGTCTTAAATTCTTCTCTAATTATTTTGAGATTTTGAGACTCAATATTTAAACACAAAATAATTAGAGAAGAATTTAGAAACAAGTTTGTTGCGCCTAATATCTGCGCCTGGCTCTTATTAGCCCTTTTCATACTTGATTTTATATTTGTATATCGGAGCCTTTTCTATTATTATAAAATTTTTTTAAAGTGTAAAAAAATTATACATATATGTATATAAATTATATATGTAGAAAAGGCTCTGATATATATATATCCAGAGTTAAATAAAATTAATTTAATAAATTTAATAAATAGAAAATTTAGAAGAATATAAAGAAAATTTAAAAATATACAAATTTAAGAAATATATAGAGATGCGATCATTCGATCATTCCATCGACTTCCGATCTCAATTCAATTCGAATGCGAATGCGTGTGGAGGAGATAAGCATTCTTCGCGTTCTACATTCCGTGATTTCCGGCGTTTTTAGGAAAAGCTGAATTACGTTTCATCAATACACACCGGGCAATTCCATACGTTACTTCGACCGTAACCGTTACTCGTACGTGAAACGCGTAAATTCGCGAAAGCACTACGGGGCGATAAAATCGCATCGCCATGCTCGTGGAGTTCGCGATCGATATTGCAATGTCAGCCGACACGATGGACGGTCGAATGGCTTCCGCTACCGCACTGTCTTATACGCTTCCGAACCGGAAGTAGCCAGAGTTCCTGAACAATGACCGTTATTCGGAGGACGGCAACGAGCCATTCATCTTTTCCATCAAGGATATACATACACACGATGGCTTTGAGATTTGAAAAAAAAAGAAAAGACGGTAACTCTCATGTTGTTGACAACGAGAAGAAAAGGTGGAAAATCGCTTATCGATTAATTTGAGGCGGCAGATGCGTCATTGAAAAATATATAATTGTATAATATTTATGCGTCGAGTAAGATGAAAATTTTCTGCTAATAAGAGAATTAAGATTTCTATTTCGTTTATTCGTCTTCATTAAAATCCTTCGGGCAATTTTAATTAAGATGCACATGATGGCTTTGAGATTAAAAAAAAATTAAGAAAAGATTAGGAGACGGTAATTCTCATGTTGTTGACAACAAGAAGAAAAAATGGAAAATCACTTATCGATTAATTTGAGGCGGCAGATGCGTCATTGAAAAATATATAATTGTATAATACTTATACGTCGAGTAAGACGGAAATTTTCTGCTAATAAGAGAATTAAGATTTCTATTTCGTTTATTCGTCTTCATTAAAATCCTTCGGGCAATTTTAATTAAGATGCACATGATGGCTTTGAGATTAAAAAAAAATTAGAAAAGATTAGGAGACGGTAATTCTCATGTTGTTGACAACAAGAAGAAAAGGTGGAAAATCGCTTATCGATTAATTTGAGGCGGCAGATGCGTCATTGAAAAATATATAATTGTATAATACTTATACGTCGAGTAAGATGAAAATTTTCTGCTAATAAGAGAATTAAGATTTCTATTTCGTTTATTCGTCTTCGTTAAAATCCTTCGGGCAATTTTAATTAAGATGCACATGATGGCTTTAAGATTTAAAAAAAATAAGAAAAGATTAGGAGACGGTAATTCTCATGTTGTTGACAACAAGAAGAAAAGGTGGAAAATCGCTTATCGATTAATTTGAGGCGGCAGATGCGTCATTGAAAAATATATAATTGTATAATACTTATACGTCGAGTAAGACGAAAATTTTCTGCTAATAAGAGAATTAAGATTTCTATTTCGTTTATTCGTCTTCGTTAAAATCCTTCGGGCAATTTTAATTAAGATGCACATGATGGCTTTGAGATTAAAAAAAAATTAAGAAAAGATTAGGAGACGGTAATTCTCATGTTGTTGACAACAAGAAGAAAAGGTGGAAAATCGCTTATCGATTAATTTGAGGCGGCAGATGCGTCATTGAAAAATATATAATTGTATAATACTTATGCGTCGAGTAAGATGCAAATTTTCTGCTAATAAGAGAATTAAGATTTCTATTTCGTTTATTCGTCTTCGTTAAAATCCTTCGGGCAATTTTAATTAAGATGCACATGATGGCTTTGAGATTAAAAAAAAATAAGAAAAGATTAGGAGACGGTAATTCTCATGTTGTTGACAACAAGGAAAAAAGGTGGAAAATCGCTTATCGATTAATTTGAGGCGGCAGATGCGTCATTGAAAAATATATAATTGTATAATATTTATACGTCGAGTAAGATGAAAATTTTCTGCTAATAAGAGAATTAAGATTTCTATTTCGTTTACTCGTCTTCATTAAAATGTCTCGGGCAATTTTAATTTTTACGCATATAGAATATCTCTGCTGAGTGGAGTTTCGCATCGGATGTCGCTAATGTTATTCCAGCTCTTCCGTGCAATTGGCCATATAGAGCCTAAGTGGTGATCGTTTGAGCGTCAAGACGTACAAGGGAACGGTACAGGAAACCGCGATATAGCCGCGTGTTCCGTTACACTTGGACGCCGATCGTGGAATACGGAATGAATCCGGATATAATCTGAATGCACACGCATATGTGAACATAACGTGTGTAAGGTCAAGGCGGAAAAGAGAGAGACCGTCGGCCGCGTCGATAGATTCCTCCTGCTAATGAACTTGGAATCATTCGAGTCACGCCGCTTTCTGATTTCGCAATCGTAATTTATCCAATTTTTACAGAGCTGTCAATCAATTTGAATAAAATTGCATTTTGCATAGAAACATCCTAGAAATTAGATATTACATGTATCGTAAATATTTTGGGCTTTATTTTTTATTTTTTTTTACGAAATTCTTTGCCTCTGTGCGATTTTTATTTCGTTCTCGTTTGATATCGCGTTCTAAATAATCGGGAAAGTTTTGAATCACTCGCTTCTTTCACACATATGGGCGTATAATTCTCAAAAGCGTTTTTTATTCGACACGTAGCGCGCTAAAAAAAATAGGCCGTGCGTTTTTCTCTCACCTAAATATAATACTTTATAATTATTATCTCGAGAATAACAACGAAAAATAAATGTAATCTTCCACAAAAGATGTAGAGCTTTTTATGGATAAAATTTCGCACATTTAAGACATTTTTGGGGGGCAAACATTGATCCGCATTCAGAAGATTATCGTCGAAAAATACGGGAGAGACGCATAATATGTATAAGACGTCGGAAAAGAGATCTTCTCGAGAGGCGCGAGAATTCTTTCTTCGCTTATCGGACGCAGTTGTCGTTCCGCCGAGTCAACGTACGAACGATTGCGCTTTAAAAGCATTTCACGCGTGCACGCGTGAGGAACGGCGAGGGGAAGGCGGCGGGAAGCGACAAATGGAGTGCAGTATGTAGTTTAAAGTGTGCAGTTTTGTTGTAGAAACGAATCGCCGAATAAATCACTGGCCGAGACTCGCCGCGAGATATCGTAAAGCGAACGATATATTTGAGATGAGAATATAATAAATAATATAATATAATATAATATATTATATATTATAATAATTATATAATAATATTTATTTATTATATTATTATTATATATAATATATGACATAATAGATATATAATAATTTTTCGATATATTTTGCAGGATAATTTAAAAAAAATATGACAGAGAACACCTAGAAAAAAAAACCCTATACGAGATATCGCGTGGCTCTTTTAGCTTTGTGAGACGCGTAGAAATAAACTATTTCACGTCCGCCTCTATTATCATAAAGAGCCTCTCGCTAGTGCAGCGCTATTACTGTCAATCGCATTCTGACGCGCGTGTAGGGTCAATCGTCGCGATTCGCGCACGTTGCTCGTGCAGACGAGACTCCAAGGGCCACTCTATGTACACACGTCGCTCGTAATTATCGTTTTGCCGTCGTCGAGAAACGATGACATAGCGCACTGGGACTGACTTCCTCCTCTCCTCCGCGGGGAAAGGGCGAGTTTATATACCGCCGGCGCTACCTCTCCCGTTCTCGTTCACAGTGAGTAACTCTCTCTCTCTCTCTCTCTCTGGGAACGAGAGATACCATCCATACGCGAACGCAGCAGCAACAGAAACCGGTCCACAACCGCGTCATGCCGGGAATATAAAGCTCTCGACGAGCCTTTCGGGGAACGACCGGTGCCTTTTTTGGGACACGCACGGAGGGGGAAAAAAAAAAAAAAAAAGGGAAAACGACGACTCGGTTTCGCGCGAGTACATTCGAAAATGTTTCTCTCTGGTGAAAGAGTACGTAATCGGAGAGGTGGAGTATCTCGATATATTTTTCCTGCGAGCGTATCGCGCGTACATCTTCTCCGAAACTCGAGAATTTAACGTTATCCACGTAGCAGAGACGAATAGTGATTATCTCTGCTGGATTCGATGCGAGTTACTATTTTTCGGAGAGAAAGAATAAAATGGAATTCGGAGATTGTGTGCGCAATCGAGCTGAAAAGAGCAAAAAGCTTGAGAGAAGATTTGGAAGGAGCATTTAGAGAATTTTAACTTTTCAGTTAGGTTTTCCGTATATAAATTAAATATTTGAAATTCACTTTCCGGGATAATAATCGAATTTTTGTATTATCTCGATTTGTACATTCTTGGAGTATCATTAAAATAAAAGCCTCGGTGTATAAAAATCAACGTTCTGACAGCTGTACGCGCGCGTGCAACAGAAAGATTATAAGAGCACACAAAGCACGCATCGCAGAGATAATAACAATCTCTTACACACTCGAGGTCTCGTAGTCCTCAAGTCCATTAGGATTGAAATCGTATCTCCGTAAAACGAGACAAGAGCTTCCGATGCACTTTTCTCAAAATAGAATTCTCGCATATTCCCGACCATCGTTCCAATTTCGATCGTCATTATCCTCTTTCTCACAGTCGCGAACTCGCGACCCACACAGCATCCCTCCCCTTCAGCTTCGTGACCCAACTTCGGTTCCCAGACTTGGGAACCCCTGTCGTAGGTCAATACTCTCTCTCGGTGAGGTTCTCCACCACCACCACCGGGTGGCGGCGAGTCGTCGTCGTCGTCGTCGTCGTGGTGAGTCGATTAGATCGATTCCGTGGAAAATGCATCGCGAGGCGCCTCGTACGACGCTTTTGTCTCGTTAAGCTCCTCTCGAGCCAAAGCAAGCGCAAAAGCTCCCTCTCTCTCTCTCTCTCTCTCGCTCCTCTTCTCCTTCTTTCATCTCCCGAGTCTTTGCCGGCTGTCGCTCTGATGATGATCATCCGCCAGCGAATGAACTTTCACCTTAACGACCGCGTTACGTTCGCGCCGCGGCACGTGCTCGCTTTGTTTTCAACAAGCCAGGAAGAAAAAGAAAGAGAGAGATTTCGTAGATTCTTTTGCGCCGAGTGTCGTGGGAAAAAAGAGGATAAACGCTAATGAGTATATAATTTTCATTAACGACGTTTCAACAAAAGTTTCAATAACGAGTCGTGCGTTCGCGTGCAATATAATTTTTAACAAATATATATGACAAATATTTATACGCGAGGTCTCTCTTTGATTTTTCTACGAGATGTAATTTTCCCGAATTAAAATATTTATTAAATACCGTTCGCGTGTACAATTCTTAGGTAAAATATGCCTGATATTATCTTTCTAATCAATCATCGGGGAAAAAAAAGAAATTATGCAAGGACGATGATTTGCCAAAGTTTTCTTTTAATCAGAGTGGTTATTATAACGCGCATGAATATATCGGACACGTAAGTCCCATTAATTGTTAAACGGGAACAAACACGTGAGTGTATTCGAGCAGAGCTGATAAATGATTTCGCAACACTTACATTTAACGCCTATGCTGATAAAACATGATATCAGCGGGCTAAATTATATCGTATTCGGAATTGCTTGGATTTCGACATTATAATATAATTCGCTATTTGTATCCTCATAAACGAAGTAATTATATAAAGTATATAATAACGAGTAATTATATATAATTATAATAATATAATTTATACGAGAGTTATTATGTTCAGAGATATTGTTTTATACAAAAAGTGAATTAAATGATAATATATTATTATTGTCGACGGAATATCGTTTCCTCGAAGAATACGTCATTTTAACGCGTGTTGGAAGGACTCTCGTAAATTTCGCCGTAATACAAGATTAGTTGAGTAAGGCGAATGTAGATCCGTCCGTATAATAAGCGTACTCATAAAATTCCAATAAACGTGCGCGATTTCTCTCTCTCTCTCTCTTTCTCGAGTTCGCCAATCGTAATTATTAATATTAATGAGGCAACCGACGATTCGATCGCGAGAGGGGCTTCTTCTCTAAGAGCCTTTTATTAATCGCGGAATTATTATTACGTACCGACTCTCTTTCTCGTCGATATTGATCGCATATGTACGCTCGTTAAACCTCGGACGAAAAATTGATCGATTGAACCGTCTCTTCGAAGACAGCCATTTCGACTTTGTACGATATTTTCTGCTTACAATGCATCCTGAATCGCGCATTCTCGAAAAATTAGCGAAAGCGTTCCGAAACGTTCTATATATATAACACGTTCTATATAACACTTTTTATGAAGAAAATTAACGCTTCAGTGATTATACGGAAGAGAAAAAATGATTTTCTATTTCTCACGAGCAATTAAAAAATTTTTTGAACTTTTCTCTCATAATTCGCCATCACTAATTTTCATTAACAGCTCGTAACATCACGAGCGAAAAAAATACTCAACGACCGAAAACAATCGGCCGTTTTGAGTCAATTTCGAAACAAAGAAATGCAAATTACACGCGTCAAAAATTCGCACGAGAGGTATCCTTCCGCGATGCGCGCATAATCGATACGATTCGATGACTGTCATCGTAAAAAAAAAAAGAAAAAAGAAAAAAGCCTTTCCTGTGAATTTTCTGGTTCGACGAACTCGATACCGGAAGCGTGCGACGACGCGGAAGCGGAAGAGACAGATTTGCGTCCTTATTCGCGGCAACTTAGGCTTCATTACGTCTAAGAGTTCGTCATTTGCGTCAATTATCGTCCCTCCCTCTCTCTCCCCCGCGTTGCATACAATTCTCATGAAGAATTCAACGCTCGATCCCGTATGAGAATAAACGCTCGATACCGTAAATCTGGGCCACTGTAGTCGTGGATTCGATTCATTATGCAACGCCCGTTGACGGGGGAAAGAGGGAGAGAGAAAGAGAGAAGGGTAAGATGCTTCATTTGCGCTCTCGCGCAAGAGGCAACCGATGACAGTCGTTATCGACTCGATTATTCGTGCACCGAAAGGTTATCTGTCGCACTTGGGATGCTGCGATGGATCCAGAAAAAAGAGAAAGGGATGAAAGAGAATCTGCTTTGTTTTAAGATAATCGAAATAATAAAATAATAAATAATAGAAATGACATATGTGTATAATATGATAAAGTTTTTTTAATTCGCGATAGACAGAATTCAAGATAGAAATTTATTGATTTCCTATATTATTCATATTTATTTATTTCCTATATTATTTTGATGTACATATATGTTTTTATTGCAAATATAACTCTCGGTTACTAATTATTTATTTAAAAATTCCAAAGTAGATTCATATTTTTCTTCAATAAAAATTAAGTATAAATTAATCGGAGTGATAAATTCCTTTCTCTTGTTAATCCATTGTTGCACTTCGATTAATTCGTATCTTTTTTCCTAGTCCTTTCATGTCATTTCTGCTGCTTGTTGTTCTATTGTTTCTCGATTATCTAAAAATAGCGGATTCTATGTATCTTTTCTTTTCTATATATACAAAGTTTCTATACAAACTTCCGAGAGAGAAGTACGAAGCCGCTAATTGTCAGAAAAGACAGAGATTCAGGCCGAGGACAATTCTCTCCGCTTTTGCGGAGAGAATGGAATTGGGTTAGCGACGCGGCGCGGAACCGAGGCTCTCGGGGTTGAAAGTATAACTAGTTTAAATTCCGGGGAATCGCGCTGCCGGACAATGAGAAAGCTCCGACAATGCTCCGCTTTCGCACAATGTCGATTGCACAATACGACGCTCTCGCTCGCTCGTCTTTAAGACAACCCGGTTTTGACGCGTCACGCGCCGCGTCACGTGTCCTCGACCTGGACACACGATCCACCGTAATAAGCGCGTAATTTCCTTTGTCTCGAAAATGGCAAAACGCATGATGACACCGATAACGAATCTCTAATCAACACGGGCCGACCCGCGATGCAATTACCGTTCGATTATTCATATTCAATCGCGCCATTATTTCGCGGCGTAATAGCACTTTCAAACGAGTGAATTATCAGGTCGTTTCGCGAATGTGTACTGAAATTATATCTCTTGACTGCGACATATTAACTCTTAATCGTGCGTTGATTCACAATTAGTTCTCGTTTAAAAAAGATTGCTGTGCAGAGAAAATATTAATCATTATTGTACATTATTTTCCGACATGCAATCGTCTCTCTAATTTCTTCTTCTATATATGTTATCTTTAATATTTATAATTAAAAACCTGAAAGCGGGTAAAATTAAGATTTATTCAAAGTAAAAAATAAGGTTGTCAATATAGGTTTCGATAAGATTCGCATTAAAATATATTTTTTCAAATCTATACATTATTTCAATCATGCAAATAATTTACATATGAAATAATATACAAATCTAGGATAATATGCGTCTTATATAATGTGACCCGGGCATGTCAAAGCCTTTATACTTATAACTCGAAAGATAAAATGTATATCTTATAAAAATTATACAATTATTAAAACTTTGTACACATGTAAAACGAAAGAGCGCAGCATGAAATGATACAAAGTACACATCGACGTGAAATGCGCTCGGTATCGAATAAATAAAAAAATAAAAAAATAGAGAAAAAAAACATCGTTCTGTGTGCCGCGGCGAACAAAGTCGGATTGTGTCACGATAGAGAGAGAGAATTTATAACCCCTCCGGATATCGGCAGGCTTGAATGGCGCGATTGTTCGGGACCTTTCTCCCCGCGAGCGAGTTTATCACTCTATCTCTCAGTCGTCGTGGAGACGTTGTTATCGGAAGAATATATCGCGCCGTTTTTCCGTTCGTAAAAAATGTGTCAGAGTGATTAGTCGGTCGCGAGAGAACTCGTCGCCCTCGAGACGCCCTTTTCTCCTCTTCGGGGTCGAGATGTTTCAACGACACTTTTATCATCGTATGCGTGCTCTCGTACCTCGTTACACGTTTCCCCTCGTCTCGTTTATTCCCGCCTATTTTTTCACAAATTGCAGTCGTTTTCACGATTGATTCTTGATTCTCTAAGTACACTCGAAAACATCCCAACGAGATTTCATTTATCATTTTTTTTTTTGCGCGCGTCTTCAATTTTCAATTTCGACCAAATTCAATTTAAATTGCGTATATTATTGTAACTCTGAGCCTCGGATTAAAATTCTAATAAAATTATCCATCTTCCATAAAGTTTAATTCGTCAGAAAATTCTTATTCTCAATTCTTACATCGGTTAAAGAAAGTTAGTTTCAAAAAGAGAATTCTAGCGATTAAATGTGAAAAAAAAAATAAATAAATAAAAATCCAAACATATATGCATGATAAAACGTTAATTTCATTTCAAGATTACATTCCAATGTATTTTTTACTAATCTTCATAATTCGATCAGTTTGTAAAAGCCTTCAGACATGTTTCATAAGATTCTCTCTCTCGATAAACGTCGGCGCGATAAGACGCACGAAAGTGCGACAAAAAACTCGTTCTCACGATTTAAATACGAAGCGCGATACGTAGTGAGTCAGCTATGCTAACAGTGTATCTTTCGTCTCTGCTTCACGTATGACTCACGAATTACACGAGTATTTTTCGATTGCACGAGGGTGAGACCCTCGACTTAGCGCACCCCTCGGGGCCCGAGAAGGCATCGACTGAGGGAGGTCTGCCTCCTCCGCCATGTGTTGCTCGACAGTGATTCTCAAATCGAGATCGCCTCATAATCGCCACGCGATATTTGTAGCGCATTTATTCGGCAAATTTATTCGGAAAAATTACGACTCGTAAGATTTCAGCTTTCTTCTGTCTGTCACTCTATTCGAGAGAATGTCGCGATGATGTGAAAATATATACGAATTGTACTCGGTATGTAAAACTTCCACAATGCTTCGAAGCTTTGATAGACTGATAGAATTGATTGAAATTTCTTTGGATATCCTCTCGAGAGAGTTTTATCACAAAAGTTGAGGTATCGAAAGTCCTTAGTAGACATATCAAACTATAAAGAAATCACTCGGTGAGTATATGTCTATTTTGGAAACTCCGTTTTCAAGAATAAAATAAAATTGAGAATCGTGAGTGATAATAAATTTATCTGAAAATAACTTTCCGCGAAAGACATGTAAAGATAAAAATTATCTTAATAGCGTTTTCAAGTAAAACAATCCGTACATTTTTGTCTGCACATTTTTGTTAGGTAAAATTTCAGATTAATCAGAGGCTCTGCCATTATCATATAATTCAGTGGAAAAGCGAGATACACCTATGTTTAAGAAATTGCAGAAAATAACAAATGTTCTAATACACTTAGATGACACACATCCGGTAGACTAACAAATCAACTCTTGTGTGAACAAAACTTTATAAAATCAATTTTTATCAAATATAAAACCGACAAAATTAAATTCAAGCTCGGATTACTTGTGACAATATATGCATACGATTTTGCGATGCGACGCGTCTAGTGAAATAACATGGGATATGCGATCCATTGAGAGAAGAAAAAAAAAAGAGATAGGTATCACGAAATTATTATAGAACGATTGGTCAGAACATATCACGAAAAAATGTAGTTTTTTTCGTGTACAAATTGTATACGTCTCTTTATACATCAGAGGCAATAATTTTGTCCACCACTTCAAACCATACAACTTTTTTGTAAGCAACATTTTTCGATATTATAAAAAATAACGGATATATATATTCCAGGTGGACAAAATTATTGCTCCATCCTGTATATAAATGCTAGAAGAATTCCTAAAGTCTTCATGGAAAAAAAAATATTAGCTACCATAGCTAAATTTTAGGTGTGTCCCTATATTATACCCGATTTAATTTATTGTTAGAGTTAATATATTATACATAATAAATTATATATAATAAATATAATATATATTATATATAATAAATTTAGTTATACCATGTCTCTTCGAGGGACACCTAAAATGTAGCTACGGTAGCTAATATTTCTTTCCGTATTCGAAAAGGGAGAAGCGATCGGAACTAGATCGAACTTGGAGAAAATGTGGATATCGACGACGCCGATTTCGCGGGCAATCCATATACATCGGTATATATACATATTTGACGTCGCACGACCGAGAAGTCGCCGCGCTTACCGAGATGGGCTCGCCGTTCGCCTTCTCCCCGTCCAGTATCCTCTGCCGCAGGGCGAGCCTGTCCAGGCTGGCGAGCCTGTAGCTGCCGCCGGTCTCGCGGTCCCTGCTGAGCCGCTCGGCCGCGGTGCCGACGCCGCCGCCGTTCGAGCCGGCGTTGAAGCTCGAGGTGTACTTTGGTAGAGTCGGCGGCGGCACTTGCCGCGCCTTCTCGCGGCTCAGCATCGTGCTGCTGCTGTATAGGAAGGACGAGTTGCTGTTGTTCGAGAGGCCGCGACCGGCGCCGGACGGCGAGATGCCCGACGACGCCGTGGACGACGCCGTCGACGACGACGACGACGACGGCGTCTTGATGCCGTTGCTCTGCGCGCCGCCCGCGGTGCCGTTCTGGTTCTCCGTCGTTGACATTTCTGTCACCCCGTCGCTATCGTCCCCGAACGCGGGTTACTCTTTCCTCCTTTCTCGTTTCTCTGGCAGAGAATCGTCCGCGGGAGAACTCGGAAGGGGATTTATTAACCCTTGAATCGAAAGATCGGAGAGATAAGTTAACAGGTTCGCTCTCGTGTGACGTTGTGTCACGTACACACGTGTGCGTACGTATACACGTGTCATAACACGTGTGCGCGTAATATTATCTGTCACATTTTTCATGATAATCTTACGGTAGCGAACGTGTTAAAGGAAACTGTCTGGATCTCTGAGACTACTCGAAATATTTTGACTGCGTTCTTTGAAGTATATGATAAAAATGAATTTACTAATTAATTCACTAAAATATATATATATATATATATATATATATATATACATATGCATATACTATTAAAAAATTTATTAATTATCATTGAGTCTCACAGATATTTCGGTTTAAGGATTAATATTGTGGAATGTAAGTGTTACTGGCGAATCTCGATTTTTCGATAAAACTGCAATACTTTTTGCAATACTGGCTAGGAAATCGTTATCGTTACTTTAGTTACATATTTATCTGCACATATTTTTTGACAGAGCATAACAAATATTTTTTATTCATTTTTATTAAATCAGATCAATCAAATCAATAATTCAAAAATTATAATATGTAATTCTTAAGCTTTAATTATTTTTCACCGTTATATAAGTTATATTTATCAATTAATTCGAACGTGAGAGATTCACTCTAAATCATTTATCATTACTTCTAAAACGCGACACTTCATGATTTTTTCTAAATGCAATGTTAAAAGTAATGAAGAATTTTGACAAAAACGCGGCTTCTATTTTCAATACGAAATGCATACAAAAATAATATCAATTTAATTCTTTGACGTTTTGTCTTCTAGGATTACTAGTTACGATATCATTAGCACACACATGTCTCGTATTATCGGTATGCAGTTTTATGAAACTAGAGTCCGACTGTATAGGAAAAAAAAGAATCGTCGATGCACAATAATGTGCAACATGCGAAATGCGCCAACGCGCGTAATTGTAGATCGACCGTGCATTCCGGAGGCCACGCGCGCCGATCGAGAAGAGCTTTGTGATTTGTTCCCGCGAAACTTTATTTGGAACACGTTTAGCAATATCTTCCAACCCATCAGACAAGTCTGTAAGTACGCGATAACGCATTTATCCCGATAATGGAAGAATGCAGTTTATTTCACGGATACATCTTTTACACTTTTTTTTTTACACATATATGTAGATATATTATTTGTACAAATGCATTATGTTTTATTAATGAATAGCATCATTATTAATTTGTCAATACGTAAATATATATATATATATAAAAATAATAAAAGAGAATATATATATCTTATAATAAATAAGAAATCTAATTGTAAAAAAATGAGACAAATCGAGTTTTCTGTGAAAATATTGGTTACTTTCTGTGAAAATATTGGCTACTTTTGTCGGCAACAAAATCAGATTACGGAGAAGCTTTTATAATATCAACTGTGTCGAAGACCTCGGAAGTTTTTCAACATGCGCGACTGAGATCGAATGATTGCTCTTGATAGAAGAAGAGGAAAGAAGCCTCTCGATCGGGGCGTCGGTGAAACACGTCGAAAGTCGATACGAGAGATGCGGTTTTTATTTATCTTCGCCGCGCGACGGAGAGTGGTGTTTTCGTAACAAGACGAGTTCCATGCTTGTGTTATATATTCCGTGAGGATAATCGAACAACGACGGAGGCGGTTTCATTTCTCGTTTCGGACTCGTATTTCATGAACGAAACGGACTCGGGATCGATCCACAAAGGAAGAGTAAATGTAAATGTAAGGTAGCGTTGCTCGCAATGCTTTCCGATATTTCGAGCTAGAAATGCAGACGCTCTATGTATATCTCTTTTATGTCTAAATATTGTCAAAAGTTTAGATATTAATTAATATAAAATATTTTTAAAAAATTCAATATGTAAAATAGAAAGTTATCTTAATTGTAGATATTATTGTTAAGGCCTTTTTAGACAATCTATAATTCGCAATAAAATTCATAATTAAATCAAATAAAAGACAGAATTCTATTTATAATTTTATACATCATATGTTTCAATGTATATGTGTATCCTGATATATAAATCGATTTATATTATGTGTTTAAATTTTCTGTAATACAAAACATAAAATTTATAAATAAAATTTTGTCTTTCATTTTGTTTGTAAATTATAAATTAAAGAAGCCTTTAATCAAGAAACTTATCATTAATGAGTTGAATATCGTAGATATTCAACGTATCTCATTAATTTATGTATGAAACGAAACCAACTTTATGAAGAAAATGTATTGCTAATAAAAAACTAATTAATGAGATAATAAATATACTGCATCAAGCATTACATTTATTTGCGTACAATTAGACACTTTTTGATAATTATCAAATTTAATTAAAGCAAATACACTGTGTAGCTCATATAGAGGCTGCATTCTCAATTCAATATTGAAGAAAATTATGTTTTGTTTATATACATCTCGTATTCAAGTAATTGCAGACTCGAATTCGCGATGCACGAATGATTGTTTACGCATAATCGCTCGATGTTGACTCACGCTGACGGCTGTCTGCGTCTTTTGATTCGCGATATGACTACAATATCAGGAATGTATCGCGGAGTAAAAGTGATCGCGCATAAAAAAAATCGAAGTAAAAACAAATAACTCCCGTTGTCTAGCTTCGATGATCGGTCGCGGTCGGAAAGAGAAAGGATCGCCTCCGTACGAACAAAAATTAGATAGCTCTGGTTAACGAAAATTATAACTGTAGCAATAAATAATTAAAATTTCTCTGTATCGTAAAAGGTTAGGAGACTTAAAAAAGATATTTTTTCTTCTATACGAAATTAAATTAAACAAAATTTTTCCGTATTATGTGCACATAAAGCACAGCCCATGCCGCGTTTTCATTGTTGCAAGTAAACATAGAGGTCACTTTTCGCGCGTCCGGAACATCGTCGAAGTTATACCGGTTTCCGGATATCCTTGCGTTCGAAATGGAGGTAGTATTTCGTTAACCAGAGACAATAGGTTGCGCGTCCAATCGCCTTCGAGAACGAAATATCGAGGCTCCCGAAAAAAGTCATGGCACTCGAGAGCGTGTTTTTTTCGAGATAGTAAGCTACCGAGCCGACATCGATGCGACTCCCAACGAGAGGAAACACCACCAGCCGTCGTGTCGCACATATGCACTCGACGCGTCCGAAAAATCGAGATATCACAGCACGCTACTAACCGTCCCTTCGGCACCGTCAACGCTCGCTGCGTAGGTGGATACCAGGATTGTTCTTACGAAAGGAGATAGGAGAGAAACAGGCGTCGGAGGACACGCGCGCGCGCGCGCGCGTGTGTGTGTGTGCGAAGGAGCGAGGAGAAGCGAGAAAGAAAGAAAGGAAGGAAGGAAGGAAAGAAAGAAAGAAAGAAAGAAAAGAAAAGAAAGGGAGACTGTAACGTGCGTCGCACTGTGTGGGCTCCCCCGAGGGTCGGAGAGCCGGTGTTGCCGATGATTCACGCCGTCGACGAGCCGGTCGTGCGTGGCCGCGTTTTCACTCTCACTTGGCCGTTCATCGTTTTACGCATCGTCCCGCGTGCGCGCGCGAACGCAGAGAGGAGAGCACGACAGGCGAACCCCGGTATTCGTTCGCCGCACAAACGAAACGCCACGGATTTTCACTGTAAACGCGTCCTCGAGGAGAGCTTGACCTCCGCGCGACGCAACTCACAACACGCCCGACTCGTACGTACTGCGACGACCACGCCTGACGCAGCTTGCGGCCGCGAGGGGAGAACGGAGCGAGGGTGGGGGAAGAGAGAGACCTCGTGCGTCGGCGCGGCGCAATTCGTGGATCGTAAGCGCGCATGCGTCCGCCAATCGCGGACGTCGACCGCGACGGCGCATGCGTCGTCGGCCGGTCGCGCGGACTAATCAGCGCGCTCGACGCCGCGGCGGAATGCGCGCGAAGCTTCGTTTCGTATCGAGCGTCGATACTTCAGCGCCGCACGCTCTCGACCCCTCGCAAAAGGGCTCGGAAGCTGAACACTTTTGCTTTCGTTCGTCGCGCAACGGAGTGTAAGTGCTATTTCGCGGATGAGAGCTCTCTCTTTGCTCTATGCACGAAATCGAAATAAATAATAAGAAACGCGTCTTTTTTTTATGTTCTGCCAAAAATTTGACGAAACAATAACTCGAATATATTTTCTTGCGAATTTGTATGTTGTTCTTATTTGATACTTTGATAATAGCAGGCACACCCATTAATGCTACTAAAACGTAAACGAATCGGTTACGAATTCAGTTGTAGAAAATTGTCATAGTACTTAGTATTGGCACATTAATAAATAAATTGTTTAATTCTCGAGATTGAATTTGAGACAGGTATTGAATATTTAATACTCAATATCGTATAATCAACAAAGACATAAAATCCATATCGCATGCAATGCAATTATTTAGGAAAAGTTACAGAAAATGTGTGCGCGACAATTTATTAGCATTTATTTAATTAACGAGATCATAAATGCAATGACATATTATTTATTAAATTTGCGATTAGAATTACTTTGATTAGATCTGAATTTACTGAATAATTTATGCTCGATATATGATATACGCGCGTCCTGGCTTCAAGAATCATAGAACATTAGTAACAGAGTTACAAATAATAACAGCAACGTAAAAGTTGTAACAGTAATAAAAAACTGAGAAATGGCAATCTTGATAATATTCCGAGATAAATATCTGAGAGAAAAATTACGCCCGTTATTTTTCATAGATTAAATACACGACTTGAATTATAGATACTCGCACACAACAGGATCCAGAATAGAAATCATATACTCACACAGATGCTGTTGATAAATTCTTCAGCGACTCAAACTAATTAATTGGCTAAATTAGAGATAAAGGGAGAAAATTGGAGTTTTTAGTTAGACAGTAATTTTAGTATGTATGCTAATCTATAGATCTCAACTACTTTTGACGAGAATCTCGCGCGGTTAATCTCGTGCTTTCGTGACTGGGAATTAAAACTCGGGAAGGATGGGAGACGATCTTATCGGGCGATTGTCTCGGTGTCAACGAACACGCGTCAACGAACATTGTTGTAATAGAACGCAAACGCGTTATTCCGAACGACGAGAGAAGAGAGTGCGGCGATTAAGCTCTAAGTGACTCGAGCACGCCGACTCTCGATTTCGCGATGTCAACGCTCTTGCGATCGCATTGTCTTCGAGCTTGTTATTCTAGCGCGTCCACTAGGAAGTACGCATGGCGGAATGGAGAACGGTCGGTTGCGACCTTAATTGGACGTCGAGCTAATAAGAGCACCGAACTGTCGGGGCCGCGTGCGTGTTTGCGTGCGTACGTGCATACACGTCCGAAAGAACGAAACGGGAAGAATAAAAGAACGTCTCGAGCGGAATGCAGGCTCGGGACAATGCGTCGCGATTCCGAGTCGGATGGAAACTGCCTCGAAATAATTCCTTCGCCAATCAAACGATGCATCCGGCATCGCAGTTCGATCATATATCAATTAATATCAATTAATTCGATTTTTACACACACATCATAATTATCAATAAATGTGTATGTATATATCATATGTGTATACATACATCAATGTGTGTATATATACATATACATATATATACATTGATAATTATGCGTGTGTGTAAAATCGAATTAATTGATATTTAAAAAAAATGGATATTAATTCATATATATACACTAAAAATAAATGTGCGAATGCATGTGTTAGAATTTCATTTTTCTGAGCGTTATTCCAAGATGACTCATCTCTCCTACTTATATGTTATCAATAAAAAAAAGTTATTGTCACGCGAATGATGATACGACTACCTGTTGAGACTCCTTGTTCTTCTGGCAATTATATCTGGCGAGAACGGCCGGATTCAAGCGGCGTCTCGCCGTCGACGAGTCCGTCGTCGACATCGTTTATCCGATTGCTCGTCAAATAGCAAGTCCAGCTGATTCACGAAAGGTCACACCTTCATTAATTGCGAACTCGCGTCCGCGTCGTGTATGCGAAACGCTATATCGTCCCGAGAAATCGTGTGGATCGGCGATTTTCTCACAATTCGATCGCTCTTAGTCGTTGACGCGAAACTGATAGCGAAACGGGATTGACTGATAAAAATCCATAGGGTTTTTATCTGTTCGTAGCTTTGAATCGATACCAGTTCAAAACCGGAATGTCGTTCTACGGTTTGGAGACAGAAAAAATAAATTTCATAAGTCGCTGTTCAATGAAATCAGAGAAGCTCATAAAGAAACTTGATATATTATATTTTAGATCTCTCTATTATATATATGTAAAAAAAAGTTTAGTAAATCTTCTCGAAATGTGCAACCATTTATTAACATTGTTGTTTTATTAACAAGCTCATGGATGAATGATTTTGATAACTATATCGTTGCTCTCAAGTTATTGAAAAAGATAGAAAAATCTAGCGAGAAACACATAATAAAATCAACTAAATTAATTCAATTTGATATTATTATTCATTCAATCTATTATATATAATAAAATAATATTCGGAAATTACACATACAATTACATCGTGCAAAAAGAGAGCTTGCTAATTTTGGCATTTATTATTTTTACCACATAATAGATGTGTCAATGCAGTAAAATAAAGAGATTTAATGGAGTTGTTTTATATTATATATAAAGAAAAAAACCTTTGAATGTGTGTCGAACTTTATTTGTATATTTATATGGCTCGATTGTGATAAAATGTAAATTAAATTTCGCGAAAATACTTATCGTTTAATTTCTTATTTCAAAATTTATAATCTAATTCAGATGTGACAAAAATACTTTTATATGAAAATTTCGCGTTTTTCACGTTTCTTTTATATAAAATTTTTTATATTTATTAAGTTTTTATTTAATAAAAAAGTAAGTAATAAAAACAGTTTTTGAATTGCGTCGCTAAGTTATTGAAATTGTATCAAGCTTTAATTACATATAAATGCAATTAATTATTGTGTTTCAAACTTACAGTTTAAATTATTGATTAGATACAAATCCGAGAATTCACTGAATCATTTACACTTGATATATTTGTTATTCCTTATCTCCAAGAATCGTAGAAGGACATTGGTGTTGTAACTTCAGCCTTAGAAATAAAAGCGTAGAACTAATAGTACGAGATTGACACGGAATAGAGTTCATGATAAACGTTTCATGATAAATTTCAATGGTATTTTTTTCCTAGATTAAATATTTCGAAAAAAGTTTTCGAAATAGGAACATAGAAATCACATATTTACACAGAGACACAATTCTTAAATTCCTCAACGGACTAATGACTAATTAATTAATTCAAGACTTGAAGATAATTAAATAAATAATCATTCAAATTTTTTCAGACTAATTTGCTTATCTCGGCCACTTTCGATAGTTTCGCGAAATAATATCGTGTTCTCGTTGCGTAAAAAACTGACACTCTGTTCGTCGAAAAAAATTAGCGAAATATTTTTTTCTCGCACCGTGACAGTCCGTCCGTTCGATCGATTCGAGTCCGCTCGATCGTCGTGCAAACTGAACTCACGCGGCCGCGGTATTAATATTACGAACACGAAGCCAACTTCCACGACGATCGGAATGCGACTAGCCTTATCAGAGAGAGAGAGAGAAAAACTCACCGCTGTCGTGGTGTCCGAAGCGACCGTGACGGTGATGACGTTATCATCGTCGTTGTAGTCGTCATCGTCATCGTCGATGTTGCCCATGCGGTCATCCAGCATCCGTACAGCACCGGAAACAAACCAGAGAAGTGGATAGGGAAGCAGGATAGGTAGGTAGAGAGGGGAGACACCGGTTCAGCACCGCGATAAGGACGATAAGGAACAAGGATAATAAAGAGCAAGGATCGTCCGGGACGCGAAAGGAGAGGGAAGGAAATGTTACGTTAGAACTGTGTTTTTTTTTATGCTTGTATACTATTGGCACATTTTTTATTACAACTATTCATCGTTATCATTTTGATTCTAAAGAAATATTATCTATTTATTTATCAAATAAATTTTAAATATTTTCCAAAGTAGTAAATTCAGGATAATAATTTTGTCCGACTATACGCATTTTTATCAATATTTTTTTTAAATTGTGATTGGTTGTTAATATTTTATAAGTACATAATGTCTATATATCGAAAATGTCATGATTGATAAAATTGCGATAAAATATGGTTTCCCACGAAATTATAAATTCAATAATAATCTTTGAAGTCGGATCAATCTATTAATTTTTTTTTAACCATAACTACCTTATAGAAATAAATTATATTCGGAAAGTTCTCCCCCCCCCCCCCCGTGATATTTGAAATATCTTGATATTAGGAATCCTTAAAGTGAAGGCCGCGAATATATGAAAAGAAGAGAGCGCAAAAAGGAGAGATATGCGGAAAGGAGCAGGCTTCTTACGTGAATCGTGCAGAGCGATCGTGGAAGTCTCCATCCTGATTATCCGCGTCTGATATCCCCCGGTCTTATCGTCGAATTCTATCGCGGTGAATCGTCGTGATTGGCCACGCGCGTTGCACCGAGGGGTGCCATCGACGGAAATAGATTTTCCCGAAAACGGAATTCCCGGGGTTGGATTTTAAATATCGCGCGATATACTCGCACGAGGCTAGGCGTGTCGGATATACCGGGTCGGATCGAAGAATCGTGCGATTTCAATGCCTCGATCGTCGCGAGAGACTCTTGATTGAGCCACGTAATCTCGAATTAATTGTCAGAGGCTGCCACGCGACAGGAAAAAAAATCTGCAACTTCGTCCGTTCGTAGATTCAAGAGTTTGAACGTAAGACGATCTATCAGACGAAAAATCCTTAAGAATTCCCCGGATGCAGATTGGCGGTGCTATTAAATTTATCTCGATCCGAATTAATGATCGCGGAAGAATGTCTTCTCATATGCACAATGGATTTCGATCCAATCGTCGTTTCTCGTAGGAACGAATGGTGAATAATAGAAAACAGCGAGTTGACGATAGCCCCGATATTTGTACGAATGCGGAAGAATGGGAGATGCCACCGTGATATCGCGAATGATCGCGTGCTCGCGTGACGAATACGCGATTCGCACTAAAGGCGCATCGACTCGGGCGATTCGCGATCACCCGGAGCTCCTCTCACGTGCGACGAAGAAGTCGCTTCTTCTCTGCTATCCTCCTGCTCTTCCTTCCACCATCGCTCTCCTACATTCCTCCTCTCTCGCATTCCCCCATATTCTCTCAATCGATTAAGAGAATTGATTCTTTAACCCCGCGATGCCTCTCGGGTCAATCCTGACCGTTTCAAGATTCAATACCTCTGTAAGAAATTGTGTTAATATTCCATCATTCCATGTTTCGTTCATTTCATCAATATTCTGTATTTTGAAGAATGTCTATTTATAAAATATAAAAAAAAAGAAACGAATATATATTTGACTTCAGAAACATATTTATAATATATAGCTATGATATATGATTGTAATATATTATATGTAATAATTATAGTATAATTATAATAATTATAACAATTGTAATAATTATAACATAATTATAAATCGTATATTACAGAGATATGTGATATACGTAATGAATACGTAATGAATATACTGAATATGTTAAGTATATACATATTTTTATGGCAGATCTCTTCCTATCATAACTGATTGGGAACAGGCGTCCGTGAAAATAGCGGCGCGTTATCTATGCAGAACCAACAGCAGGCAATGACAATCTTATCTTAATGGTAAACTAATGGGTGAAATATAGTGTACAAATAGCTGAAAATAACTATATAGTATTTCGTCGAACGAGAATGAGTGAAATTAAGCAATACTACTAAAGAAGTAATAAAAAATATCACGATAACGTAGAGCAATATTTGACAGTCAAAATTCTTTGTTTAAACATCAAACAACGTACGTATATCTGTTCTTTCTTGTTTGCACAACAATGCAGTTTATCTTACAATTTCTCCTTTAGATTCTTGAGAGAGAAGTCTATTCTCAGATTCTTAAAACAATTCATAGAATAATTCATAGAATTTTTTTCCTTATGAATAAAAAAATCTTCATTTACACACACACACATACATTATGCGCATATGTATGTATGTATGTATGTGATGCATGTGCGCATATGTATAAATCAGCAATTCTTATTCAAGAAACAACTATAAATACCGCTCATTTTTTTAGAATTTAATTTAAATGTTTAAATTTTTCGGAGTAATGTATTTTTAAGATATTGATATGGCGCTAAGTAATATTAATTACTTCAGTTTCACGTTACAAATGAATCGAATAATTAACCTAGCTAAAATTATTCGATCGAATTTATTTCGACTTTTTGGTTTGCAATAATAATCAAAAAATAATAGTAACATGCTAACCCCATTTATGAATATAATATTTATATACAAAAATGTCGTTGATATTTATTATAGTAAGATACGAAATATGTTCTTCTAATGACTAATATGGAAAGTTATGATTAATAATATATACGAGAATGAACAAAGAGCCTCCGAAAGACACTTAGACACCTGTTAAAATCAATCACAGTACGCTGCAAAAGAGAGAGAGAAAGAAAGAGAAGGAAAGATAGAGAGAGAGAGATAGAGAGAGAGAAAGAGAAAGAGAGAGATATACATATACATGACCTATAAAATACGAACTGTATACAAGCAACTATGTCAAATTAATTCTTACATGTGTGCGTTAATTACACGCATCTGAGCAATTAATGGATATTACAGCATCCAGAGAAATGAGAAAGAACACAAACGTTCGCAGATGATCACATTAGAGTTTAGCGTTCCTTACTTAATTCTTACTGCAGTCGGAGAGGTATCGTACAAGGAGAGAGGGCAAAAAAAAAGAGAGAGAGAGAGAGAGATCGCTAACGAGAGATGCAATTAATCGGAGCTGTGTTAGTAATCATTATGAGACGCGAGGTGTGTATCGGTAGGTTAGGTCGGTCCACGGCGTTATATCGACCGGCCGCGCCGTATTGACGGCGAAATTTCGACGGCGCCCAAAATGGTCGGCGCCGTATCTCGCACCTGCCCTCCGCCGACCTGGCGCGTGCCGAGGTTCACTTACCACTACGCTGCATCGTCGTCGTCGTCCTCGTCGTCGTCGTCTTCGTTCCACCGGGATCTCGTCACAGCGGCTCATCGATCATAATCCTGCGCTCCTCCGACAAGGACGACACGCGGATAAACCGAGTTTACCGGCGTGCTTCCTCGCATGCCACGCTCGACGTAACACGAACACGAGACACGAGACACGGGACGCGAGACGCGAGACTCGATCCGGGCGAGACTCCTCGGCAGGATCACTCACCGAGAACGCGAGCGAAGGGAAACGCGACGTCAACACACGAACTTGGAGGACGCGACGCTCGCGATCCGCCTCGCACTTTTCAAATTCGCGTAGAGTCAACCTCGCACGGCGATTCGAGTGTCGATGACGCTTGCGCACGGACAGGCACGGACGCGACGCGACGGTTGGCCGCACTTGGCGGCTGCTCGAAGTCAACTTGAGAAAGAAAAGGAACCACGGGCCGCGAGTGTCCGCGCCATCTGTCGCCGCTTCGCGAAAGTAAACGCGGGTCACGTGACGAGCGATCGGGGAGCAACGGGACTTGATGTTGTCAAATGCATTAGCGCGCGTTTCCTCCGTTCGGACCCAATTTTCGTGTGAATGTATCAAGTCCTCAAGTAACTTGATTTAAGATTCGTAGAATCTTACCATCTGTTCTTGTCGTCTGAGTGGAACTTTTATTATCCGCCCGCTGCCATTAAGATCACGGAAGAAGAAGACGTATTTTTGAAGGTTATAAGACTGAATTGTTTGGAAAGATTTTTGAGCGACAAGTATACTGATGCAACTAATGTAAGTGTTTAATCGCTACAAAAGGGACAAGCGATCACGTAATAAATATGTTTGATTATCGATGAAATGAAACGTATTTTTTTTTTAATTTTAGGTTATGGGGAGGGCATGTTGCGTCTTGGGATGCCCGTCGGGCGGCGACGCCCCGTCTCACCAGATTCCCAAGAATCCAGTCCTTTTTCAGAAATGGAAGAACATGATCTACTCTGAAAAGATTCAACATCTGACCGACGAGCAGATAAGCAAATGTGCCGTGTGCTATCGGCACTTTGCCGACGACGATTATCTAGTGACGTTTAGAGTGAGGAAATTGAAGCGCGGCATCGCACCTTCTTTAAATCTGCCGAACAAGCTTGCTGCTAATAATCGCAAGCCTGATATAGTTAAGATAGAATCGGAAACCGAAATGGAAACATTTGACGCGGACGCAAGCATGTTTCTTGAAAATCTGAAAACAGAAAGTCAAGAAGCTGAAACGGAAGTGCCAGAAATTGCATTGTTCGAAGATATTCCGGAAGAGGCTGAATCCTACTTCCATAAACAGCTGCAACAAATTCCACCGGATGAGCCTAACGTAAAACAAACCGATTCAACAGCAGAAGCATTTAAATTGTGTCGCAGAAAAAGAGCATTGAGAAGAAAACGAAGAAAACTAATGGCCGAGAAATTAGTATTGCTTCGACTTAAAAAACAAGCCGAACAATATGAAAAAACACCTACAATACAAAAGCTCTTATCTTTCTTAACTCCTGCTGAAATAGCATTAGTCAAAGCCAAAATACGGACGTCAAAGTATTCGCCAAGAGTATTCGTAAGAGTATATTATGACATTGCTAGGAAAAAGGCTCTTGGCCAATCATAAAATTAAATTAATTTGAGATAAATTTCTAAATTGAAAGGATATGAGAAATTAAAATGCACAACCTACTTCTCGTAACATTTTTGCACACACGATGAGAGATAAAGAAGACATACAATAGGTTATAATACAACTGACAGTTGTAATAATAAAAATATCGCATTTACAGAGGCTCATATGTCAACAAGAAAGAATTAATTTCATGATAACATAACAAGCACAGTCTATTGTAAGTGTACATTTTCATATTAGATAATTATATACAGTTTGCAGATTATTCCTTTAATAAAATAAAATGTGGAATATATATGTATTAAATGATCTGATTTATGCATATTTAATATACATATACATATAAATCAGATATATGACATACGATATAATTATTATGCGGCATTGTATTTATTTAATCTTTATTTTTTCAGATGACTAAAGGATAATAAACATTCTGGATACGATTTTGTTACATAATAAAGCTGCAATCTATCAAACATTCTTCTCTAAACAGATGGAAAAGGTAAGAGCGAGAACGAATCGGATGTAAGATAATCGTTCGAGCATTGTGTCGATACAACGGTGGTTTTACTGTATTTTTAAAAACGAATACATGAAATATACATTTATAATTATATATATATATGTATATATATAATTGGTAGAAGGATTATATTATTCTCTGAATATAGACCTCTGAAGGCTATCTTATCGCTAAACGACGTCGTAAAGAGTATAACGTATCCTCTCTGAACACATAATCTTGACGGGGATTATTCTGTTGAGCACTTTACTCGCCGGTGATGTATTTTTTTTATTTTTGTTTTTTTCATTTCTTTTACTACGCGAGAGAATCGCTATACTGACAATAATCCGGTGATCCGCGTTCAGGAAACGCGCCGATAAATACTTATCCGCGCGTGATCGATTCCGCGGGCGGGGAAATAAAACCGATCGAATTGGTACAAATCAAATAGGTACACAGCAAATATGATACACCCTTTAGGATCGGTTGTCATGTGCGCGAAATGTTTTTTTTTTTTTTTTTTTTCGAGCGTTAACACATCCAAAAAGTCGTCCGACAAATTACGTTGAAAAATACTCTCATTTATACATTTATATTAATCTATACATCTCTTATCAATTTATATTCTGGAGGTGCTGCGTGTATGTATTTTTATTCTCTTTCTCTACGTCCGCACACTAAATTACTTGAAATACTTGTAATTTCAAAATGTGCTCGATTCTACGACCGATCTCAAAGAGTTAGTTGTTCGTCGTCTGTATATAATTAGGAAATACTTTCCCTTTAGTAATTTGTAAGTAATTATTATGTTACGAAACGCGCTTAGCTCTGGATTCAATTTCTTCACATAGCTGGTTCTCTTTCACGACGGTTTGAGAAACGCACCGAGTAAAAAATTCCTCATTTTCTAAAATCTCGATCGAAGAGCTCTAATAATTTCTCATCATAGATAAATACAAGAGTACGACAAGTGAACGAGAAGAGCGAAAATTGATTTAAGAATGATATGTCTCGAAATTTGCGTTTAGTACGTTTCTTCAAACGTCGATTCGATCAATACGTATAAATTAATTGATCATCATCTCGTATTAGCTTGATATAATTAAAGCCAATAAAAGATAGAAGAAGAGTCTTTTCGCTTCTTACAACACGATGAGACGGATCGAGAGAAGATATAATGAAGATATAAAGAGACGCTATGACAAGACGAGAAGTGTATCACGACAGAAGCGAAATTGTTCTTAAAAATCCACGAATACAGATCGTACTTGACTTGTGCGCGTAGGAGATATCTAAAGGGAAAGTGTGCAGAAACGAAAAAAGAAAAACTATAGTTGTACCATCCCTTTAGGCCCTTACGGAGAATTCGATCGGGGCTCTTAAATAATGACATTCCATTCTTCCGATCGTGCAAAAATTCCAGTAATATTCGTCGCGATCGAGAGAAGTAAGAGTATCTCTTTTATAGATACAAACGGTTCGTAACTTAATCGAATAAAATGACGCCTAAACGCGTCCCTGAACGGTACGGGATAGTTTGTGCGCGTTGATACTCGTAAAAATCGATTATACATATATAGGAGACCGCCTCTCTATCTCTCTCTCTTTCTCGATGCACGCGCGTCCGGACGAGCTATGAGCGTCGATCAACATCGGAATGTGTATTAATTTGATTGTATGTCGCCTGGGGTACAATGTTGACCGATCCTGGGTATTACAATCGCAAGCGTTGTATTTTCAGCGATACAGGAGCAAGAGAGACGAGCGAGCAATATCGAATTAAATCGACAAGCTGAGAGCGCATATACAGTATCTCTCTTTTAATACATATCGACTAATGTCCTCTCTAGTTCGATTAATAAAAGTTTAGAAAGGCGAAGAAAATCCGTGGACAATCATAATCGGTAAGATTTATAGTTAGAAAGAAAGATATTTTTAAATTATCGCGCAAATTTTTTACATTTTTTTTACACCCATTTAATTTGAATGACAAACGTGACATCTTTGTGTGAAAATAATGACGATGAAAATAGCGTTTGTCGCATAACTTGGTCCAGCGATTATACAGACAGATAATTCGTCGCACGTTAACGATCGTTTCATTTAATCGCTACATTTTTACTGACTGATAAAAGCCGCGAGTTGGTTTCTCGTCCAAACGCGTCTCTACTTAAACGAAATAACGTGTCGTGCGTATCACACATCTATCTTGATATACGTGTAAATGATTGTCCGTGATTGTCCATAGTTCGTAGAATAATCACACTTCGATATATCTTTCTATTCTTTATCTCTTATCTCTTTGCCGGTCTGTTTTAAAGTACGCAAGAAGAGGGAATTAAAAGAGCGAGTCCGCGATCGCGCGGCCTCGATATGTCTCCCAATTTTATTACTTTCTCCAAATTGTGTACCGGGGTGTGCTTAACGTTAAGGACACTTAACTTTGTATAATCTCTTATGCCATTAGTTAGAATAATATGTAACCACACACGAGCGAGATTCTTTGGAATTGTAGACGTCATGTAGAGTGTTCGGAACGAGATCGATCGCGTAACTTCGGCGTTTTTCCGGATTTTCTTGCGCGAAGAATGAAAACCGTTTCTCGTTTTCGATTAAAAGATGGAAAATTTGACACATAAAATCCACGAATATAATCCGATTTTCCAATTTATCTAAAAAAATAATCTTATTCTTCAAATTGATATACGTCGACATTCTACATTCTGACGTTTAACAATTGGAAAAATAGATTCTCTCTCCCTCTCTGTCTTTTCTTTCCCCCTCCCTTTCTCTCTCTCTCTCTCTTTCTCTTTTTCTCTCTCTCAATGTCTAAATACGTTCGCGTGATGATATCCAATTGTTTATAACGTTTCATAACAAAGTTCATAACGTTTAGTTTTCATTAGAGCATATAACTAATCGCACGAGTGTAAATTTCATACTGGTTACAGACTTTTTGTACACTTTTTATATATCATGAATATAATCGAGTTTGATATGCCTTTGTTGGAGTTACTTAGACTTGGACAACTGTTGCCATTGCATGCTTATGCCCATCATATATACATTAGAAGGTAATTACAGTCAGAAAGAGAGAGAAAGAGAGGATTTTTATCCTAAAGAAATTTTTATCCATTTAAATCCACGATCAACGCTCCAATAAATAACTATTTAAAATGAATTGTTTTAGAAAGTAAATTCTGCAAAATTTCGACGTTTAATAATTTGAAAAATAAATTCTCTTTTTGGTTCTTTTCTCTCCTCCCTCTCTCTCTCTCTCTCTCTCTCCCTCTCTCTCTCTCTCTCTCTCTCTCTCTCTCTCTCTCTCTCTCTTTCTCTTTTTCTTTTTCTCAATGTTTACGTACTTTCGCGTGATGATATTTATTTATTTATTTTAAACGCACTTGCACAAGATTTTCTCTCACTATGTGTGCGACGCAAACATAGACATAGAATAGTTAGAAATCTAATTAACCGAAGTTCATAACCGTTTTTATAAGAGGACAACTAATCGCACGAGTGTAATTTTATTATTGGCATACTTTTTATATATCATGTATAGAATAGGGTTTGATAGGATTGGACTGGGCTTAAATGAACAATTCCTATTGTCACAGTTTGTTTGTCCTAGGATATTCGTTACAAGAAGGTAATTACAGTCAAAAAGAGAAAGAGAAAGGATTTTTATCCTAAAGGGATTTTTATGCATTTAAATCCACCATCAACGCTCCAATAAATAACTATTTAAAATGGATTGTTTTAGAATATAAATTCCGTGAAATTCTGACGTTCAATAATTTGAAAAATGAATTTGTTTTCCTGTTCTCTTCTCTTCTCTCTCTCTCAATGTTTATGTGATTTTTGTTTATTTTGAACGCGCTGTAAGGTTTTCCTTCTCTATGTGCGGCACATACATATAATATAGAGACAGACAGTCAGAAATCGAATTTATTAAAGTTCACAACGTTTCATAACGTTTAGTATCATAACGTTTATCATAACGTTTAGTTTTTTCATTATACGACATAACTAGTAGCGCGAGTGCATATTTATTATTGGCTTCACACGTTTTATATACTTCTCATATAAAAAATGCCTGTTCAAATCTGGTTTCTGAGGGATGATCTATTGCTCCTGATTTCTGCGTAAGAAGATAATTACGATCAATTACGGAGAGAGGGGAAGAGAGAGAGAGTGTGAGAAAGGATTTTTATCCGTTTAAATTCATGATCAACGTTTCCATGAACAATTGTATAAAATGGATTGTTTTGGAAAGTAAATTTCGTGAAATTCTGAGGTTCAATAATTTAAAAAATAATGATATATAAAGTTCTCTTTTCTTCCTTGTTCTTTTCTCTCTCCCGCCCCCCTAACCCTTCTTTCAATGTTTACGTATACGCGTGTGACCTCTGTATTTATTTTTGAGCGCGTTATAAGGTTTTCTTTCTCTATGTGTATAGCACATACATGGACATACAGTCAGATCATATTAACCGAAGTTCATAACGTTTAATTTATATTAAAGAACAAAATTGCGCAAGTGAAAATTTATTATTTGTTACACACGTGTTATAAACATATATCATATATAAAATGGAATTTCAGCAGTATCTAGCAAATCCTATTGTTCGTTTTTTTCGTGACAACCCTCTAATTGCAACGGCGATGGGGATGGAGTTGAGGTAATTACGATCAAAGAAAGAGAGAGAGAGAGGGAATTTTTATCCTAGGGAGAGAGATTTTTATCCATTTAAATTTACGACTAACATTCCAATGGACAATCGTTTAAAAATAAATTGCTTTAGAAAAAGTAAATTCAAAAGATCATAGAATTTCACTTCTGAAAGATTTCATTTTTACCATTTGAAACGTTCAGCGTTTCCATTCTTCGTGCGGAGAGATCTCTCGATTTCTCACTTCGCGTTTTTCCATCATCATAATTCCACGCGATAAGAATCGAGATCATATATATTCGCCCGTTCTCAATTCACGAAATCTCCGAAAATCGTATCAAAATGCTCGGGTATACGATCGAAGAGATCGTCGTCGATTATTCGCGGAGATTGACAATCGGGCATCCGAAGGCATCGAAGTCGAGCTCAGATACCGTAGATGTACGTGAATAATGAACTCTGTCTGTATTTGTTTTGCAATCTTCGAAAGGCAAGGACGACGCGGCAATAGTCCTTCCTCGTGTTCCAGTCATCAGTTACACCATCGGATTTGCCGAAGTTCGTATCAATTCGTTCCGCGATCAGTTCGTTTCCTTATTAATTAGACGACGTGACCGGTCGCGCGCGAGTGCACACTTATCGTTTAACTACACACTCTCTTTAGACACGTATACTTACACAAGTATATCTCGTGATGCGTTGGTACCAGACAGAGCTGTCCAACGAAATGTTTTTTTTTTTTTTTTCAACGTATAATATTGAAATTTAATATTAGTGTACTCGTCGTGACTGATAGATTAGTAATTAGTGAGACCAGACAAAAAAAGGGAGACAGAGAAAAAGGTGTGTGTGTGCGCGCATAGAAGTGATCGGAAAAGTCACATCGAGGATAATAAACGAAACTTACGACGCGGAAAAGTTCTTAAAATCTTATTGCTACTAAAATCTTCCAAACGCACGCACGCACACGCATGCACACAATCAAACACGCACACACGGATCTACATGACATACGGAAACCGCGATCGAAGATTTTCTTTACGTAGCTGCGGGAAAGCGCTTGCCGAGAGATTATTTTGATTTACGACAAAAGATCGTAAACATTAATTTATATAATTAATTACATATGGACTGGATCCTGATTGCTTGCTCGCCGAATTTTTTTGAATCAAGAGTAAGATATTTATCGAAAGGACACAAACTTGAGAAATAAAAACGTAAATTGTGAAATATATTTTATTCACTCCTTCGCGCATACGTAATTAAACAGCAACGAGAAATATATTTTTTTTCAATAGAAAGTATACATTTCTCATGCTTGATCAATTGCATACACACGGATGGACAGATTAAATATATTAAGCAATTATTATCGATCGCAATTAATAGTTTTGTCTCTTAACTTATACATACATACATAAATACATATATACATATATTTTTTTGTATGTATATATAAGAAACTATATTAAAAAATGTATATATGTGTATATATTAGTTTATATTAGAAATTTATATATGTATATATATACATATATATATTAGTTGCGATCTGCAACAATTCAATCGATGATTTCGCTCTGCATCGACTACGTAATGTCTCGGAGAAAACCCAACCGGTTGCGTATGTATGTATGTGCGTGCGTGCGTGCGTGAAGCCCATTTCAGACGATCTATAATTCACGATAAAATTTAAGATGAAATCTATTTACAATTTTATATATCGCATATATCGCACGATATACACATATGTATTTTACTTCTTTGACTTTTCTCTTTATAACTTACACGCGACACGTAAAATAATAAATAGAATAATCTGCCGCGAATTTTTCGTCGCGAATCACAGATCGTCTCTAAAGTGTGTTACCCGATTACGCCTGAGTTATAAAAGCTAAATCTTAAGATTTAGTGATTGTGTAGTGCAACAATTGACGACTGCGACGTGAGGCTAGATTCGCGCACACGCCGTTATTACGATACTTTTATAGATTATTACATAGACAAATATATATCGACGAGAAAAATATTTATTCTTTTGTCTCTCCGTACGTGGCTAATTGTAAGATAGAGAGATATATATATATTACTTTTTGTCTTTTTCTTTGCTTTTTTTCTTTTTTTCATTTTCTAGTCCCGCGTACGTACGTATTTGCTTCTATAGGAAATGTCTCCTGTCGATATGCAGGTTGTTTCAGAAGTCGCGATTCACATCTCCGATCTTTACTTATAGATACGAAATATGGATCCGTGACGTTTTTAGCTCACGGTCCATGTTCGTCTCGAACTATCTTATGTCACCCGCCACTTTATGGAGTCGATTATTGACGTTTGACCCAGATAAATGAAGTTCATAATCGGACGGTATATTGAGCTTTAAATTGCGCGACGAGAATTTAATTTTTAATTATGAATTTATTATAAATCATATTATAATAGAGGTAAAATAATCAAGAAATATACGTAGTAATTAATAATTAATATTAATAATTAATTTCATCATTTATCGTTAATTATTAAATATTGTGTGTTAGATTATTGTATGTATATATACATAGAATATTAAAATATTAATATATATTAACACTTTATCGTCAAGTGTTTCACGCGTGCAGTTTTGCTAATTGTGAGCAGCTTTTAAAAATTGTGCTTTTAAAAGATATTCAAAACGAAAATGTTTTCATACGTCTGATAACAAGTTTTTTTTTTTATTGTAACAAGCTATACCGTGCGTTTACTATTCTGCTGATCATCGATAGAAGTGTGACAATTAAAAATTCGAGATAGTATAGAAATATTTCGTCATCCACACAAATATATATATATCTTTTTGTGTCTTTTTTTCTAGTACGCATGTAAATGTGCTTACAATATATACGAAACTGGAAACGCAGAATATTCCGGAGATAAAATGTTAATATTGCCTGAATATTCAACATCGATAATTAACATTATAATACCCGGGACAGATTTTCGGAGTTGGCGACTTCTGATACACCCCGATATGTCCATTGCTCGTTATACGTGCCCTTTCGCCTCCCAGAACCGCATATCCCTGAATCCTCCGTCGCCACTACGTGGCGACAGGGGTAACATATGCGGTGCGAATATTAACCCGGCGAGGGAGAGGAGAGGGATCTCTCGCTCTGTCTCCCCGGATTAATTTGCGGCCATCGGATTCGCGATCTTGGCCGCCGAAGAGTATACCTATACGTATGTATATCGGATCTCGCGCGAGCGCGGTTGGAATGCGCGCGAGAACCGTCTTTCCGTTTCTCATTAACGTACCTGCAATTTCCTTCCTCTTCTTTTTTTCTTTTTTTTTTTTACATCTACGATTTCGCTGACTCGCAATCTGGGCAAATTCGCGTCTATGTATCCGGATCCCGATGAGAGGCTAATTAGAAGTGAATCGGAGAAGTCGTCTCGCTCGTTGAGATGATGTCCTCGCGAGAGATGATCTCGATCCGACGCGAATCCTCGTTTATTACCTCCCCTCCTTTTAGGATTGGCCGAGCGTGCGAGTGGATCGGTGCGCGCTAGTTAGAGACTCCACAACCACCGCGATCTTGTCCGATCTTTGTTCAGCGACGATCGTTGGCACTTCACGCTTCGGGCTGCCTATTGAAGAATTGGTACTGCAACAGGCGGAAAAGAAGGGAGGACGTCCCTTTACGGCTTCGCCGTTTCTCGTACAGCGCGCGGCGCGAGAATAAAGAGGAACCGCGCTAATGATCGATCGCAGAAGGCACGAAGTCTCGGAAGAATCTCGTTGAATTCAGGACAAGCGCTCTCTTAGAAAATTTCTAAAGTTACAAATTAAAGTCTCTCCGGATCTAATATCCTTTCCGTTGTTAATTTGATTTTATCTTTTTTTTTTTAATTGAACGCAAGGTAATATTCCTGCATCTTATCTCGTCTTGAGAAATTAATTCATCGACTATTGACTCGATAAATGTCAGAAAGGAAATTACAATTTATTTTTTTTTCAGAGAAAGAGAGAGAGAGAGAGAGAACGCAAAAAAATATTAAATTATTAAATTTTTAAATAACCATACAGTTATTTATATAAAAATATTTAACACGTATAGCGCAAACTTTGATATTCTTCTCGAAATTATCGCGTTCGAATTATCATCAATTACGGACAGGAAACTTTGCTTTGATCAAAATTTCGATATCGCGCGAGGGTTTCTCCCAATTAATCGAGAATCTAATCTCTAAGGAGAAGAGGTGCATGTGGGAGTGAGATCAGACGGAGAAAGAAAGAGAGAGAGAGAGAGAGAGAGAGAAAGAGAGAGATTGAGAGAGAGAGAAAGAAAGAAGAGAAAGAGAGAGAGAGAGAGAGAGAGAGAGAGAGAGAGAGCGGCAAGCACGAACGGAGCAAAGTCTTAGCGAATATCCTTACACTGTAACGGAGGGTCAGTGGGAATGCTGTCCCGGTAGCTGGAGTGATGGAGAGAGTGTTGGTGGTGGTGGTGGTCCGTTCAGGTTCAGGCAGATGGGGGGTAGTTGTCTTACCATGCTGGAGCCAACCTGCTGCAGTAGCCCGATCCCCTGCTGCGACGACGTCGAGGATACGGACGGCCGTCTCGAGCCGCGAATACTGTTTAGGCTCGTGCTGAGCAGATACGGCACGCTGCTACTCGTGATCGGCATCCCGCCGATCGATCCCCCCTGCGAACAGAAATTCGATTTGACGTTGAATCTCGCGGAATTCCGAGACGCTCGTTTTTCACGCGCAAAATAAACGAGAGAGACGACTAATTTTTCTTTCGATTCTTTCCGAAAGCCCTCAGCAAATCTATCCGCGTACTATACGTTAACACTCTCGGCGCATTAATATGTATACCGCGCGGAACGATCAATTAACGACTCCGATTTATTTCTGTTTTACGTGTCGTGTCGTATGATCAATAGAGGGATTCGCTTTTATAGGCGGCAGGTAGTTTTCCGATTGTTCCAAAGCGCTACGCAAAAATGTCACTAGGTCACGTTAGTTTTAAACTTTTAATGTGTCTCATTAAACGCTAGATAAAATTCCGGGAGAATCGTCGAATTTTACGATCTCCGAATTCACCGTCAATAATTCTCATATATATATATATATATATATATATATTTCGCTTGTTGTATTATTTTTTTATTATCTGTGTACTACGTGATACTTATCTCTTCTTTTACTACATTACGTCACTGCGTGTCGCGTGTCAACGATACGTTTCCGGCGCGAATTAAAGTAGGCGCGGTAAAAAAGATATACGTGCGTACATCTATACATATATGCAGGGTGTTCCGCGAGAAAACCGACAAACTTCTAGAATGTAATCTAGAGTTCATTCTAAGCAAAAAATTTCATGCACACCATAGGTTAATTCGACTCAGTTATAGACAATTTTATTAATATTGTAGTAATTGTGTATATTGTAATACTTGTAGTAATTATGGAACAGGGCCCAGAGGTGATAAGTCAGGAGATCGAGCAGAAATTTGCATTACTGACAAGAATTATAAAAATTCTTCATATCTCGATAACTGAACCGAGTTGATCTATAGTGTATACGAACTTTTTTAATTATTGTTAGAATGAACTCTAGAATCCTAGAAGTTTGTCAATTTCCTCGCGGAACACCCTGTAGGTGTACATATGCATATATATATTTACCGTAGGCGGGGATAAATTAATATTAGATCCACGTCGTTCCTGAGGACCGGTGCTGGAGTGTCGACGGATCGGCAGCCCGCTACCGGGTGTCCCGCCCGGCGAGCTCGCGCAGGACGGCGCTATCCGTATCTTCGGCGTCATCAGGGTGTTGTCCGACAGGCGTCTGCTCGTGAACGTGTTGGCCACACGCAGGAAATTGTTGTCGTTGGCCGACGTCGAGGTGAACCATCCGCCGAACATCGCTAAAAAAAAAAAAAAAAAAAACGGCCATTCCGGTTCGGTTAGATCGATCTCGTTCTTCGCGCCCTCTCGCCGAGGCGAGGAGGTTTCGAGCCCCCTCCGCCCGAGAATCGGTGTGTTAATATTTAATATTGAGAGAACTATCACATTTCCACTTACCAGCCATCGAACTTTTCCGCGCCATATTTTCCGCGGACGCCGTTGATAAGGAACCTGCGTGCGGAGAGATGCCCGTTTTAGTATCATGAGCGCGGATCCCTCGAAGGACCGTTATCATAAATATTAGATAAAGTTAATGGACCTTTACCGATCCCGTCTCGCTGCTGAGAGACGGAGGTTTTATTAAACCATCGTTTATAATTTAATTAATATTTATGTAATCCTTATTCACATCGGAGCGCTGTTTCGCCGTAAAAGAAAGTGTCGTAAAGGAAAGAGAACACTTTTTAGCTATTATGAGTGACTTAAGAAGAAAACGTTCGAGTGTCGAAAATTTAAGAGTCGAAAATTAAAGACTGTGTAAAAGCTTTAGAACATTTCGTGGAAGTTTAGATTCGCGCGTAAAAAAAAAGAAAAAAATATTGGATGACGTTAGAAAAGATGTTTGATATATCTGCGAATATATTTTTGATATTAGTATTCGCACCGATGCTGTTCTTCCTGGCCATATCCTCGGCCGACGAGGTCTTACGTTGCTCGATGCGCAAATTCGGAATGTTGAACGTCGGCACGTGCATGTTATCGGTGCTGTACTGATGTCGCAGGGATCGATACTTGTCCGGACTCGGTAACGATAGATTGTCCAGCGTCAATTTGTTCCTCTGATTTCTACAATGACAGAAACGTGAGAGAAAGAGAGCTCGAGCTCGGTTAAATTCTACAGATGCATTTACGTATATCGACAGATGCGCGATATTAATTAATTGATAGCCGCCATATTTATTAATTATATTAGGTAATTTCCGTAATCGAGTTAAGTGTGGCGTAAATGGAATCTTTGTTTCGGCGGAACAGTGTTTCCGCGATAAAATGTCGATCAATTTTTCGCTTGTTTAAATAATATTATTCGTAATTATTCGTGATTACTAAAATGTGTATGGATAACGCATTAATTTTACGATTGAAAAATTCTGCAGAATTATTTCGCACGCGCCATTAAACGCGCGCACAAATCGCTCGTTTATTTTCGCAAATAATTATTAGAGAGAGAGAGAGAGAGAGAGAGAGAGAGAGAGAGAGAGAGAGAGAGAGAGAGAGAGAGAGAGAGAGAGAGAGAGAGAGAGAGAGAGAGAATCGCATTGTTCCGTTTAACCGACGCTTTTAATTACACCGCTCGCTCTTAGTGTCTTAATTGCGCTTGCCTCTCGATGTTGTTCAACATGTCCTGCAGCACCTCGAGGAGCAGGATGAATTGCTCGAGATTCAGAGCCGGGTTCACGGTTTGCGGTAGCAAAGACGGCATCGCGTGAGCCGCCATCCAGTTGACGGACAAGCCGTATTTTTTGTCGGTGAGCATCAGCCTGTAAATATCTGTAAAACGCGAAACGGACGAGAGTGATTAACCTTAGGGTTGTTTGTGTACGGTTCGTCTCTTCTTCCTTAAAACGGATATCTCTATATCTCTATATCTCTTTGGAGCACAAGTCATTTATTTCTTTATTTTTCTCCTTCTCTTTTTTATTTTTCTTTTCCATGTTGTCCCGAGAACGGGATCTCTTCCCTTGCCTCATTACGGATTAAAACGGTCTCTGGTCGATTTCTTTTTCCTTCCTAACAGGCATTTGATCTAAAAGTCCTGGGGTTTTATTGAAATATTGTACATTTGCCCGAGCATCATATGATCAGTAATAACTGCGCTTGTCTCGATAAATATAATTGTAGTAACTAATAAAACTGTGAATTATTTTTTAGCGCTTTTGAATTGCGAGCGAACAGAACGAAAGAGAGAGAGAGATATGTATTACTCTCTCGTGTCTTCTTTTACATCTCGTTTTATATATCGAAAGAATTTAATAATATATCTTTCGAAATATAAGACACGCGAAGTAGTTGATGGTCGTCATCGAGAGAGGCTTTTACTAGATGAGAATACGAAGTATACGAAGTATCCACGCTTGTGTGTGATGCGCTCGCTCTTTACTTCACTTACTTACAACCCGCACGACGATCTCGGGCTCTTGCAGCTTGACTTTACAGAGCAGCGGTAGGATGCAGTCGATGATCTTCTGCTTCTCGAGACGGCACAGGATGCACGGCACCACGTCCATCAGTACTCGCGCGTCCGCCGAATTGTTCTCGAAAGCGTCCAGCAGCTTCGGCAGCACCACGTTGCGTATAGCGTCGTCCTCGAGGTAATTCGTCACGTGCGCCACAGCCACGAACGCGGCCATCTAATGGACGAACAAATCAGTCAAAAGTGTTATTAATAAAAAAAAAAAAAATTACTCTTTTAGAAATACAACAATTTCTTTCGATTCTTTAGATAGGTAGATCCACGATATATTCTTAAATCGCGAGAATCAGCTGTAATAAATTTGGCATTGGTGATTTTAAATATAATTGAGAAATAATCTCTCCATTTTATATAAAAAAAGATTATGGAAAAACTAAGAAATTTTCTTTTAATTTCTTAAATATCTCTTCAAGATTGACATATTTCTTTCGACGGTGTTTAAAGATGTTTCTTTGGTCTCGTCTTTGTGTGCGAAATCGATCGTTTACTTACTCGTACTTGAATGGTCGAATTCTCGAAGGACATGTACAGCATCGAGAGGACCTCGCGCTCGTACTCCTGGGGCGTCTTCTCCAGGATGACGTGCAGATTCTCCAGTAGGGTCACGGTTCCCTGAATCGACTTTCGATTGGTGAAGAGCGGTCTGCGGAGAGAGAGACAGAGAGAAAGAGAAAGAGAGGGAGAGAGAGAGATAGAGATAGAGATAGAGATAGAGAGAAAGAGAGAGAGAGAGAGAGAGAAAGATGGAAGAGGTGTGAGAGAAGGTGAGACGAGACGTGCCTATTTCGCGCGGTCTCGCGCTCATTTCCGCCCTCGTTCACGTACGTACTTGAGCGTAGGAAACACGATCTGGTCATACTCCTCCTTGGTGCAGTTCTGAACGATGTACAACATGGGCTGCAACACGGCCGACAGCACTTCCTGCGTCTGCAGCTCCGCGTGAAGATACGTCCAGATGTGCTGATACCAGAGTTTCTGCGGAAAATGTTGTGCGTGACACGCGGAAACGTGCGCGATTAGGATAGGGACTCTCTCTCGCCCACGGAACAAAGTCAAATTTACAGCACCCGACGTAGAGAGAGAGAGAGAGAGACGCAATCGCATACAACGCGCTAACTCTTCCTTCTTGCATGTTTTATAATTTTCTCTATTTCCCGAAGAAGTGCGAAGATCGAAACGTTCGAAACTGCAATGTATTAAGAAATTAGGGAATAGGAACTTAAAAGAAATAAAATAAAAATAAACGAAGAAAAATAATAAAAAGTGTCGTTCATTCAGAAATTAGGGAATCGGAACTTAAAACTGAATCTACAATCTAGAATCGTAGATTCAGTTTTTTCGTTTCGGAAGTTCGCGCCCTGAATAATTAACGTCGCGATATATATTCGCGCATGTACCTTCGGCATGTACGGCAACAGTTCCCTCAGAGTCGTCGTGTAAAAGTGCTCCTTCTGCGACACGTCCTTCATTTTGCTGACGTCGAGAAATTGCAGGGCGTGCACGAACGGATCCCGGAAGAACTTGATCATGGTCAATATTTGCGCGGTGGGTCTCTGCTCGGGATCCTTGTGCAGGAGTCGCGTTACGGCCTCCCGCAAAGGTATCGGTACCAGCGGCAAGAGAACGGCGACATGATCGTCGAGCTGATATTGGCACAATAATAAACAACGCGACACTTGTTTAATCCGGCGAGTTTTATTTTTTAGAAGACTTGAATATATTTTATAATTCAATTATAAATTTCTTTATTCAATTATCAATTATTAAATATCAATTCAATTTATTTTATAATTCAATCGTAAAATTATTTATTCAATTATCAAATATCAATTCAGTTTATTTTATAATTAAATTATAAATTTATTTATGTAATTATCAAATATCAAATCAATTTATTTTATGAATTTAAAAATATTATTAAAATGTATCGTGTGCATTATAAGATTATATTGTGTGTGTGTGTGTGTGTGTGTGTGTGTGTGCTCTCCATAATTATTGTATATTAATTTACGGGACAGCAGAAAAAAAAGACTAGCTGTGCGATAATGTAGAGCGTAGAGGGCTCTCTAAATTATTCTTTATATCGCGAATATTTTTTTGGAAAATTGCAGCTGCTCTTTTGACGATTGAAATGTTGAATAAAATAGCGAATAGAGCGCAGCAACGAATGACGCACTACGTCGCGTCGTTCTAACGAAAAACAAACGCAATTTGAAGCCACCGGATAGAATAAAATCAATACTTTTTATATAAACAAATAGGTATCTCGAAAAGAGAATTTCAGCAAATAAATTGCACAGACGCGCTTTTTTTACCATTTCAAATTAGATCAGCCAACTATGATTCGATTGCAATTGTGCGATACGATTTGCAAAGATGCGCACGACGGTGAAAAAAAAAAAGAAAAAAAAACTCGAAAGGGAAGAAGTATGTACACTAAAGATTAAAGTTTATTTGTGCATTATAAGAATCACAGAGAGACTTTTTCAAGGATCTTCGCGAAAGGAAATATCTCTCTCTCTGTCCCGAGAGTTACATCCTTTCAAAGAATACGAGTATATCCGCGAGATCCTCTTCTCGACATTCTTAAGGGAATCATCCCCCTTTTTCCGTTCTTGCGAACAGATTAACTTACGGTCTCGAGTTGCTTGAGATAATCCGAGCAGCTGTGATTCGCCTGTATCAGCGGCCGACCCTGATTGTAGATCGCGCATATCGTCATACCGAGGCTGTACATGTCGCTGGAAAAGCTCCCGAGCTTCTTCTGCTGCACTTCCGGCGCTGCAACGTGTTGCGCGCCGCGTTACAGAACGTAACGTAATCGTAACGTCCGGTATACCGGTCGTGACGAGAGGGTAATTAGCAATGCAAATGAGAAAGAGAGAGAGAGAGAAAGAAAAAAAGAGAGAGACGTAGCCGTTTGACGTAGCCGGAAAGCTGCTACCAGTAATTTTCGCCAGTGACTCGATCGAAGCAAAATGGGATGCAAAGTGAACCGAGTTTATCGCTAAAGTTCGGAGATAATAGAGTTTTTCCCGCGCATAAATCCGATCCCATTAATGCCGCCGACCTCATTTCTCTCGCGTACGTAAACAAGCTCACTTTTTTATGTATATGTATATATAAACACCAGGAGTCATAGAGAACTCGACTGCCTTTCGTGGCCAATCTTCCCCCCCTTCTGCCCCTTCTCACCCTCCCGTCTTCCTTTTAATATCATCGTATCATCCGGTAATATTTTGTTCGCCCTCCATCTGGCACAGTCGTGTTCAATTTATTAGGGCCTCGCTACTTAGATCCACGTTATCGATAACTGTATTTTATTTTCCACGGTAATTATATGAACAACTGATATTACTCTTTTATGTATCGCCATCGTATAATACAGAAAAAAAAAATGTGCTCGCGCGAATTGTTGTGAATGTTGAATCGTTTGAGTTTTTCGTTATTAGTCATCCCTAATCTCCGATATACATACGTGTATATATATGTATATACATATATTGTATATACGAACGTTCGATAGAAATGTATTCACCGAGCGCGGAGTTCAATTCAATCGAATTACAAAACGCGATATCGAGTCGTTACGTTATTGTAACGGCTGTATAATTAGATTTCTGTTTTCATCGCGCATTCATCGCGTTAAATACAACTGTGTAATACCGAGATTGCTTCATCTAACACGAGGATCGCGCGCGCAAACGTGCAAACACAAATGAGGGTGGGAGGGGGCGGGGGATGAAAGCAAATAGCCGCGTTTGAATATTAAACGTATACGTATTCACGAAATGCCAGATTTTTTTATCTCCCTGTTGCATAAAGATCTTTTAAATTCCATTTATTTGAAAGAGGTAAAAAGAATGTCTATTTATAAGGATATAATATTCAGAGTTTCTATTTATAGAGGAGCCATTTTCTATTTACGAAGAAAATCAATTACTCGGGTTACGAGCGAGGAGGCTCGGGAATGCATTTAATCGCGTTGAGTGCCAACGAAATACACAAACTCGATTGATTTCACTAGTAAAAGTTGAGTGACTCGCGAAACATTGTTATACCGGAAACGGCTCTCCCGGCGCGTGTAAGGGCGTACGTTAACGTTAACACGACACCTCACCTATGTAATCGAGATTGGGCTGAGTCATTTTCGGCATGTGCTTCGTCCACGATTGCACGGTTATCGGTACCTCCTTGGCCCCCTCTAACAAGAGCGAAACGCATTCTGAAGTAACAGACCGCCTTTATGCCATCACAGTTTGGCCGATACGTCACTTAGTTCTAATTAGCCTCTTTTCTTTAATATTCTCTAAAATCTATACAAGATATACGAAAACAATTCTTCTTTTTTTCTTTAATTTAATAATATAAATTTTTGTCATTATATGTATTATATATTTATTTATTAACGAATCGTTTTATCATATTTAATATTGGACAATTAAAAAAGAGCAGTGTGACATATCACTCTTTATTTGGAGGAAAATTGCTGATGCTGACAAAAAATGGCCAAACTTTGATTAAGGAGTTTACTTTTGATACGAGGGATAACGAGATTGCAGACTCACCGAGAAACTCGAACCCCGACAACTTCCAGGTGCCTCTCTTCGTGATGATGATGCTTGTCGGGCAAACGTTTCTATGAAGAAATTTACAGTTGCCGTGAAGAAATAAGAGAGCCTCTGTGATCTGCGGGAAAAAAAAAAATAAATAAAAAAGTCTATATAATAAATCGTCCCTGGAATGTGAAAGAGAGAATATATATTATTTTTCTCTTTCACATGATACATACATATGTATATATTTCGAATAATTTTAACGTTATTTTTCCTCCGAGGAATTTCGATATTATTTTTCCGCGACATTTCATTTCAGTTTAGTTTATTTACTTTTCGTTTATTTACTTTTCGTCAAAGATATGATTGCGGGATCCGGGTCGTTAGACCGCGTTACTAAACGCGATTGCTGTTACACGGTGACGCAAGTTTGAGTCGCAGTTTGAAGGGAGTTAAGGGCATCAAGTATTCTATTACGCTTCGTAATACATTCTATTATGCGAAAGCTACGCCGAGCAGTGGCAGCAACACCGTGATGAAGTTGATTTCTCGCGGTTACAACCGGGAACTCGTTTTTGAGAAAATTCGCTCGGATCATCCTCTCTCTCTCTCTCTCTGTCTCTCTCTATCTCTCGGTTGTGCACGCATGCGTCCGGATCCGACTTAATTTTCCGCAACGCGACCCCGTTATTACGTCTACGCTATGATTGTGCTTACGCACAATGTCACGGTCGTGCATGCGTACTCGTGTCTCGAAACCTGCCTCTTTTATTCCGCGCAATGAGATCGATCGCGTAATTTCCGCTCCGAATAGCGAAAATCGATCATTTTCACGCAAATTTGACGCGATTCGACATCTAATTTCACGTTATAATGTACGTACTACATTCTGCCGTAGTAACAATATATCGCGGGGATACCTTGTATCGAAAGCCCGTGGTGAATGCACGCATGCGGATCGTATATCCATTAAATATTATATTAGAGAAAGGAAAGCGAGAAAGAGAAAAAAAAATATATATTGCAATATTATGAAACGAGACGTAGGTAGAAAGAAGAGCTTAAAAACACGCCACGTGGATTTTTTGTTCCGGTGGTCTCGTTTTACACGCTTACAACGACTTAACTGCTAATGGACGAATCCCATTATCGGGTGCCCCTGTATTTGTGGAGCCGCGAAAAGCATAATTATCGTCCGTCCGTTCCTCCATCGTGAAAATAGAAACAAATGAGAGAAATAAAATTCACGAAAATTGATTTATCGGGAATACTACGGACTACGGGCAAGAAAAAGAACCGAAGCATTGCGCAATTTTTATGGTGGACATTCGATAACATTTTTTTTCCTAAACAGAAAATTATTGTCTCTTCTTACGTAATTTTTTTTTTTTTAATCAATACGATGTTATATAGACAATTAATTTAAATAATATAACATAAAATACATTTTTTTAACATTCAGCTACTATTTGTCGTTATTATCTTTACTATGAGAAAATAATTTATTATAATAAAATAGAGCAGTTGAATAAATAGAGTTTCTGTCCTGTTTTGACTAACCATCAATGAAAGGTATTTTAAGTGTTTGAACACTATTAGTAACAACCATATTTATACTTAAAAAAAAATTAACAGTATTCTTGGAAATATTGATTCACTTTTAATGTACTTCTAGTATATCGTATAATTACGGCTTTTAAACAAGGTAGAAACTCTCATCGACGTGCACTTACGTAGATATTTTACGATATTTCCACAAGATAAATAATTAAATATATCTCAAAAATATATGTAAGAGCAATTTTCTTTTTTTTTTTTTTTTTAAGAATTACTTTCTATCGGAAGATTTTCCATTACCTGCAAAAGCCCGTATTTGACCTCCAGCTCGTGCAGCTCGTACTCCTTGACGAAGGTCGAGCGATGGTGGCTCGTGGTCGGCGGGTGATTCTGCTTGCCCATCGGTCCCGAGGATTGCGCCGCGAGGGTGTTTGCTAATTGCTCCTTGTACGCCAGGACATTCGCCAGGCTGGCCAGGACCGGCTCCGACGCGAAGGCCAACGTGTCCGCGCACTCCTCCACTTTGTACGCCTACGTCACAAATATATAGCGCGTCGATCTAGATGGAGTGGCTCATGAAAAAAAATAGTCCAACGAATATATGTATATTTATACATTTCGACCGAAAACCTTTCGAATAAATTGGCGAAATTCGTTGCCATCCGTTTCGTTTTCAGATAGATTCTGTTTCCAATTACGTTTGGCTATGTGTGTGTGTGTGTGAGTGTGTGTGTGTGTATTTGCAATACGTATTTTAAATTTCCATTTTAGAAATTAAGCGAGAGAGAGAGAGAGAGAGAGAGAGAGAGAGAGAGAGAGAGAGAGAGAGAGAGAGAGAGAGAGAGAGAGAGAGAGAGAGAGAGAGAGAGAGGAGAGAGAGATATCACGTTTCTTTCGCTTCCGTTATCGTCTTCTCCGCCGCTTTTCGGGAAATTGCTCTTCTCTTCTCTAATTCCTCTCTAATGCTTCTTCGATAAATTTTCCCGATACGGCATATTTTTTTATGCATTTTTTTTTTATTTGCAAGATTTCTCAAGACGAGACTTTCAAGCGAGACGATAAAATGAGAATTAAGAAGAAAAATATATATAATTAGCTTGCTTACGATACTTATGTCAATTATCTTGTATTACGTCAGAGAAACGTGGAAGTTGGAAAAATAAACTTATATAAAGGCCGTCTTTTCACCGAGACTTCTCTCTCTTTCTCTATCGACGTAACCATTTTAGTTTGATGGTCGACTTGTGAAATGTAGAAGATACGGAGAGGGGGTCGGCGGGGGGGAAAGGGGGGTGGAGGAAAAGGGAGAAACTTCTCGCACTTCACCTTGGCCTATATAACGCACGTCGCGGGTCGCACGTATTTACGTACCTGCAGGAGCTTCGGATGCGAGTATCGTTCCATCTGAGTGGCACCCGCGCGCAATATGTCCGTGACCGTTTCCCTGCGTTTCGGCTTGTGCAGCTTCTCCACGGAACGTTTGTCGAACAGGAAGATCGAGACCTCCTGGAAGAGCGAGCGACCGCTATTATCTCTCTCGCGCACGAACGAGCGAGCGAGCGAGCGAGCGAGCGCGCTCTTCTCCGTGAATTTATCTTCGGAATTGAAGCGCGAGAATCGTGTCCGTTCGTCTGATAACGAAATCGCACGAACCCGTCTCGTTCCCGCGCTCCAACCCTTCGATCACTTTCGGAATCGATTTCTCGAATTGGATTACTTCTAATCCGCGATCCAATCGTCTCCTTGTCTCTCCATCCAGATGCTATCGTTGGGAGGAGAGAAGATTGAATCGCGCGATTAAGGTGTTAATAATAGACACATCTCGGAAAGAGATCTCGGTCCTTAGCTTAGATAATTAAGCTCTTTATCGCATTTATTGCTTTTGCCTTACATTGAAAAAGAAACACTGCGGAGTCTCTTTGCAGACTTTCGAATTCATTATTTCCAATTCGGAAAGAATTTTGATTAGCAGTGGGAAAAATATGTTTCATAAAATTCCGATTTACTCAACTCTATTTAAAACTAATAAATAAAAATATATATACAAATAATAAATAAATATATTCATCCGAATAAATCTCACACAAATCTTTATGCTGCCTCATCTCCGGAAAATAGCTTTCAATATAAGAATACATATCGGAAAATACTGTACGCCATTCTACTGTCAAAACGGAACTTTTCAATGAACATTTTATTTCCAGAGAGAAAGAAAGAGAGCGAAGGATTTGTATTTTATTCTGAACAGATCTTTCACTCTTCTCAGGGGGGAGGTTACGATAAAACTGCAATAACATTCCATTTCGCTCGGATTGACTCCTTGCAATTAGGATTCAGAGGGACAAAATTATTATCAAAATAAGGTATGAAAAGGGCTAATAAGAGCCAGGCGCAGATATTAGACGCAACAAATTTGTTGTTTAAATTCTTTACTTAATTATCGTCAACGTTTCGGTCCTTTCTTTGGATCATCTTCAGCAGTTTGATTAATGGAAAAATTCAAGTATTTTGTATGTCCTGACCTCAGTGACAAGTACTGTTTTGTATGTCACTGAGGCCAGGACATACAAAATACTTGAATTTTTCCGTTAATCAAACTGCTGAAGATGATCCAAAGAAAGGACCGAAACATTCACGATAATTAAGTAATGAATTTAAACAAGTTTGTTGCGCATAATATCTGCGCCTGGCTCTCATTAGCCCTTTTCATACCTGTATTTCGTATTCATATATCAGAGTTTTTTCGATTTATTACACCGTTCGACACAGATTTTTACACTAGAAAAATTACAAAAGAGTGTGAAAGTAGGGCATAAATATTGTAAAACCTTTCTGCGTTTACAGTTTGTCGAGATCAAGTCATTTACCTTTTTCATCAGCATTTGAATTTTATCGAATATTGCATTTTTATCATATTTGTTTACTTATTTTTTAAATAAACTTTTTTGTTATTGTTATTTTTTTTAGATAATATTACAAGAAAACTAAAATGCAGTGTCCTAATCGAAACCACTTTTGTTATGTTTGCGGTTTATTTGCTTTTCCGAATCATATGAGAAACATTACAAGAAGCATTGTGGAAGGATTTGAAGGCTATTTTGTTATAGCGTATTGTATCGAATTTGAAATACATGAATTCATTACATAAATAAATCAACAAAAAATTATTAAAAATATGAGTAAGCAAATATGGCAAAAATGCGATATTCGATAAAATTCAAATGCTGATAAAAAAGATAAATGACTCGATCTCGACAAACTGTAAACGCAGAAAGGTTTTACAATATTTATGCCCTACTTTCACACTGTTTTTGGAATTTTTCTAGTGTAAAAAGAAAAGTCGATTTTTGTCGAACGGTGTTATAAATATTATCGAATTCCTGATTTTTTTTTTTCTTTCGCGACACCAGTTACCATTCTGTCCTTCTTCCGGTAGCCGTCGTAGATGCGCCAGACGTTCTCCGGTCCGGCTGTAGCGGACTGCTTGCCGATCTCGTACGTATTCCGTATCGGATCGGGGAGCAGGTCGCACGGCGCCGTACTGCTGCCTCTGGACTTCGCGAACATGATGCGGCGCACCAGGAAGCGAGGGCCCCTCAGTGGATCAACGTCGACCTCGTCCGTCTATTATCTGCCGAGCCAAAATTCAGGTCGAGCGCGTTAAGTCTACCCGCCGGAGGGATAAAGGGCTGGCGAAGGGAAAAGGGAGGGAAACCCGAAGTGTAATATCGCGAAAACAATCTCTATGTTCGTTCGTGACAATGGAATATTCGCGACGGTATGATATTCGCGAGATTCCTTCCTACGTATCTGTGTGTGTGTGTGTGTGTGTGTGTAAAACACGAGGGAGATCGCCGAGAGATTCGCCAAAATTATGTTGACTTTAAATGTCACCATTGCTGCATGAAAATTTCTATAAATCGACGATGAGAGAGAAATTCTTGAAAATTGTTTCTGATCTTCCGACAGCGAGAATTGAAATTTTTAAATTTTTAAATTCCTTTAAATCTTTCCTTTCTTAAATCTTCAAATTTCTTTAAAATCTTTAAAATCTTTAAATCTTTAAATTTCTTTCCTTCAGTCTTTCTATTTTCTCTGATAAGAGAAAATTAAAAGACGGAATAATCGTGAAAATTAAAAGAAATTTTACTTAGAATTAAGGGATTAAAAAAATAAATTAATAGGTGGATTCGAAGGAATTGGAATCACATTTATGTCAAACGTTTAAAAAAATGAAAAATTTTTTAATCGTTCGATTCGTTTTTTTTTTTTTTTTTTTTTTTTTTCACATATTCCTCTTTTCACATATTCCTCTTTTCACGTCATCGCGAAACAAAATTCACATTTCGTTTTATTTAACTTTTTTTAAAAGACGCGCACTATGATTTATAATCGATTTCTTTCTTTTGCGGGGATTTAATCCGGGAAGCCTCTGTGTTCGTGATTAATTAAATTTTCTCTTTGCAGTATTATACTGCACAGAATGTCCAAATACCTACGAATTCTTTGACTGACATGAATTGTATCCACCTGGAGGTACTATTAGTAGAAACTTTTTAATTATCGACATTGAAAGTTTCGTTGAAATTAAACGGGCATGAGATTTCGTTACCTATTTGCAGTTCCTCTGCGGCTTAATTTGCAAACTCGTTTTTTTCATCCGAGAATGTTAAGTAACCTCGTAAATATTGAACTTGTAAGCTCAATATTGAAACACCTCTGTGATTTGCAGCAAAATATTAACCGTTTATAGTCCGTTTACAGCAAAATACAACTATTCGTCGCGAGCTAAACATTCATACGACTAAAGCTGAGCAAATTATGTTTTTACAAAGGAAGGAACGTTCTTTTTTTGCATTTGTGCTATAAGTAGAAGGAAAATTAAATAAAATGAATGTATATACAATATAAAGCGAGCGTTTTCAAAAAGGGGAAATCTCTTTAATTGTCTGACTGAATAAAGAGGAAAGAGAGAGAAGGAGAAAGAAAGTGTCTCATCAACATCGACATTCACTGTCCACATTTCCATGACCGGCTATTCGAAAAATATAAATTCCTTTAGAAAAGAAATCGTGCGAAAGAGAGTTTGGACTTTTTTTTACAACTTCTCTCTCTCTCTCTTCATAAAATTTATATTTAGATATTCAGAGACTTTTCAGAGTATTCTCGTCCTTCGGAGGAAGAGATATTCCGTGAGTTTATTATTCGCGCTTCTCGCGTAGGAGTAAGAATCGTTATCAAATCTCCTCGACAATATAGAAATACGAGCTATTGAAAAACGTGTCGTTTTCAGAATATCCGGATATAATAAGAAAAAAATTAAGAAATATCACAAAGCAAAATCGATGTGAATGCGTCGTCGTCGCCCAATCACACTCGTTAGATCGAAAAGAATCAATATAGTATTCGTACCGAGCTCAGAATCTGATGCTTATGTACAGAATAACAATCTCTGCGTATAAATAATAATATTTATTTCGCGAACATGGCGCTCTATTTTTATAAAATTGTTGCTCGCATGTATGTACACATAATCGGGAATCGGACTAATCGAAATTCACAATGATTCATTCTGCGATCATTTCGTTCATTAGATGACGTAAACGACGCATATTTATCTTCTAATTAATTACTTCTTATACGTCTATATCTTACAGATATGCTCTAGTATAAAAATCTGGACGCGAATCTCCTACCATATTTTTATTATAGTCAGGTAAAATCATGATCAAAAAAAGAAAAGAGGGAGAAAGAGAAAGAGAAAATCTCATATTCTTATCTGTTTAAACTGACGTTTACCGTGTCTGCATTTCACAATAAATAATTCATTTAAATATAAATTTCTTGAAAAGTAAATTTTGCGAAAAATATAGAGTTTCGTTTTTCCCTATTATAATTCTTGAAATGTTTGAAGACATTTCGAGACATATCTAGAGATTATTCTTCGCCTCTTTCCCGTCGTGTAAGAATAGAGATCGTTTTCGCGTGCAATCTTCTCGGTAACGCGGAAATGCAAATACTCTACGAAATCTTACTGGTTTCCGAATACTGGAACATGACAATCAGGGACAATAACACGATTGACGCCATTTACTCGTCTCGCGAACGTTTGTAACCGGGAATTGGAAGACCGATATTATTCCCGAATCGAGTTCAGAGTTCGCTTTACTATGTAGTATATACATATACATATACAATAAAGGCGCGTGAATAAAGGCATCTGTGTGTGCGTGTGTGTGTGTGTGTATTTGTTTTATATCGGAACACGGGGAGCGTTGAAAGATCCTTCCTCAAGAGCAGTCAGTTACACACACACACGCAATCGAGGGACATCGAACCGAAATTTATAACAGCTTTGTTTCGCGATCAGTTCGTTCGAATGCACACGCGATTGATATCATTAATTAATTAAACATTTTTTGCGCGCGTCACATAAGATATTTTCACATATCTGGGCAAATATTTGACTTCAACATATTGCAGTACAAATATATATTAGAAGACTGGGACATACTAGCAGAGGAAGTTATGGAGGTAAATGAAGTTTTCCTAGACGATACGTAAATATAATCAGAATCAAAGAGAGAGTGAAAGAGAGAGGGGGGAGGGAGAAAGAGAGAGAGAGAGAGAGAGGGAGAGAGGGAGAGAGGGAGAGAGGGAGAGAGAAAGAAGGTGTCGAATGGAAGAGAGAAGGATGGTATATCGCTTTTTTTTTCTTTGTAATCTGGAATCAAAAAACCGACATCCCGAATCGAGTTCAGAGTTCGCTTGTCTATGTACATATGTGCAAGCGCGCGAATAATGACCTCTCTTTCTCTCTCTCTCTGTTTTGTGTGTGTGTGCGCGCGCGCGCGCGCGCGCGTGTGTGTGTGTGTGTGTGTGTGTGTGTGTATGGTAAATATTTGTTTATATCGGAACGCGGCGCGACGAAAGATCCTTCCTCAAGAACAGTCAGTTACATACATACATCGAGAGACATTGAACCGGTCGAAATTCATCGTGGCTTGTATCGGCAAATATATTTGATCCTGACATAATGATCAATACAATGTTTTGGCTGCAAAGAAATTTGGCAATTTGGCTAAGAGAGAGGGAAATTAGAAATACCACTCGGATTTACATGGAAAATACGTAAATATAATCAAAACGAGAGAGAGAAAGAGAGAAAGAGAGAGAGAGAGAGTGAGAGAGTGAGAGAGTTCGCTTGTCTATGTACATATGACAATCGCGAATATTGACCTCTATGTGTGTATATGTATTTTTATTTTGTGATACATCGGAACGCGCGACACGACGATACGTTAAAAGATCCTTTCTTAAGGGCAGTCAGTTACATACACGCATACAATCGAGAGACATCGAAATTCATCGAGTCTCGTTTCGCGATCAGTTCGTTCGTTTCGACACGTGATCAATCGCAGGAAGGCACACGCGATTGATAGATATTGTTAATTAGTCACAACACTATTTACGCACGTTACACAACAGAGTTTCAAATTTTTATCAAATATATTTTAGCCAAAATATATTTGATCCGGACATAATGATCAATGCAATGTTTTGGCTGCAAAGAAATTTGGCAATTTGGCTAAGAGAGAGAGAAATTGGAAATACCACTCGGATTTATATGGAAAATACGTAAATATAATCAAAACGAGAGAGAGAAAGAGAGAAAGAGAGAGAGAGAGAGTGAGAGAGTGAGAGAGTTCGCTTGTCTATGTACATATGACAATCGCGAATAATGATCTCTATGTGTGTATATGTATTTTTGTTTTGTGATATATCGAAACGCGCGACACGACGATACGTTAAAAGATCCTTTCTTAAGGGCAGTCAGTTACATACACGCATACAATCGAGAGACATCGAAATTCGTCGAGTCTCGTTTCGCGATCAGTTCGTTCGTTTCGACACGTGATCAATCGCAGGAAGGCACACGCGATTGATAGATATTGTTAATTAGTCACAACACTATTTACGCACGTTACACAACAGAGTTTCAAATTTTTATCAAATATATTTAAGCCAAAATATATTTGATCCGGACATAATGGGGACACATCCTCGAATTGATGTAGATTTGATGGAAAGGAGATTAGATTTGTTGCAAAGGAAGTGGGAAGCGCTAAGAGAGTTAATCAATAGAAATATAGATCAGATTTATATGGAAAATAAGTAAATATAATCAGAATAAGAGAGAGAGAGAGAGAGAGAGAGAGAGAGAGAGAGAGAGAGAGAGAGGGATGAAGAGAGAAAGAAAGTGTCGAAGAGAGGACAGTATATCTTTTTCTTCTTTGTCTCCCTTCCCCTTTCGCGAAGGACTTTCCGTGGAGAAAATATGATTCCTGATAGAGGCATTCTTTGCTTTGTCCTTCGTGCGTTCATCCTTTCTTTCACCGTGAGAGAAAATGATAAGAGAGAGACACACACACACACACACTTCTCTCTTGTCCCGCGCTCTCGCTCTCCAAGATTAATGCTCGCGGAATTTTAATCGCGCGACCACGACGTAAAGGAAAGGGCCATAAGTTTTCGTCAGATTGACATTAACGGGCGTTATCCGCTCCGGTAAATCGATATAAGCGCGCGAGCCGTTAATGTTAGCAAACGCACCCCTCTAATCGCACCCCCGATCTTCGAGGCTCGGTGCTTTCTCGCCCCGCGGCGACGTGCGGCGCGTTATCCTGTCGGATTCCCGGTGTGACCCCAATCTCACCCCCGTTATTCCAGCGCGTAATCCTTCTCTCGCGCACTCTTTCCGTTTATCCTTCTCCGGGGGCGAACGCGAGAACGCGAATCTCGCGAAGCTATAGCGCGATCGTAAACGGAGCCGTAACGCGATCAGGAAGAAGACTCGCGCGAAATCCCCGAAAGGAGCTTGCAACGAATATTATCCACGAATATTACACGCAATATATATATACATATATATTATATATACACACGCACACAGATACTTATTGTTAGACAAAACATACGGGAATGTGAAACACAAAAGGCGTACAGACGGTTAGACAGACAGGCAGGGAGCGCGAGAGTGTGTGACTCACCTGTTGCCGAACGATATCGGGAAACGCGCGACAGCACACCACCGTACATAGGCTCTCTCTCTGTGCCGAGAAGAGGAGGAAGAGGAAGCGGAAAAAAGAGAGACACCGTGGTGGTGGTGGCGGCTGCGACGACGACGACGACAACGACGACGACGACGACGACGATGACGATGACGGCGGCAGCGGCGGCGGCGGCGGCGACGACGGCGAAAAGGGGTTAGTAGTTAATCGCGAGAGTTGGCGCGAACTCTCGCGAGCGTGCGAGCGAGCAAGCGAGTAAGTAAAACGAATAGAGATGCGCGTGTCGCGCGCGCGCGCGCACGATGCACGACGCGGGGGTGAGTTAAAGGGCGAGAGGGTGGGAGGGAGGGGGACGAGCGAGCGAGCGAGCTCTCGCGCGGACAACGCGCGCCCCTGTAACGTGTGTGTATTTATATATATATATATATATGTGTGTGCGCGCGCGTGTGCGTGGTCGTGGACGCCGCGCCGCGGCCGACGGATGCGCCGATGGTGTGTCGCGACGATGGACTGGCACGATCGGAGGAGAAGAGGATCCTGTTATCCTGTAAACAGCCGCGATCCTCCCTCGACCCTTCGCCCCCGCCGTCACCGCCGTTCCAGCGGCGGCGGCGTATCGCCGTCGACGGCGACGTCGGCGTCGACGTTGATGACGGCGGCGGCGGCGGCGGCGGCGGAGAAGGATCACGCGCGTGCGCGCGCGCCCTCCGCCTCCTGGCTCTCCGCCGGCGCCTGGCGCAGGTCCTCGCCCGGCTCCGAGCTCAGGGTGTAGGCCTCCGCGTTGCCTGGAAATTATAGGTCTGGGTTGCAGGGTAGGTAGGTAGGTTGGTAGGTTGGTAGGTTGGTAGGTAGATAGGTGTTGGATATATATATATATATATATATGTATATGTATACGCGGGGGATGTATATATATATATGTATATATGGGTGAGAAAGGCGAGTAGAATGGGGGATTGATGCGGGATATATACGGGGTGTGTTTTCCTCTCTCCCTCGCATTGAAAAACCTGCCTGCCTGCCAGCCTGCTTGCCTGCTTGCCTTCCTGCCTGTCTGCCTGCCATCAATACGCTCGACCGCCTCTTCTACCCCCGAGACGTCACGTAACGATGAGCGATTGTCCGGCCTGACTGGCCGACCGGCCGGCTTGATTCGACACTAATTGACTTATTAAGTGAATCACCGACGAGACCGATGGTCCTCCTTTAATCCTCCGTTTGAGCGATCGCGCCGAAACTCTCGCGTAATTTTTGCTTTTAATTTTTGTTTCGATTCTCTCTTGAAGCGTTCTCGCTCCATTCATCACTGTCGAGATGATAACTTTAAAAACTTGTTTAAAAAAATTAAAAGAGAATGCGCGCGCAATTTATATGTTATTAATCAGCTTTGATGCAATTAAAGATAACATTTTTATATTTTATAAAGTATATACTCGCGAAAGGGAGTAAAATTTTATAACGTAAAAATTATATATTATATATAATATTTTGATGCGCCGATTAACGAATAAGAGCCTTAATTTTTTTATTTTTTTTATTTTTTTTTTTTCACGTGTGTAGAGAATGTTTCTGTGACGCAATTAGGGAGTTTGCGGAGGCGTAAATGAGAGGCGCGGTGCAAAAAAATGACGGAAATTTTAAACTTGCGGAATCGCAAAATCGCGCTCGAAATGAGTCACGCTCAAATTACGACGGGCTCATCTCGTTCCTGCATTGAACTCCTCGGATCTCGTTGCGTATACGTACTCTGACGTCACGCGCCGCTCCATCAGAAATACGAGTCACGGTCGTATCTATAACTCCGCATTGTAAGCAAGCTTGTTACGAGTCAACGAACCAATCAATGGACCGATCTAATTTCGTCGTGATCGTGCTATTGTGTGTCCGCGGCGTCTATTGTACATCCGTCCCGATCGGATCTCTTTCACAATCAATCCGTTTTCCCTGATTCGTCGTCGTATCGACCGGCAAATTTTATGTCCCAATGAGATTTTCGGAAAATCATGGCTCTCGTAAAATCACGGCCGAATTAATCGCGCTCGCGCGCGCACTGTCGGCTCGCTGTTCGATTGTAATTTAATTGGACGCAGTTATGCAGAGGGAAATCAATTACGAAATGTAATTTTTTTCGATCGCAGCCATTTTATAGAAGAATATTAAAAACAAAATTCCACACGTGTGTTGAAAATAAATAAATTGTTTGTCAAAAATAAATTGTTTTTTCCTACGCTTTCTAATGATTTAATTATTTTTATCTTGTACTATTTATATGTATATATTTAGATATAAAAAAAAGACATTCTGCGATAGAAATTTAAAAGTCTAAAAATTGACAATATCGATTCTTTTCCGTGTATCTGTGTCCAATTAAATCGTCAAATACGCTTATTAGATTCGTAAGAAGCTCGTAAGTTCCTTTTCGTAATATACTTTTTGCTCAGAGTTAGATTAAGGTGTATTGTGCTCTGAAATAGGATTAATTATAATTATACAATCAAGTAGGCGTAATAGCGTCGACATTTACAATACGAAACTCAATTATTGGCACGCGCAAATAGAGAGCGAAAGTAATTAATACGCGATGCATATTTTAATATATAGATTTATTTTAGGTAGATGTATATTTAGGGCAGATTCTTGGAATCGATGGATTTTTGACGCCTATATATTTTCTGTACAAAATGCCGAGCTAGCTCATTATTTGTCATCGATTTTCGAATATTAATATTGAAAGTTTTATCAGGCTCTTAAATTGAAATTTTCTGGAAGTAGAGTTTATTCCTCAAATTAACGAAGAGTAATATCTTGTGATTTCTCTGAGGCTCAATTTGCGAGAAAAGAGAGAAAGAGAGAGAGAGAGAGAAAGGGAGAGCTTCTCGTTTTCGACGGGTTGTTGAAAATTATCCGTATTACAAGGTATTTTCAACGAATCAGCAGTCCATACTGTGAATTATTGCGATGAATATGAAATTAGGGCGCGATTGAAATTCACTGCATCAAACGCATTATCGTGCAAGTACCATTTTCAGGTACGCTCACATCCGAAGAGTAGCAGCGGACGCTTCCGCTCGTATCGAACCGTTATACAGATACGATTACGCGCAGGACAATCGGAAATAGCGGTGTAACATTTGCTAACGCTATTAGGATTCTCCCGTCCGTGATCGACAAGGCCGAAGATGATGATGCGTCATTGGACGATGATATAGGCGCGATTTCCCGAGCGAAAATCTGAACGAACGAGAGAAGCTTGCTTTCTCTATATATAAAGTAAACTATCATCCAAAAACCATCGAATACATTTTTCATTGACATTGGATTCATTATTTAGACAATCTGATATCGATTAGGGAAAAGATTGAGAAAGATTATTTTTTATTCCATTTTTTTTTTCGCGCTTAAATAAAATTTCGCATACTTGATGTAAATTCTATGTAAGATTGATTAAAAAATATAATTTTATCATCCATTTAGCTTCTCAAAGTTTAATTCACGAAAATAAATCTTCTCTTTCTCAATCACTTGTGAAAAAATTATTAATGCTTCAAAATTTTTCAAAATTGATTCTAAATTGACAAAAGATTTTGTCATTAAAAAATCGTCTTGCGGTTTTGAGACATTCTGTCTAATAAATGGGCGAGATGGTTGCAACGTAAATTGAAAAAATCACGAAGATAATTTTCATATTGCCACCATTTATGTTCACAAGCATACTTGATTACCTAATTTATTGGATATAATAGACAATCTATTATAGACAACAGTAAATATCTGATCTATTAATCAACTGTAATTATCTAATCTATTAATCTTTAATCTTTTGTTCCCGCGAGATAATAATTTTCCGCCTCTATATATATATATTTGTTTACTCTATAAATGATTAAAGTGCAGGTTTGAATTTTCCTCTATCTACGTAATGCGATAACGAAATGATATGACCCATCATATTTTCAATTGATCACATTTTTGAATCAAGATACAACAATTATTTCTCGTGATTATAGAAATCTTTTTCGCAATATTTTCTCCTCGTAGAGAAATAATTACAAAAAAAAAAACAGTCTTATTTATTTTTTCTTCTAACATCAACCGCGCAATGAATTTAGTAAAGTGTTAAGATTTTATTTATCTATGTTTCCTACAAAGTGTGATTATCATTTCCCTTTATTTCTCGAGAATTAAACGTGAATACAGAGATACTTCATTAAAAGACTATGATGCAAAATTAAAAGATTATGATGCAAAGGGGAAAAAAAAAATTTGAAACAAAATAATAAAAATTAAAACAAGATTTTTAACGAAAAAAAAAAATCTTTGTGCAACAAACACAGAATGCATATCGTGTCAAGCTTATTATTCATTTCAGCGCGTATCGAATATCAAAATGTTAATCGTGCGGATATATCGATAAAAATATAACAATGTTGTAACATTGATCTAACCGCAAAACACTTAACCACAAAATTAACCGCATCCTTGTATCGAATTAATTATCATTTTCCGGTTCTCGTCACATAGAATTCGGATTGTCGCTTACAAGTTTAATCCAAATTTATACGTTCGCCCCCCCCCCCCCCCTGGATAAATTTCTTTTAATACCGCCATTTTGTAGCCGTAATCTCTTAGTCCGTCTTTCGACTTGCGCGATCTTTGCTTTTATCTTAAACTTTCCAAACACACTTCCAAAGTTTGAAACATTTACCGTGGTATAGGGAATAATAAGTACGATTCGATTTGCATAATCAGATGAAGACTTCTCGGGAAAATTCAAGAGCACGTTTTCGCGAGATGCTGTTTAATGATAATAGATTAGGCAATTCATGAAATCATTATGAATGAAAAAATTACAAAAAGAAGACGCGCCGAAAAGCACGAGAGAATGCGTTTATGCGGAATATATACATAAATTTTACGAAAAAAAAATATATATCAATATATTACACACATTTTCATTACACACACACACACACAATTTAATATTATTATTATTATATAATTTACATAGCATTCACAAGCGATATATCTTCGAAGAAAGAAGTGAAATCGGTGGAAATATCATTAGATCAATAATTACAAATAATAGCAAAGACTTGCTATTTTAAAAATGAACTTTTCAATTTCAATATGTTATTATTATCAATTCTCAATCGAGTTTAATGCTGATCAGTTGAGTCTCGAATGGATATGAATTTCGATGTTAGAAAAAAAAACACGTTTTATCGCTTATGAAATTGTAATTGTTGCATCATTATTACATATGTATAAATTGTCTGATCTGTGTTTAAAAGGCGATATTTAACGATAGATAAATGCTCGATTTCTGTAAATGCGTCAAATGCGCTAAAATTGTTTACAAAATTGAAACAAAACCGCGGATCTCGAAATCACCGACCAGTTTATTTTGAATGTCGATAAATACGATACGCGAAAATATACACGCGGAATGCGTATATTTATTTATGTATTGTTTATATTAATAAGAGACGTTCAATGTTGCACGAAATCGCGAAACTGTTTCGAGGTTTGCGTGGGTTATGAATATGATTTGGAATCATCCTTTCTCGCTCGCAGAATCCAAAGACAAGATTCAGAAAAATGATACTCGATATATTGCCGTATAATATTCAAAATCTCTCAGAGTATTGAGTTCTAAATAAATCCAGAAAATTTGAATTATGAATCTCTCTTACCTTGTTAGAAATTCACGATTTAATATCGACAATATATTGCACACGTACATACATTACGACTGGATGTAGAGTGAATAGAGAGAGTGTGAGAGAGAAAAAAAGCGCACGATTTTTATATTCAAATATGGCGGAGAGTGCAAGTACCATAGACTTACACATAAAAATAGACTGCACACTCTATTGTTTTTATCTCACTAATGTCATTTACGGACATCCAATGGGAGGACGAAACTCTGTACTGTCTAGAGTGTGCAGTAAGTTTTAATAATATCTTTTTGAGTATACATAAGTCTATGGTACAAAATACTCATAGAATTCCATAGAGAAATAAGAATGGAGTGCGCGAGTCATATGCTAGCACGTAAGAGGCTGCGATATAGGAATAGAAAAAGAACGCTGCATATAGGCCCCTTCTGTCTCTCTTTTTTTTCTTTTCTCTGACAAAGACAGAAGGGACCTATATGCAGCGTTCTTTTTCCATATGCAGCAGTTTTCTCTTTCTATTGCTATATCGCTTTTTCAGCCCGCTTGCGCACTTTATTCTTATATCTCTATGCAGAATTCACATAGAGCGATTGGCTGTTTGGAAGTTTTCAAGGTTGGCTTCGCGCGATTGAAGATTTATCCAAACATATGTATGCACGTAATCCGTGCATAATATATGTACGTAATACGCAGGCGCAGGAAAATATATCTAATGTTTAACCTTTCGTACGTCGTATGTCGTGCTGAGTTTTTCTCTTTTTTCCATATTAAACACCACGATCGATCGATCTTTCGCGCATATGTGTGCATCGCGCGATTATGCGAATCCGTCTGTATAAATCTAATCCATCGACTTCTCTTTCGCACGCGCTATTTTCCTAACCTCTCGACTCTCTGTCTCTCTCTCGCTCTCTCGAACAATTCTCGCGTAATATGTCTCGTTGCGCGATGTTTCCCCGGTGATCGCTGGTCTTCTCGCTGTGATCGAGGTCGAAAAAAAAAAAAAAACCGAGAAAACTCTTTTTTCCTCGCCTGCGCCTTGCGCAGAACGTCATTCGTACGCTGTATCTGTCAATCGTATAATCTAACTTAAGGCTCCTTGATCCCCGCCGCGGCCATATTGAAACCGTGACGTCAGAAGCGAGAAATAACATGCTGAGAATTTTTGCGTGCCATTTCTAAAGAAAAAGATGTTTCTATAAAACATCGTAATGGAACACTTTAGCACACTTGTAAAATAGTCCGAAAACTAAGCTTTTCCCTTGAAAGTATATAAATAGCCGTAAAATGAGCGTCAAAGTAAGCCTAGTCATGCGAGGTAAAATGCGATTTGACAGCTGTGTAAAGAAGTGGAAAATGTTCCTTCCACATAATATATTCGTTGTTAAGCTTAGTTTTCGGATAATTTTACGGGTTTCACAAATACATTCCACGTCACAGAACTGATATTAAGTGACTAATTACGAAATGGCACGCAAAAATTCTCCACATGTCATTTCTCGCTGTCAAGACGTCACTTTTCACTTCTTTTAGTATATCGATTCGCAGCGATGAGGCGCTGCACGAAAATTCTCTGACATGTTGGTAACGTAGATGTACGGCACATATCTATTACTGTGCAATGTATTTAATATGTATAATTATATGTTTTTGATCAATTTTAATTATATAATACGTACTATTGTATTATACGATCATACGAACTTATTATTGTACGATTAAAATTGATTAAAAACATATAATAGTACATATGATATGCATATAATATTTTATAATTAAAAATGGAATTTATTGAAATAAATTAAAACTGTCTATTAATTAATTTTTAATTTATTTCAGAAACACATTTTGTTAATTATAATTAAAAATAAAAACGGGGCCTGTTGCTCCTCCGCGTCTCATTATATTTCCGGCACCACGTCCTCTTCCTCTCCATACTCCTCTCCATGCTCCTCCTCTCCATCCTCCTCTCCATCCTCCTCCTCTCCATCTTCTTCCTCTCCATCCTTCTCTCGATCCTCCTTCTCTCCATTCTCCTTCTCGCGCTCTTGATAAATAATATCTGCATAGAAAACGCAACAAATAAATTAATTTACAAAATATAAAAAATTTTTAAACTATTTTTATTACAATTAAAGATGATCTCAATGCAATATATATAAACTTATATTGCATAGAGAAATGTACATACTTTTTATTTCTTTGCTTCAAATTTCTTCCTCCTCTTTTCCTTCTTCTTTCTACATCTTCATTCTCTTCTGATTGTGAGCTTTCTTGTATGCTCATTTCTTCTCCTCTCGCATTTTCTTCCTCCTGCCTTCTCATCCGTTCTCGTTTTTCTATCTCAAATCTGTAATTCATATTATTCGCATATTATTCAAACCATTTATTAATTATTTATTAATGTTTTATTTAAAGTAAAACAGTAACAAAAATAACTATGTGTATTTTTTTATAAAGAATGCAGTACATAAAACAGAAGCAAAATCGGCCTTTATAATATTCTAATGAATAATAAACAATAAAATGTATACTAACCTTTCTTTTCTGCTCTCTCTCTCTTTCTTTTCGTTCTCCTTTTCCTCTTTTTTCTGTCTCTCATCTCTTCTTTTCTGTTCCTCTTTCTTTCTTTCTATCTCATTCTTTCTTCTATTTTCTTGTTCCTTCTTATCTCTACTTTTTATGTTATTCATTGTCTGCACGCGCCTTATCTTCGTGAGCCCAGTAACAACAAGTTCACGCGTCTACACGCACACACACATAGACGCATGAAAAACAAAAAGCGATCGAGTGAATAAAGATTACACTCACACCGTTTTATCGAAATTCTTTTCGTAACTCGCGTGACTTATTTGCATCGAAAACATTATTCTTTGTCGATAGTCAGATTTATGTTTAGTAATTATGGAGACGCGTAATATTGATATTGAATGTTCCGATATTATTGTGAATAAAAGTGAGATAGATACAATGAAAGAAAGGTATGATGAATACGGAAGAATTTATGGAAGGAGTCGGAACACGAAGAAATACTGCACATCAGTAAAACGGTTAAGCAGGCGAAAGTCGCGGATTAATAAAAGGTAACATTGCGTATGAAAAATTACTACAAACAACCTTTATATGTCAAAAAATCCTAAGCGCTTTATGAGCAAATGGAGAAAAGTAGTTAATCGAAGAGCGTTTGTCGTACTGGTAGCGTGCGAGCTTTCGTAGTATCAACGTTACGAGTTCAAGTCTTGATGAGCAAATTTTTTTTTTTTTTTACATATACAATATAATTATTACACAAAATAAATATAGATCGCATGGATTAATACGGTTTGTCTATTTGTTGTATATTACAAAGATGCATTAGCGTTTGCGTTTTTTGCTTAAAAAATTTGTTTGTACGATAGCTGAACAGTAGAAATAAATAAATGCAATTACTGATTGTGTTTCAAAATATATTTAATCCGCCAGCCGTCGCACAACTTCGCGATAATACGCATCCGAGTCGCGAGAATTGTTACCGTTTATACGCGCGCCGGCCGGTTCGATATATTGCGCGAGAGAGCGGCCGCTCTCTCGCGCCGGCTGATCGAGCCGCCGAGCGCCGATCGCCGCCGCTCACAAAATGCTACGCAAACGCTAATGCATCTTTGTAATATACAATAAATAGACAAACCGTATAAATCCATGCGATCTATATTTATTTTGTGTAATAATTATATTGTATATGTAAAAAAAAAAAAAATTTGCTCATCAAGACTTGAACTCGTAACGTTGATACTACGAAGCTCGCACGCTACCAGTACGACAAACGCTCTTCGATTAACTACTTTTCTCCATTTGCTCATAAAGCGCTCAGGATTTTTTAATTTCGATTTTTTAAAAATACATAACAATTTTATTTCTTTACTCATTACTGCTTAAAGATCTGTCGCTGCAATAAGTTCCGTTGAAATGAATTAGTATCATGTGATAAGATATCATGTGATAGATTCAGCTAACATTACAAATAATTATTAAACTTATTAAATTTAAATTTAAAATTAAAAAAATAACATTTCATCTTTAATAAATAAAAAGTTAATTTTTGTATCATTTAAAAATGTTATTTCAAAAATAGTTTACTTGTACGACACATTAGAAAAAGAGTATTAAAAAAAAATTATTTTTTTTTATTTAAATCATTTATATAAATTATATTATCTTTGTTAATAATATATACGTAGGGTGTTCAGCGTTACGGTTTACATAATATTTGATACGTTTCCGATAATTGAAAAATGTTTATACAGTGAAAATTAATTGGTTTTGCATACTGGAAAAAATAAAAAATATTTATTTTTCAGAAATACAGTTTTTTTTAAAGATAATGTAGCCCTGTTTTTTGCAAATTACATATTTTTTTAAAGGTAATTATATATGTATATGTTTTCTTTACACCAATTTATTCATTACATTATTTTGTTTATAAAAATATTGAGATAACAAGACATTAATTTTTATAAAAAATTTTGTTCAAACGCTGAACACCCTGTATATGTATATGCATACATATGTATAGTACATTTTTCCTTTAAATTGTAAAAAACTATAGGAAACAACAGAAATTGCAAGAAACGTATATTTTAAATAAAGAAATAATAGCAGAAAATGAAAATATTAATGACGAAATACACAATAATACAAATGCAGATATCCATGAAAACACAAAGCAAGTAGATCAAGATGAGCGAGCTTTTCAAGATGTTATTATGCATGACGAATTAGCTGCAATGGGTATTGAAATAGATACTGAGAATAATGAGGAACAAATAACATACACACTGAATAATAATGAATTGGAAGAAATATTAGAAAACAGTGAGAGTGAAGAAAATGAAACTTTAATAATAGATAGCAATATAGATGCACACCGTATAAATGATGGCAGTATACCAGGAAAATGTATAGTAGATTTAATGTATCTTTTTGAACAATTGCACGAAAAATTTGACAACCACTGTCGCGGAATAGAATGCAGCTTTCGTGACTTAACATTTATCGGTGCCGTTACTCATGGATTGAAAAATAGACTCATTTTCAAATGCCGAATGTGCAATTTTGAAAGCTCTGTCTGGAGTGAGCCACGCCCTGAAGAGAGTCTTGATGTAAATATAGGGGCAGTGGCTGGCGCTATATTAACTGGTGCAGGATATACACAATTAAAAGAAAGTTGCGCTGCTATGAATATAAAATGCATGGGACAAAAAGCATATAACAAAGCACATGAAAATATTGCTGAAGCATTCGAAAGAGCTGCTAAAGAAAGCATGAGTGCTGCTGCGAAGGAAGAACGAGAATTGGCAATACAACGCAATGAAGTAATAAATGGAATGCCATATATAACAGTAATAGGAGACGGAAGCTGGATGAAAAGATCATACAGAACAGGACGATATGATTCTTTATCAGGTGTAGGCACAATATGTGGTGCGCGAACAGGCAAAGTGCTGCATATGTCTGTAAGAAACAAATATTGTGCCTTTTGTGCAAAAGCAGAGAAACTTGGAAAAGAACCTGCAAATCATAGATGTTATAAAAATTGGGGCAGAGATTGCAGTTCCACAAGCATGGAAGCAGATGCGATTGTGGAAGGTTTTAAAACAAGTATAGAAAAGCACGAATTAATTTATTCCACATTTATAGCGGATGGAGATAGCAGCGTGTATAAAAAAATAATACAGGCAAATCCATATCCTAATATTTTCATAGAAAAAATTGAATGTCGGAATCATTTATTGCGCAATTTGGCATCAAAGATAAAAGAAATAGCTAAAACAAAAGGACGTTTTGGTAAATTAAGAAATGTTATTGACAATCGTGTACTTAGAATTAGAACAGCTGTGGTAAAAGCTGTGGAGTATCGTTTGGAGGAGCAGAGCACAATGCAGCAAAAAATATTATTATTAAAAATGGATATGAACAATATAATTAGTCATGTTTTTGGTGAGCATAAAGAATGCGGAAATATAGGATATTTCTGTGATGGATCGCAGAAAGAAAACGAAGAGAATTACATTCCACAGTTGAAAAAGTGTGGATTATATGAAAAGCTGCAGAATGCATTAAAAAATATTAGTTGGAATGCCAAAAGTTTATTGCAGAACAAAGACAGTAACAGAGTAGAAACTTTTAACTCTGTTATATCAAAATGTATTGGTGGAAAAAGAATAAATTTTGGTCTAAGAGGATCATATGAAACGCGTTGTAATGCTGCAGTAGTTGCATTTAATACTGGTAAGCCTATAAGTCACCTTAGCTATACTCTGGGAACTAAACCAGGAGAAATAGCAGTGGAATTTGAAAATAAGAAAGAGAGTACACGTAAAAAAATTAATGCACGTGACACGAAAAAAAGATCGATGCCACGGCGTGTTAAACGTGCAATGACAGACAGAGATTATGGTCCGCAGGCAGATAAACCTGATGCAACATCAGCCGAAGTAGAATTAAGAAAAGCGCAACACATGCATATGCTACGAGAATGGCAAAAAAACCGAATAGAGATAGAAGAAGAAACTAAAGAACAAGCAGCAAGCGGTATTTGGCAATATTATCGCACAAAAATGATCACCGCTTCTCATTTTGGACATATATGTAAAATGAGAAAGAGTACTTCTTGTGCATCAAGAGTGAAATCAATAATATATCCACAACAACTAAATGTGGAATCAGTGCAACACGGAACAGAAAATGAGAATGTTGCACGCGAAAGCATCGAAAATGCATTAAAAATTAATATTAAACGTTGCGGATTATTTATAGATTCAGAAATACCATTTATAGGCGCTTCGCCAGATGGATTAATAGGAGACGACGGAATAGTAGAAATTAAATGTCCATTCGCAGCACGATTTTTAACACCAGAAGATGCGATTGCGGCAAATGTCTCGAAACTGCAATCGTTATATAAGAACGAAAAAGATGAAACAATGAAACGCAATCACATTTACTATTATCAAGTACAAGGACAATTACATATAACGCAGCGAGAATATTGCATTTTCGCACTATGGACGCCATTAGGATTAAAAATGGAAAAGATTTTACGTGATGATATATTCTGGGCAGAAAATATGGTTTCAAAACTGGTGCGATTTTATGAAGATTGTATATTACCAGAATTAATTGATCCTAGATTGGAAAGAAATATGCCAATCCGCGAACCTGAATATATAATTGAAGCAAAAAGAGCAAAAATTATAGAAAAAGAAAAATGAACAAATAAATTTACACGAGAATAGAAGACAAGCATTAAAATCATATAAAAAAATTGAATGAAATATGAATTAATTAATGATGTTAAAATGCATTCTGCACTAGGCGCAGTGATTACTGTCAATCATAATGCATTCTGCGGCGGGGCGCAGTGATTGCTGTCAAAAATGCATTCTGCGGCGGGGCGCAGTGATTGCTGTCAAAAATGCATTCTGCGCCGGGGCGCAGTGATTGCTGTCAAAAATGCATTCTGCGCTGAGCGCAGTGATTGCTGTCACAAAATGCATTCTGCGCTGGGCGCAGTTTATTTTAATATAATTTTATAATATATAAATAAATTATAATAAACATGTACGCTCTGCTCATCTATCTGCATTCTGTGCGTAGCGCAGTAAATTGTATCATATAATTGTATTACAAAAACCATATGTGTACATATGGGTGCATTTATATCTTACTGTTAGAGTTAAAAATAGCTATTCTCTGGTGGATAGATATGATTGCAATCCATTTGTACTATAGCAGCATGTCTATACTGTCTACTGTTTACTGATATACTATGTATCTATAGTAAGTATATTTAGTTTTCAAAATTAAATTATTTTATTAATTATTTTTTAAATTAATTATAAAATTATTTATCTTTGCACATAAAAATATGTAATATATCATTGATCTAAACAATATTATTAAATTATATATATTTAATATTTATAATAAATTTGAAAATTGTACAATTCTACATTCATTTTTCCAGTAAATTTGTATGTGTAATGATTACATTAGTATGATGCCTGAATGAGAACATATGGCTTTCCCGAAAATCGGGTGATGAAATATATAGCCGGTTTGACGATTTAGAATCAGATATCGAATCAATTACGCGTTTTATTATTTGCAATATTAACGTATAATGTTTTGTGTGTATTTATATATATATATACACACAAATATTGTGTTAATATTACAAATGATAAAACGCGTGATCGATTCGATATCTGATTCTAGATCGTCAAACCGGATATATATTTCATCACCCGATTTTCGGGAAAGCCATGTCCTCATTCAGGCATCATACTACTGTAATCATTACACATATAAATTTACCGGAAAAATAAATGTAGAAGAATTGTTCAATTTTCAAATTTTTTTATGTATTTTTATTATATATATACATATAACATTATTTTGTTTAATCGATTGAATTGTTTGACCGAGTGATAAAACAGTTCACTTATGCGGTAAGGCATTAGCTACCATTTTTTTTACCTATGCAGTAGAGGTTAATTTTTATTCCTACCGCAATTAGTCGCCACCGTCAACGCGGAGTTGTCAGCTATGGGACAAGGAGCCTTAATCTAACCTCAGCATCATGCGACATACAAATTTCGAAAAAATTATCCCGATACTCTTTCCTTTTTCAGCGCAAACGTTACAGAGAATAGAGAAAATGAATCCGAAGATGAACATCCAGCCGTGTCGAGAGCAGATTTTATTCCAGATACAACCAGATTAGTGGTGAGTTAGAGTAACTTTATTCACGATTGTTTGGAAAGTTCTTTCCCTCCTTTCTTCTTTCGAAGAGTCAAGTACAGACAAATTCCTTGATATAAATTTATCTATTATCGCTTTCCACTTTTTGAAATTTTTCGATATTGATTGCTCTGCGTATCACGTGCAATTTTCATCAATTGTAAATTTGTACGATGCTTTTTAGCAAAACGATATAAGCAGCATCATTGGAGAGGCCTCTGGGATAGTGCATAATTCTGATCAAGAGAATATGTCCATCATACCTGTGATACAAAGGAGAAATCTCAGGCGCGAGGATTTTAGCCCAAGTGAAATATGTAGATTAAGAAATAGTTTTTTACCAAATAACCCACATATGTTAAAGAAATATGACTCTAAAGTATACTGCGGTATATATTCCAAGGATGGAAGATATTTCATCAATGCCACTCAGGGTAAATTAAATCGTTTACATTTATCATGTGTTATTTTATGTGAGAAGTCTGTACATGGCATATGAATAGCAATTGGATTCATTGCAATGTGTAATTTTCTGACCTCACGATAAATTGTCAATTGTCCATTCATGTTTAATATCATGTGCAAATCTTTGCAGATAAACAGTTGCATGTGTTTAGCACACATAACGGTGGATTTGAACCGTACACGGGAATCCAGGCACGCGATGTGGGTTGGAGTATCCTGGACGTAGCTATTTCTCCAGATAATGGATATATTGCTTATTCGAGCTGGTCGGAGAGTCGTAAGTACATTGTGATTATACGACGTGCGTTTACGGTTCTTATGCAACATGCATTTTTCTTATATTTTTGACAGTTTATCAATGCCCTCTTCTTCGAGAGGAAAACGCTTCCAGTAATGCGATGGAAACGCTACAATTAGCACCAACAGAGCGGCGATTTTGCGTGTTCTCGATAGCCTTTTCACACGATGGCAGAGAGATTCTCTGCGGCGCCAATGACAACTGCCTTTATATATATGATCGCGAGCGCAATCAGAAAGTTTTGGAGGTTCGTAAAATCATTAGTTAGAAAGGAGAGGGCGTGTTCGCGACTCTTTACATTGGGCATTAATTTTTATAGTTTCGAGGTCACAGCAAGGATGTGAATGCTATAATTTTTGCTGATGATACTTCACAAGTCTTCTTCAGTGGCAGCGACGACGGATTGTGTAAGGTACAATCGAGCCGAGAATTTTCCGAGAGACCTCTCTTTTTCTCTCTTTAATGATATAAGTCGAGTATCGCGAGAGAGATCGAGCGTATTGAAATATTTGACGGAACTGACACAGTTAAGATAGGCGATTATCCAGAAAGTTCTCTCTTTATTAATTTTCAATGTCTCCCTATCGGTTTAGGTATGGGATAAGAGAACGAACATAGACAAACTTAATCCCCGTGCGGTTGGAATGTTTGCTGGTCATAGAAGTGGAATCACGTACATCGATTCACGCGGCGACCAACGATATTTAATATCAAATTCTAAAGACCAATGCATCAAGTTGTGGGACATGCGCAGATATTCCAATCGTACAGTCAAGCAACTTCCGGACTGGGACTACAGATGGATGCGTTTAAATCTAAATGGTAAATATTCATTCTAGCTAACTTAAAAAAAATGCTCGAGACAGTCATTGTTTTTATTTTTAAATTAAAATTAGACGTGTTTATAATATATAAAATATTTTGCTGTTTAGAACGGGAGTGGAACTCTTTATTAGAAGGTGACACTAGCGTCATGACGTATTACGGTCATTCCGTCCGTAAAAGTTTGATACGTTGCCGTTTCTCGCCAAAAGTTACAACTGGACAAAGATACATTTACACAGGAGATGCGAGGGGTCGGCTCATCAGTAAGTTTTGATCCCGCTGAGCTGTGATACGCAAAATCATTGCGTAAATGAGCAACCTGGTTTTACACGCTTTCATTTTTCTCAATTTCAGTATACGATCTTCTAACGGGGAGAATAGTGCACAATGTAAGAGGTCACAAAGGATGCGTCCGCGATGTTAACTGGCATCCTTCTGGTCATAATATTCTTACCTCATCTGTGAGTAAAATTATTCCAAAGATATATTTTCATACATCTTGAAACGAAAAGAAAGTCACAACTGCTGCCAACAACGAGTTCGTCTCTAATATATGTTAAAAAAATGTTATATGTTGAAAAATATGTTTGAAAAAAAGGCAGGAAATATTTCGAAATGTGCGTGTGCTTTATTCAGAACAGAGATAACTCGAAAAATAATGGGAGATGATTTTTATTTTTTTTTTTTTCTCCAATGCTATTCGAGAGAATTTCTCACTTTCCGGACATTTCCATAAAACTTACACTTAACACACACACACACACGCACACATATATATATATATGGCGATTTGAAGTTGCATTATCTTTTAATTCACTATTCAAGATACAAACTATTATAGTAAAATAATTATGTTATTTATAATTATATATATTTCATGCTTATAGTGGGATGGTAAACTAAATAGATGGACCTACAGGACTGATCAGGAATGATATGAGTACCAATGTAAGAAGACAAGGAACAGGTTATTACTAGTCCTATATGGTGAAAGAATAGCTGAATAAAGAAGAGAAGATGGCTCACGCATATGAAAAGAGAAAACAGAAATCTTACAAATACTAATGCAATTGATCACTATTTGTAAGATTTCTCTTTTCTTTTCCAAAACAAATTCGGTTTGATCGTTTAAAAAATAAAAAAAAGGAAAGAACAAATTTGCTTCGAAAGGAGAATAGAGAAAATGGCTATCGATGACAGGTTTCGCTGGACTACTGCGCTTTTGACTTTCTGTCCAGAATACAAATAGACGTTGTACAAGACTGAACGGATACGCTTTTTCCCGCCCGTGTTTGCGTATTTTACGGGAAAACAATTCTCGCGATGATCGTTTTTCGTAATTGATACAGATTGAATAAGAACATCATTACTCAATCTATTCTGATGGCACAAAAACGATCTATTTATACTATGTACGCTACGTATATTTCTCTTCCTCTCCTTTTCACATTGTTTTACAAGTGTTTTGTACTGCAAAGAGGCGATGTGTTTTGATTAAATCGTCGTCTCGTTTTTATGAAATATTTGACAAGTTATTCCATTAAGGCTTAATGGAAAATTATTTAATTTTAATTAATTACTTGCAAAATTACTTAATTTTAATTAAAATTGCAATATTGTGCGAAAGCCGTCGTCTTTAATATTGAGAGCGCCGAGATTTGTACTTTTGCCAGTGATATCGCATATTACAATCGAAGATGAATATGTCTTTATGTATGAAACGATATCGCATATTACAATCGAAGATGAATATGTCTTTAGTATGAAACGATAAAATAGCTGCTGATTTTAATGATTATACAGTATATCTCATTAACGGAGAGATCTTCTGTTTCTTTAACAAAAAGAAAGCCATTCCCTCTTTTAGTCTTGTGCGAACAGAAGTTCTAGTCTTTATCTGAATATTTGACATCAAGGAGTGTTCCAGACAATTTTGATGCTAAAAATAATTGGGAAAAAAAACTATTGGGAAGATATATGGGATTACTTTTGGAAAAGTCAATAGTTTTTGAAAAATAAGATCCGCTGCTTCATTAACACAGAACGGTCAGTCCCGAATATATTTTTGTTAATGAGACAATACATGTAATCTCCGATCAGCTATTCTACATAATTAAAAACGAATGCTGGGACGATCCAAATTTATAAGTTACAGAGATATGTTCGAAAAGAGGAACATTTAGGAGATAATTAGTTTACTTAGCTCAAGTGCTATATCAAAGTAGTCCGAATGTAAAAATTACAATCTAGGAAAAAAGAACCGATTGTAATATTGTCAACCAAAGCATTGCTTAATGATTAAGCAATGCTTTGGTTGACAATATTACAATCGGTTCTTTTTTCCTAGATTGTAATTTTTACATTCGGACTACTTTGATATAGCACTTGAGCTAAGTAAACTAATTATCTCCTAAATGTTCCTCTTTTCGAACATATCTCTGTAACTTATAAATTTGGATCGTCCCAGCATTCGTTTTTAATTATGTAGAATAGCTGATCGGAGATTACATGTATTGTCTCATTAACAAAAATATATTCGGGACTGACCGTTCTGTGTTAATGAAGCAGCGGATCTTATTTTTCAAAAACTATTGACTTTTGACAAAGCATTGCTTAATGATTAAGCAATGCTTTGGTTGACAATATTACAATCGGTTCTTTTTTCCTAGATTGTAATTTTTACATTCGGACTACTTTGATATAGCACTTGAGCTAAGTAAACTAATTATCTCCTAAATGTTCCTCTTTTCGAACATATCTCTGTAACTTATAAATTTGGATCGTCCCAGCACTCGTTTTTAATTATGTAGAATAGCTGATCGGAGATTACATGTATTGTCTCATTAACAAAAATATATTCGGGACTGACCGTTCTGTGTTAATAAAGCAGCGGATCTTATTTTTCAAAAACTATTGACTTTTCCAAAAGTAATCCCATATATCTTCCCAATAGTTTTTTTTCCCAATTATTTTTAGCATCAAAATTGTCTGGAACACTCCTTGATGTCAAATATTCAGATAAAGACTAGAACTTCTGTTCGCACAAGACTAAAAGAGGGAATGGCTTTCTTTTTGTTAAAGAAACAGAAGATCTCTCCGTTAATGAGATATACTGTATAATCATTAAAATCAGCAGCTACTTTATCGTTTCATACTAAAGACATATTCATCTTCGATTGTAATATGCGATATCGTTTCATACATAAAGACATATTCATCTTCGATTGTAATATGCGATATCACTGGCAAAAGTACAAATCTCGGCGCTCTCAATATTAAAGACGACGGCTTTCGCACAATATTGCAATTTTAATTAAAATTAAGTAATTTTGCATTACCTTTAATGCAGAATGATATGTATAATCGTAAAAGCAGTCTTTTGTTTTGTACACGCAGTATTTATTAAGGTCCTGAAGTCCGCGCATACATACACATAAGCGGTTTCCTTATTATGCAATTATTTTACCGCGGCAAACAAAACGTCATTAATTTGAATGTACATACTTGAAGTAAAAATCGTCTCAAGAGGTGAACACAGCTTAAAATTATTGAAATTACTGCGTACTATGATAGAGAGAAAGAGAAAATCGCTCGTGTGTGTATGAAGTTTTAATAAAAATTAATTAATTAATTTTTATGTAGATATTTTGACCACCAGTAATAAAAATTAAAAAATAATGAACACAATTCTCGACCGTACTGGCAAATTCTATTTATTATTAAGTACACATCACAACGTTTCGACCTTAATTTTAGGTCCTTATCAAGTGATTTGCGAAATATAATTATGTTGTAGATGTCAAAAGATAGAAAATTCATTGTGTCAGACAAACACGTCAAATACATTAGACATTCGAGAAGACAAATCGATCGATCGCCATCGGAATTTGTGCGGCTTCCGAATTCTTGTTTTTCCGCAAGTTAAATCAATTATCGTCCGTTTTTACGCGGCTTCCGTAATGTCACGTTGGTTCAAAGATGTCGTAGAACAGAAACTGGCGAGTGTGAGTTGCACATATTTTTATTTATTTATTTTTTTTACACGTGTTGAATTTCGCATTACGTAATCGCAAATTACGTGTTAACGCCCAATAGAATGGTATCATCAATCATGCTGTTAAATGTCAGTAAAACTGTATAAAATATATAGAATACAGTATACAATAAATATAAATGCAGTGTAATATACAGTAAATTTTTTTATACAAATACATTTGTCTTCTCGTTTCGTCTAATGTATTTGACGTGTTTGTCTATCTGACACAATGAATTTTCTATCTTTTGACATTACAAAGTATAATTATATTTCGCAAATCACTCGATAAGGACCTAAAATTAAGGGAGCGTCCCGTTTGACCACGTTGCTTTTGACCACAGCCAATTATATTGACCGGTGTATAGGGTTTTTTACTAGGTCTACCTATCAGAGGGTTCTGTGGTCAAAAGCAACGTGGTCAATCGAATCCCACTCAAAATTAAGGTCAAAACGTTGTGATGTGCACTTAATAATAAATAGAATTTGCCAGTACGGTCGAGAGAATTGTGTTCATTATTTTTTAATTAATTAACTTCATAATTTCATTAAGGAATAAGGGACTATTGGGCGATCCGTGATTTTGAACTAATTGTGAAGCCCTCACCGTAATTAATGTACATTTTTATATACAAAAATGTAACATATTGTTGATTTAATATAACACCGATTATTATACGACTTGGCATTTGAATATTATATTGCGAACTCTTTTTTAGGACTTTTAAATACTTTTTTTATTGCGCTTAAAAAAATGTAAAGTTGCGTATACACACAACTTTAAAATATTTCTTTTAAAGTTAATTTCTTTTAAAAAAAGTCCTCCAGCAAAAAAAATTTACTGTATATTACACTGCATGTATATTACACTGCATTTATATTTATTGTATACTGTATTCTGTATATTTTATACAGTTTTACTTACATTTAACAGCATGATTGATGATACCATTTTATTGGGCGTTAACACGTAATTTGCGATTACGTAATGCGAAATTCAACACGTGTAAAAAAAAAAAAATAAATAAAAATACGTGCAACTCACACTCGCCAGTTTCTGTTCTACGACATCTTTGAACCAACGTAACATTACGGAAGCCGCGTAAAAACGGACGATAATTGATTTAACTTGCAGAAAAACAAAAATTCGGAAGCCGCACAAATTCCGATGGCGATCGATCGATCGTGATGTAATTCGCGAATGTTTGCATCGGCGATTATGTGGCGCGCGTCAATTACAGGGATATACGTTCAAATTATACACATTTTTATACCGAAACTCGAATAATATTAATTCTCTGAAGAGTTTTACGGATTGTCTCCCACGTGACAAGATTTATTGTGCGCGCGAGAGAACCTTTGTCGATACGTTGCGCCTTAAACGCATATTTTGTTAGAGTCCTTGAAGAGTCTATTTCTCTCAAACGGGATCTAATTCTCAGGACAAAATCTATGAGTCATACGTGATCGTCGTCGACGCGCAACGCTTCTTCTCACCGGTTTTTCACGTAAAAATCGTTTGAAGATCGTCTCGCGAAGACTAAGGCGAACGAAGTCTTCGCCACTTCCAGATTTAGCGAAATAGAGAGATCCATTGTCGGTAGACGAAGTACGACACGCGACGATATATTTCCCGGACGGTCCTTGAACGTAATATCGAGGGAACCTTGAGTGAGATTGATTCTTCCACAAGAACGAGCGCGACTTACTCGAGTCTATGCGTATCTACTGTGAACAAAACCGACGGCCATAAATGGAGCTGCCTTAATTTCTTGCGCGATGACACATTTACGGCGCTATAATTCTTTCGCACGTTTTTCTTCTTTCTTTTTTTTTCAACATACATTTCTTCAATTATCTATCGTAATTACGATGACGAGGCGCGAGAATAAGGCGCTATCTCGAGATAAAAGAAAATTGAGATAAAAAAAAGTCTGTCCGCGCGAAAGAAAATTTATTGGAAGTTGAAAGGATGAATATGGATTATATGAATTATTTCAAATTATTATTATTATTATTTTTTTAATACAATGAATCTGTCTCTGCGACAAAAATTTAACAACTTTTGAAAAGACGAAACTTCGCGATATATGCATATCCCAGTAAGCAAAATGTTAGCAACATGCGCGCAGATTGGCAGCAAATTTAATCAAAATCCCACACCAAAACCATAGCCATCTGTGTCCGCAATAAGCTCGTGTTTTGCTGGCAAACCTTGCTGACATAATCTGACAGCAAATTGGTGACAAAACCCGAGCAAAGCTTGCTGACATGACTTGAAGTCAAATTGTCGGCAAAAACCGAGTAAGATCTGCGTGCGCAATTTGACGTCAAATTGTCAGCAAAAACCGAACAAACTTTGCCATTCTGAAGCCATTTAAATTTGACGTATACCGATATTGATTTTTTCAATTTATACTTTTATTAAAAATAATTGATGACTATATAGAAGAAATCTGATTTTATTTTATTAATACAATATTTTTATATGTATATAATACAAGTTATTATAACCCAGATAGCAAAATATATGCATTCTGAGTTCATATTGTACTCATATTTCTTATAAACATGATGACAAAAATATACACAGATGCGGGCTCATATGCTGCTCAGAATGCAAACATATTATGACCTAACTCAGATAGAAAAATATATTGTGAGTATTGTACTCACATTTCTTAAAAACATGATGATCACAAAAATAAGCATCTATATGGGTTCATATGAGAAGATTCAGAACGTGGACATTTTATATTAGGTATAAAATCGAACATAAAGTTGCTAATTAAATAAATAAAATAAATTATAAGTATATTTAACTTATAAAACTCGCAATTTAATTTATATAGTTTGCTTCAAATAGACAATAAATGGATTTTCTCGTTTTTCTCTATTTTCTCTATATTCTCATTTATCCGCCTAATTTAAATAATTTATTTAATATTTTGAATCCCTGAGAATGTATTACAGACAAATTAAACTGACAAAAAAAAGATATACTTTGAAATTTATGTTAAAACCGTTCTTTGTAGGCTTTACATATATTTCATGGCGAAAACTTGAATACGAGTTTGCTAAGAGCGGTTTCGCCGCGTAGCGGCAAGCGAAGAAACACGAAAATGCTGAACGTACAAAACTTATAATACATAATAGTTAATTATTGCAATCAGCATATGATTATCATGAATTTACAAGATAACATCAATATGTGAGCTCACATTTTTTCTCATGTGCACGTGTGCTCATAATATGTATCATCATAATATGATTACGAAACATACATCATATTTCGATAAATATCAGAAGATCATGACGTGATGAAATCTGATCATCAGGCATTTCTATCTGGGAAGCAGATAATGAACGGACGATTTTCGTTCATTCGCCGGACATTTATCTGTCCGATTTATAAACAATCAATTTAATATCTGAAGTTCCTGCGTTGGGGTTGTATCAGAAATTAAATTGAAGTAGTATATCTTTAATCTTACTAGCCACTCTTTGCAAGCTTTAGGGCGCATTCACACCTTGGCAGAAAAGCAGAAAACTGAAAAGCAGAAGCCAATCAGAACTCGCGCTGGTAGTCTACCTCTCTCTCTCTCTCTCTGTTCCTACTTCCAGCGCGAGTTCTGATTGGCTTCTGTTTTTCAGTTTTCTGCTTTTCTGCCAAGGTGTGAATGCGCCCTTATATAATTCTCATGACTAAAACTTAATATACGAGATAGATAGCGCATCACACGTCGCATAGCGATGACTAGCGAAACGAACTAATTAGTAACTGATTACTATTTTTATGTAATGTTTTTGCTAACAATTTGCCGTCAGACTTTCTTGCGTAGATCTTGCTCGGGTTTTGCTACCAATTTGACGTCAGATTTCACGCGCGCAGATCTTGCTCGGATTTTTCCGCCAATTTGACGTCAGATTTCACGCGCGCAGATCTTGCTCGGTTTTTTCCGCCAATTTGACGTCAAATTTCGCACGCGCAGATCTTGCTCGGTTTTTGCCGCCAATTTGATGTCAAGTTATGTCAGCAAGTTTTGCTCGCTTTTTGCCGCTAATCTTCCAGCTTAATCAGGTAATAACAACTCTTGTAGCAAAATTGTAGCCTTTTTGCTGACAATTTGTAGCAAGCACGTGGCAAAACCTGCTCGAGCAGACTTGGCTGACTGGGTATATATTTCCTTTAGAATTTTTTATTCTCTTGATGAGCAAAATATAAGTAGATGTAAAAAACAAATCTGTGACCCTGATGGAGGTAATATAAATAAATAGGACTATATCAGTCACATAAAAATAGAGGATGCTCTGTACGCATGGTAATATTTATTGTACAGTATAAATGTGTTTAGCAAGTGTAGAAACTTCGTCTTATCGCTATCTTCAAATCCTGCCATTTTTTCTTATTTATTCGATCAAAAAAACAAGCATCGGTTAGTCAAGATTTCCCACGACATCGTCGTCATCGTCGAAGCTGTCATTTGTATACGATTGTTCAGCAAATTCGGTGCTTTTAGATAAAGCGACGACATCGTTAAGTATAAGCTTCCCTCCTCTTTACTCCGGGTGACTATCAGCGGCCTCCCGGATCTACCTACGAGAGATTACCTCAAGGTAAGGTGGCAGTGCACGTGGCGAAACGTCAATCCTTGTCTCTCGCTCTCTCTCTCTCTTTTTTTTTTCCACGCGGTGGTCGCGGCCGCGATTACGCGATAAAAGCCAGATAAAAGACACTCGCGAGTCTTCCCGGTCGCGAGGCGAGGACCGTCGGAGGAGTTGTCAGTCGCGCGACGATCGTTAAGTCGGGTGACAGACGACCGGATAAAAGGGACGTCATCGTCGATCCGCGCGAAGATACACCTGTCCCCCTCGACATCCGCGAAGATACACCTCTGCCCCTGCGACATCCGCGAAGATACACCTGCCCCCTGCGACATCCGCGAAGATACATCTGCGAATCTCGACACGCAGCCCGATAGAAGTCACGCAGGCAAGTATTTGCACGCGATGGATAATAGATGATCGCCCTTCGAATCTTCCTCTCTTTCCTTCCCTCTTATCTCTGTTATCCTTCCCGCGCGAATCGTCGCGAATGAAGAGCGAAACGAGGAAGAGACGAATCGGGAAGTCCACGTGAGCGCATTCGTCCGCGAACACGCGCGTTTTGTCTGATTTTTTTTTTTTTTTTTTTTGCGCGAAAATCGATTAGAAAAAATATGTTCCGTCGTATTGAAATTACATGCGGTTACGAGATTGCAGTATCTTTGCACTATATCCGGTTTCCGATTACGCGCGGATTACGGTATCAACTTTTTTCTTAAAGTACGCTCGCGTTAATACAGAGAGGGAAATCGGATATACTGTTGAATGAAATCGGAAACTTCAAAGAGTTATAAATAGCGGCAGAGTACAATGTGCTGCTTGCCGAGGGCAAGGAATAATTCATGGCAAAATTTATGCGACCGTTAATCAACCTGTCAATAATATTCAGTTGTGATCAGATATTAATTATATAAATACATATGATTTAACGCATTAACAATTACAATTTGATAAGCGCTTTCCAGACGAATGACTAATGCGTACGATATGTCATTTTCCACGCTTCGACTACTAATTTGAATCGCAGCTCTGATTCACTGAATCGCGATCGACCGAGAATTAAAAAAAAATCTACTATCAATTTAGAACGGACATTCATCGAGTTAAGAAGAAGAAAAACCGAGCTTTTTTTCATCGTCCACGACAAAGACATGACGACCGAATCGTGCAAGATGAAGTCAATTTCCAAGAGCATAGGCCGCAGGAACGCCATTCCCATAATCCACGTTCGAGGAACGCACTACGAGATTGGCTTCGATATCGTAAGGATCAGACTTTTTTACGTAGATCTTGATCGATCTCCTCAAATTCTCACGATCTTCCGGAGCTCGAGTGTGTAAAACAATTGTCTCATTTCAATTTTTATGTATAACGATTATTTTACTTCGCTTTCCAGCGTACGATAATAGTTCGTGTTTCAAGTTTAATAATTTTATTATATTAATATATAATAATATTATATTTAACGTAACGATCGATTTATTTCAAAATTATACGAAATTATATTACTTTCAAGACAAACCAGTCAACTGTTTTGTCTCGTTGTATTTTTGTTTGTGTCTTTCTAACTCAAAAAAAAAAAAAAAAATGAAAAAGTTTAGAGACATAAATAAAAACCTGTCAGCGGCCGATTATATATTACATTTACAGCACTTTTTCTTACGCTCTTAAATAGCGTAAATGATGCATATAAGTCGTCGCCGTTAATAGAAGCGATGTCTTAATCGAAACGAATCAACTTCGACATATCCACATGCACGATTGAGTAAACAAAATGTGTGCATAAGATAATCGAATTGGAACGAGAACGCGGGGTGAGACGCGATAAATGCGCGAGTAGAGAGAGAAAAGAAGGACGGGGTGACATTCACCCGGATTAAATTCTCTGCATGCATTACATTATATATCACGCGACATTGCACACACATACGGCCGATGTATCAATCGTACCGCGTGTCCGTGTTCGATTGATTCTTTTAATTCGCTCTCGAGATCGAGGGAATCGAAGAGACGACGAGGTTTCGACGAGAAAATCGAGCAGAATCTGTTTCTTTAAAAAATGTAAATTTTTGAGGAATTTTTTTATATAGAAAATCCCGCATGACATTTTTTTCTAAGATTTCGAGTACTCTAAATACAAATCTATAGATAAAAAGAGAATTAATCTTTCAATAAGAAAAATTTATTTTAATCTCTCAGTCTAATCGCGGCGAATCTCTCCTTCTTTCCTGACGTGTCTCTTATTTTCCTGAAACATCAGGGGCGCACTTTTGCCAAGATGATCCAGGATTTCGTAGACATCTATCCACCGCTGAACGAAACCTATTTAGCGTTATTTGCCACCGAAGAGGGCAAGAATGTTTACGAGGAAACCCTTGACGCGGTAAAGAAACAGTTCCCGCAATACGTGAGGGAAATCGAGGGAACGGCGGATGGTGCGAATGTACCCTTTTATAAGGTATGTCCCTTGTAAAATATAGCTATATAAATGAAAGAAGAGAGGAATTAATTGCTAAGAATAATTAGTACAATTGATAATGAATTAATAAGAAGATAAGAAAAGAAAGAGAAAATCGTTAGTTTTGATTTCGAGGAAAAGAACAATTTCGAAATTTTATTTAATTATAAATATGGAGAGAGAGAGAGAGAAAGATCGGCATTGTTAATCTCTAATTAAGGGTCAATTGAAGATTATAATTTGATTTTAGAATTTAAAAGTCTCTTCTTTTTGTTGATCTCAATTATTTCGAAATAAATTTAAAAATCGCGAGATTGTTCGCGCGATAGTAACAACTATTTTAAAATAAAGATTTTGATTTGTCCTTCGCGTGCGCAAAGGATCGGACAATTTCTGAAAATTAAACAAACGCGTAACATGATCGTTGCAGCTGTTTCTGATGCATCTGGACGACATTATTTCGAACGTCACGGATGGAACCCAGGGAAACTCGCTTCCAGTCGGCTGTTCGACTATCATATGCAATCAACCAGGATATGTAAGAGTGATAATAAGTCAAAATAGATTAGTGTATCTCTCACCGATATAGAATAAGCGCTCTCGTCAAGGTGAGATATCTGGGTCGAGCGTGTGTTTCGTTCATTGTTCAAATATCAATAGCTCGACGAGATAAGGTGTGATGTTTATTATTCTCGTTATATCTCAGATAACGCATCGGTGCGAGAAAAATAATTGAAATCGTGATATCGCTCGAAGTTGATAAATAGCCGTCGATTATAATACAAGATATATTAATCACCTCTGTTATTTAATGACAGCGTTACAATAGTTACAGTGAGAAAATATTTACTAATATTGAAACATTAAACAGACACATGCATGAATTAACGTGGAATGCAATTTTTTTATATAGGGTGCTTTCCAGCAAGCACACACGTCGACACAGTGTGACACAGAGTATCATTCTATCTTCTTTCAACACCAGTGAACAACAAAGATAGAATGATACTCTGTGTCACACTGTCTCGATTTGTGTCGCTTGCTGGAAAACACCCATAATTATATACATATTTTATATGTATCATAATTAATTAGAATCCGTGTTATTGACGTTACTGCGAAAATCTTTACATAAAATCTTTACATTAAAGTACTAAACAGACACGCATGAATTAACATGGAATGCAAACTCTTTTACCATATAATTATATAGATATTTTATTACCTCTATATTAATAATTAATTAGAACTCGTGCTGCTTATGCTGCTCTTTCTAACTTGGCTGGTGAAATCAATTTCTGTTAAAATTCTCACGTAATATAGAAAAGCGCGAATCGATAAAATTGAAACACGACAATCAATAATTGAAAACCCTATTATATCTGTGCGGGAAAAAAACTGGCGATGGGAAAAAACGTTTTAACTCGCTCTCTTGCGTCTTATAAAAATACATGTAAATACGAATACAGCCGGATGATGATCTCGTATTCTGTGCAAAACAATAATAATGATATCGGGACGCATTATCAATTTAATACAATTTCCTTTTTCATAATTCTCCTTCAAATGTCACAATTATTGCCTTACGTAACAAGATATGAAACGACAGGCATTATTTCACGACCATAAAACGGTATTACTTTATAACAATTATTCGAATAATTTGAATTATTTCACGACCATAAAACGGTATTACTTTATAACAATTATTCGAATAATTGTTATAAAGTAATACCGTTTTATGGTCGTGAAATAATGCCTGTCGTTTCGTATCTTGTTACGTAAGGCAATAATTGTGACATTTGAAGGAGAATTGGAAAAGGAAGTTGTATTAAATTGATAATGCGTCCCGATATCATTATTATTGTTTTGCACAGAATACGAGATCATCACTGGCTGTATTCGTATTTACATGTATTTTTATAAGACACAAGAGTTAAAACGTTTTTTCCCGTCGCGGGTTTTCCTCGCACAGATATAATAGGGTTTAATTATTGATTTAATTATTTAATTATAAATAATTATTAATTTTAATTATTGATTGTCGTGTTTCAATTTTATCGATTCGCGCTTTGCTATATTACGCGAGAATTTTAACAGAAATTCTTTTCCAGCCAAGTTAGAAAGAGCCGCGTAAAGAGATAATTCGAGATATAATATAATATAAAATATATAATAATCATGTGTAATGCTATATATATATATATATATATATATATATATAGCATTACACATGTATTATTATATGTTTTATATTATTATATCTCGTTACTTTTAATATTATATTTACTTACTCCGTTTATTCGATTTTATTTTGTTTCCGTGACACTTAACGAAAAGCGTAGGAGATTCTGGGACACAACGAAGACGCCCTCAAGGAGACCTTGAATCACTGGTACCTGGTGAACGCTCACGTGATCGAGGCCGGCCACCGGGAGGAGAAGTTCACGTCGTTGAGCTATGCTGGTTTCCTGCCGGGTTACACGATGGGTTACAACCATCACGGCCTCGTTTACAGCATCAATACCCTTAGCGCCGCTGTTCTGCGATCCGGCAAGACTCGTGAGTTTCATCCCTTCATCCCTGAAAAGTTTCAATCTCTCTTTACAATTAAATATTAAAAAAAGATTAAAATTCATACTTTGAAGTACTCTCATACTGAAAAATATATAACTTTATCGGTAATTTTCTATCCTGAAGCTCTTAGTTGGTCAAGAAAGAAGCCTCTTGTATTTAATCGTTGATTGCATACGAGATATAACTTTGTTGAGGTGAAAAATCTGTATGGATCGAAGAGATCTTTACCTATCCTGTCTAAAAAAAAAAAAAAAACCGTGTAATCTCGTTTTGCGCGCAGCGAGATACTTCTTGACGCGGGCGCTTCTGGGCGTGAAGAACTTCGTGCAGGCGCAGCAGACGCTGAGGAACGAGGGCTACGGCGCGGCGGAGGGTTTCTCGGTAAACATGACATTCCTCGCGCAGGAGGGCGACCGGATGTTTCACAACGCCGAGGTGGGTCCAGCCGAGGCGGACGCCGCCAGGTCGCAGCTCAGCATCCTGACTGTCAGTCCGGGCGAGAACACGTCGCATTGCAACAAGTATACGATTACGTGATCCACATATGCATGTTGTTGCGTAAAATATTTGCGTACGCCGTATCTTTCATAATTTTTCTCGCTCTACAGACATCATTCTTTCGCTTGCGTTCTTGTTTCCCGTCAATCATGCGCAACTTAGGCTCGGCTGAGAACGCAAGTGTCGCTACTTATAAATCAGATCAGTCAGTTTGACAGATCTTTATTTGCATTTCTGAATAATTACTATTTATTTTTTTTTTTTTTAATCAGAGACAATACGCGCGCGAACAGTCGGCTCGTTCGTCTTGAAAGTAATATCCGAAATATATCGAAGTAAAAAATTGCTATTCGCTACATTGAAATAACGATAATCATTATACATAAAATCGCAGATATAAATGATTATTGTACACCAATAATGGGATGAATCAATTATTTTCACACATTTATAAATGAGATATTTGCTCAACAGTCGAGAATGTTGAAGCAATTAGATAATAATGTATGCATCGAATAATTGAATATAATAACGTAGTTTTTTTTTTTTCTTACGCACGCCTTTGTATTTCGTCACTGTATTAAGCAATGACAATTTCCATTGTTTCAGGTATCTGCGTCTGAAGGTGGCAGAGGTGAAGGGACTGATCATACAGAGCAGCATCAAGAGGATGAAGGCGATCTCCAAGCATCCGCCGCCCGAATGTCATCAGGACGTGATCGACATACTCAGCGATCAGACGGATGATGAGTTCAGGGTATATCAGGAGATCAACAGCGACGATCGCATTAAAACGATTGCCACCGGTATGTCCTGAAATCAGGAAGTCGAGCTTATAAGAGTTGCTCTCTCTTTCTTTTTCTTTTTATCTTTCTTCGATTAAGATTGATGGTACGATTATATGACCATTAAATAGTCAAGCGTAAATTCTACGTTTATTAAGAAAATAGGAAGCATTATATGGGATAAACGCGCAAGAAAGATTACGTCATATATATTTAGAGAATTTTCCTATCAACTACTCGTTCGAGATTAAGACGCCGGCCGATTAAAGTCCAAGCACGTGTCTCTCAGAATTCGCTTCGCAGAATCACAGACCTGAATGCGAATGAGAAAATTCTGCGTCTCGCGCGTGCTGAGGAGATAATTACTATCGACGGCTTCATCATTTGCAGGTATCTTCGACTGCATCGAACGAACGTGGTCCATTTACACGGACAAGCCGCAGTGCAACGAGCCGATCCTGGTAATACCTATGCAGCTTCGAGACTCCACGGTTTCGCGATGCAACAACATGAAGAAATAACCGTCGCCTCTCATCTCGATCGAATTTCCGTCGCCCGAATCGCGAAAGTACAGCTACGATGACATATACATACTATACATACAGCATATATATATGTATATGTATCTACATACAGCATATATATATATACAGACATATATATATACACACATAGCATATACATATATATATATATATATATACACACACACACACATAATACATAAATTAATAATTGAGTAAAAACAAAAATATATTTTCAATCTTTGCATGCAAAATAAAATGTAAAAGTAATATAATATAATGACTTAATTGTAGAAAATATCAATTCCCAGTTGAAAAAAATATCAGAGCTCATTAAACATTTAAAAATAGCGCATCACATTCTGCAGATGTCAAACATCTGCTGAATAAATAAGATTTTATACGCTATATGAAATCATTGCGCGTTGCGTCTCAATATCTTTAATTGAAGAAGGAAATTGGCTGTAAATTAATTGTCGTTATTACGACACATATTCAAAGGAAATAAATGTGTTCGCCGCTGTGTACTATTTCATAATTTCATCTTTAATTTCTTGATATTTTCGTAATGAGTACATTGTTGCGATGATTCTTTCGTTTCAGTTAATTTCGGGAACTGTTCGCATCCGATCAATTGCAGAATTGTAAAGTCCTGAACGTAATCTACTAAATTCTAGTAAAAAAAGCAATATAAACTATTACAGAATTTTTTTCCTTTTTCCTTTAAATAAGATTGGCGCGGAAAACGCCGTAATACGAATAACAGTCATATAGCGCTTTACCCAATATGCTAAAAAAACAAAAAAAAAACAAAAAAACATAAGCAACTGGTCGATCTGACTGTTGCTTTCTTAATTAAATAAATGTACAAAACATATCGTCCCTTTGCACTTTTACATGCGGATATACTCCGCACATTTTTTTTTTTTTTTGTTTCTTTCGTTATATAATTACATTTTATTATCCTTGTTCGTATTTATAATTGTGTCTTTCACGGATCATTGCGCAAAAAAAATTTATAATAAACCGATGTTGTAATTGTATACAGCAGCTCCAGCGATTTATTAATTGAATTACAATATTTAAATAGGTATTTAAATATGGTACGCGCGGATCTGCGGTTACAATTTGTCGAGGTACGCGTTCAAGTCTGGGAGACCCTCTTTCAATCCCTTCCTCTTACGTGTATCCTGCAAAAAGCACACAAATTTCCATCGTCAATATCTCAATATAATGTACATATTACGTATATATAATATTACGATTGTAATGAACATAATGTATTTATATATCCGCTTTGATTATTTGCTTATACAAAAGAATGTACGTTTCCCTATTCAGGCGAACCAGGATACTACTGGAACGCCGAAACTAAAAAACGCTTTCTCTTCCACGAGATTAAAAATGGCAATGGCACCGCATCGATCACCGCCATCAGTTATGCACGTGGTAAGGCACGCGGGAGAAATGTACGCGACGTGAAATGTACATTACCTGCACGACTTGGTATGGTCGAGTGCTGGATTCCATCGGATCGCCTGGCAGGATCTGCCAGTGATCGAACACGCACTGTGGGAATGCCTGACCACCGGTGTTGGAGCGTAAATCGGCGGTGAAGCCGAAGGATTCGTTTACGGGAAGATAAGCTTTAACTACGAACATGGGAGTACCCGCCACCTGTTGTTCCTCGAACACGTGACCTCTCCTACGGTTCAGCACACCGTAGATACCGCCGACCGCTACTTCCGGGCACTGTAAAAAAAAAAATAAAGATTCGAGATTTAATTGTCTCTTGATAGATTTTTTTAAATCTTCGATTTGTGTAAAATGTGCATCGTTATCGAAATGACATAATTTACCTGAATTTCACACAAGTAAACAGGTTCCATAAGTCGGGGTGAGGCAGTGAGAAGACAGGCATAAAGGCAACGTCTCGTGGTAGGGATAATTTGACCACCACCTCTGTGAATCGCGTCGGCGTGTAACGTTACGTCGTGAATGTTGAAACGTACGCCTCTCAAATTCTCTTCCGAAAGGACGCCCTGCGATAGAAACAAGTTGTATCATTGAACGTTGTTGATCACGCGCGCATTACATGCGAGACGAGAAATCCTTCAATAGATCTTTACCTCTTTCGTAGCCCATTGGAATCCAGCTACTACCGAGTCCTTAATTTCATTGAGATACTGTACACCCTTGGTACAATCGACCAATATATTGGGTCCACTGCCATCGGGTCCAAAGCACCAGATTTTCCTAGCTTCGGTCACATCATAATCGTACTTCTCATTCAAGTAACGAGCGCGCACTTTGAAGTCGTCCCGCGGGTTAACATCGCCCTGCAAGATGTCGAGAGATGAAACTTACTTTGGTTTAATTCTCTCTCTCTCTCTCTCTCTCTCTCTCTTTCTAAACTGCCCATAGTTCACACATTCTTAATGTCATTCTATCTTTTTTCATTTAACTATCACATTTTACTCTATTTTAACAGAGGTATTACGTTAATTAATAATTAAGTTTCTGAAGAGAGAGATGTCAAACTTACGCTGTCAATGTCCTCAGCGAGACCGTCCGGCATCGGACAAGCCATCATGAACAGTCGATTGTGTTTGTTCGGGGATTTCGAAAGACACATTTGATTCGATTGTTCAGAGATCGTTTCTCTGTAAGATACGACGGGATCGGACTTCTTAATCGGGATACACGCGTGATCTTCCTCAAGATCTTTCAGACAAATTTCGAGATGCAACTCTCCGGCACCGGCGATGATATGTTCGCCGGATTCCTCGATGATGCACTGTACCATAGGATCGGACTTTGCCAAACGCTTGAGACCTGTCGAATTTGAACATAAGAGAAATTAAATCATATACATTCTCGAATAAAAAATATTTCAAAATAAATAATATTTAATGATATCGCGTCAGATGGTAAAATTCAAATCATGGTTCTTCATAACCCAATGCTCTTAGTAATCTCATCATGTGAATCATACACAAACATACATTTCTAACAAAATATTTGTTTAAGATGTTAGTAATTATATTTAAATAAAACTAGAAAGCTTACATACCTTCGACCAATTTTGGCAAATCAGCAGGATTCTTCGGTTCTACCGCGACTCGCACGACGGGTGATACTGAGAATTTCATAACTTTCATATTATGCGCATCTTTGAACGTCGTGATGGTACCAGTCTTGACCAAGAACTGATCAACACCAACAAGACCGCAAATATTACCTACATTAAAAAACAATTACAACGATACATTAGTAAACGATTAGTCGAGCATGTATAATGTAAAAAATTCCATTTTTGTTTAATTAAATCAGCTGGCCGTTCTATATATCGATCATAAACTATCAGAACAGGTCTGTCGAACAATCATCATGCAAACTTTTAGAAATAAAATGGCATCAGAATCAGAAATCTTAAACTACTAACCGGAAGGCACATCTTCGATAGCTTCGACATAACGACCCATCATTAGAATAGTACGTTGGATAGCTTTCTCGTATAGATCTTCCTTCTTGCCCGGTTGGAAGTTGGGTCCCATGATACGAGCCTTCATGCCGGTGCATACTTTGCCTGAGAACACTCGGCCAAAAGCGTAGAAACGTCCTTTATCCGACGTGGGTACCATTTTCGAGACGTACATCATCAAAGGTCCATTTGGATCGCAATTCTAGACAAGAGATGATTTAATTAATAGACACAAAAATTCATCGATTATTATTTTATATATATATTTTCTGAAATCAGAATTTCAATTTTCCTTCAATACGTTTCGGTACAGGTCTGTGAAATAATCGTCGTCATGCGTGTGTTTGTTTGAAAGATTGAGAAAGAATCATATATATTACAATCAGTGTACAATACAAACCTTGATACCGACGGCAGCTTCGTCATCAAGCGGTCCTTCGTACAGCATCTCCATACGGTATTTTTGAGCAGTTACAGGAGATGGCAGGTGAATGGCAATCATCTGAAGTAGAGCCTCTCCGGCAGGCAACCACGTTCTCATAACAACCTGGAAAAATTGTACAATGCGATAAAAAAACATTCCAAAGTAAAGAAAAAGCTAACACTTCTCGAGCATTTTTCAGAGATGCTAATATCCGCTCATTATAAATCAGAAGAGGTGTCAGAAAAAAGCAACAAAACTGTCATCATGTCATGCATGTTTACAGTAAGTATATATCTACACATTTACTTTTGAAATAAATATTACCTTTAAAAGAGCTTTACCATCCTTGTCCTTATCCTCGGGTTTCAGCACAATTCCCAGTTTTTGCAAAAGGGTGTCTGCCTCCTCCTTCTTATAATTCATAATACTATCGAAAACCTACAAATAAATTTAGTTCTCGTAACTTTTTGTGGTACTAAAGCATTTTTGTTTTTAGATAACATTGAACACTAAGAGAGTGCTTACCTTATAAATCGGATCTAAAACGTACATGCAGAAGGATCGTTTGTTATCGGTCTCCTTCTGTTTGCTCCATTTCTTGGTCTTGGGATTAAAGAAGGACTCGCCCCACAGTCTGTTCATGAGTTTCACTACGTCGATCTTGAATTTCTCAGCGTACATTTCAGAGAATTGTTTTAGAGTAAATGCCCAACCATGGAGACCGGAACCAAAACCTACAGAACCTTTGCTGGGATCTACCTGTTTCACAAATATATTATATTTAAAGAGGAACTTTATGTGTATAATGATTGTTTTCATTCAAAAGCGCGGAGATTTATTCCACTTACTCTAACTTCGCCCATGGGACCATCATCGTCAGAGTATGTCGCAATAATAACGTTAACATTTTCAACAATACGTTGGAAAGTTTGATAGAGATCTTCACTATCCAGCTGGAGTTCTAACAGTGCGCGATCCATTTTGTTCATAAATAAAACAGGCTTGATACGTTCCGCGATCGCCTGGCGCAATACAGTTTCAGTTTGTACGCATACACCTAGAAAGAAACGAGCGAATAATTATAATTGTTTTTCTCTCATTTCGGGAGAAAAACGTACATTAAAATCTTTGTAAAAATTGTATTTTTCACATATATTCTCCGAAATAATATGCTAACATTATAAGACAATAAAGAAGGATTTGTAGCATTTGTGCCGTAACATATTAGTAACGGACATAAAGATAGAGGTCCACTAACAGCGTTTAAACACATTCGCTCTTTACTCTTCTTCCATTGCACTGTCAACACTGTCAATGTATATCGATCAGTTGCAGATGCAAACCAAACGACATACTGTAGAGTAACCCTTGTGTGCTGGAAGATCAATCTGTTCGATCGTGCCAAAGAAAATGTATGAGTGGTGGATGAAAAAAAAGAACACATACCGGATACGCAATCAACGACAACGAGAGCTCCATCAGTGACACGAAGGGCTGCTGTGACCTCGCTTGAAAAATCTACGTGTCCAGGTGAATCAATCAGATTAATTAAAAAGCCCTTCTCGTCTTTGTCACGTTGATCGGGATTTGTGATGAAGACTAAATCTTTCTCTTCAAGTTCAAAGAACATGGAGATTGCGCTAAAAGGAAAGCAGCAAGTGATAATAATGAGCAATGCAAGATCCAGAGATCGATTGACGTATTATAAGTACAGAGAGGTGAGACTTACGTAGATTTAATAGTGATACAACGCTCCTGCTCATCCTTGCGCGTGTCAGTAAACCGAGTTTCACCGGCTTTAGCGCCAGCGATAATGCCGGCCTTGGATACAAGGGAGTCGGTCAAAGTTGACTTTCCGTGATCGACGTGTGCAATGACGGACATATTTCTGATATTCTTCTTTTTGTCCATCATGGTACGAATCTCGTCTACTGTAAAGTTCACCTGCAACAATGTATTTTCACAATTAAAACATACCCTCGTTCTCATACGAGTACAAGTTACAGATTAATCTAAACCAAATTAATTCCAATTTACTTCAACGATACAGATTTATATATAAATTTATAAATGTGACATACAATTGACGCACTGAAAAATAATTGATGCGCTTTGTTCATTGTATATGTAATTCCTCATACAACTCTATTGCAACGTATTGCGATATATGAAAAATATAGATTATTCCTAAATTATACAAAAAAAGAAAAAAAAATCCTTTTCACAGTACACAGAATCATGATTTAATTCTCATATGGTAGCAAAGTCAAATGCTTTTGCAAAAGACTAATAATTATCAGTTTGAAATATATATACATACTCTCTGTATATCTGGGAAAATATTTAATATCCACAATCGCTTTTGTATTAATATTTGATAAAAAAAAACAATAACTTTATAGAATATAACAGAATGTATATAGTGACATGAAGCTAACAATAAAGTAGAAAGAAAAATGTGCATCGAGAAACAAAGCGACAGCATATATGCTGCTTTTAAGCCTAACCTAAATAAAGAATCTGCAAAAACAAAGTAATGGTACATAATGATGTATAATTTATATTCTGAATGGTATTAGTAAAAACAATTATCCACTTCAAAGTAAAAATGCAAATAAGAATAAAAATTGTATAAAATGATACAACAATGCGCAATAAAAAATGCAGTAGCTACTTGGAAAGAGAAAGAAAGAATAGATATTAAAAGCAAAATAAAATTTCATAACAGCATTCCATAACAACAATAGATTAAAACATTACATAACAGCATTTCATAACAACAATAAATTAAAACATTTCACAATAACAACAAATTAAAACATTTTATTAATTGAAATAGGAATTAGGAAAAGGCAGCAAAGAATTTCACAATTGACACAATAGATATAAAGAAAAATTGTTGTTGAAAGATAAGAGAGAGACATAAAAGTGGAATTGAAATGAGAAGCAGATCAGAAAGATATAAATCGGAATAATCTAGAACATAATAGCAAAAGATAATACAGATTGATGGATATATACTGTTGGAATTAATTAATGTTTAGCGTTACATTTTCTCGCCTCGAGTAGAGACGTACATTTTCCTGCGCGGAGGTTTTCGATCAGTATCCTCGTCAAAGTCGACGAGGATCTCTCGGAAGAAAGAAAGATCAAAGCACGTTGTCTCGCGTGTCGACACGAGGCTGCATCGTGACGTCTGCGTGCGAGCGAGAGAGACGGAGAGAGCGCGGCGATAAAAGATTTCCGCTCGAAACACATCGCGACGAAAATTTTCGCGTTCGCGTGTCTCTCTCTCTCGTGACATTTCACTTCGATATCGCGCGATCCAGCCTCTCCACAAGGATTCCCCGCGCTGGAAGCCTCGCCATACGTATAAGCGTCCCGTCTACCTCGCTACCTCGACACTTTCTCTCGTTATCGGGAATTTTCTCTCGCGACGCTCGACTACATTTTTCCTACCGCGCAGGCGGTATTCTCGATTAATTAACCCTCGGGAGAGCCACCGCGTGGCCGAGAATCTCGAGAGGGAAGCGTCACGCTGAGGTGCCGCGAGAGCACGTTGCTCGACCAGACACCATGACACGTTGCGAGCGAGACATATTTCCGCTCGGAACACGTCGCGGACGTGACGCCGCTGGCGGTGGAATTTTTTTCGGACACGACGACGGGTGCCCGCGACGTTTGCGATCCGCGTGGCGCGACGCGGCGCGCCCGGAAACCCGGGATCCACGGCGAGATTCCACGCGTGACGAAATTGCGCAATCCTGAGTAATCGTTCGCGCTCTCTCCCCGTTCAGAGCGAGACGGGTAAGAGAGACGGAGATCTCACGGCTCCTCTCGGCTCCGATGCGCGAACGGGCCCGAGGGATCGCGGCGAGAGGACGACGCGACTCGCCGCGATCTCGCGGGGAGAAAAATATTCGCGGCCGCGCGTCTCCGGGGATCGCGCGACCGCGATCGCGACGGCGGAATTGCGACGCGGCTACGTACCATCTTGGATGTTGTCCGATCGCCGACGGCCTGGTTCGAAATATACGTGCACCAACAATGGCGAACTCCCTCGGAAAGAACTGGCTATCCGCCGTGCACCCGAACGCCGCCTCTTATGAGCGTACGAAAGCGCCGCGGTGCGGCGGCGTGCGACTCCTCGCCGCGCCGGCCAATCGGATCGCGGCGCGTTCTGCGCAGGCGCGCCGCGCGAGATTTTCGAATATACTTTCTCGGAACTTCCAGTGCGCGTGTGACGCGTGGACGTTCGTCCGTTCTCTCGCGCTCTCTTCCATTCAACGATCTAATTAATTGTAACCTCTACAAGTTTTTTTTTCTTTGATTTAATTCGAAAATTAATGCGAGAAGATGCGACTCAACGAGTGGAATTGGTTCGTATCGTTCTCTCTTTTATGTAGAACACAAATACACATCAGGTGGTAAGAGATAGTTTGCGATATTTAGTCATTATCTCCAGCTTTTTCAAAAATTTGTTGAAAACACTTATCATATGACGTGCAATAATGATAAAAGATTAGTTCTATCATTAGCTTTATTATCCCCTCAGGCCGGAGATATACTAGTCGTATTTCCAGCCTAATGTGTCAAATGTTTCACATATGACAACTTATATCCAATAGAAAATGTAGATTCTAATATTTTCGTTCTTGGAAAACAAACTCTCTTATTGTCGAACATCAGACGCAATGCGAATCTTCCATAATCTCCTATCGCCTTGTATTTAGTGTAACAACCGCTAACTATGAACAACTACTCGTGATTGGTGCATCTTACATCTATCCGAAATCTAAAAGCTACACCAATCATGAATAGCCGCTCATTGAACAGTTTTATACTAGATGCACCCATAGTTTGCATTGCATTCCACAGGATTAACTGAGGAGAGTTTTGGAACGCAGTACTAAAAGCACTCTCGCACCCGTCGTCATCTATGGATAATAAAGATGTTTCGAGAGAAATCGCGTCGATTATAATCGATGTAGATTTAAAAGAGAAAAGAAATATAAATAATTTACATTTTCACAATAAAAAAAAAGATATTCTACACAAGCGATTGCAACCATTGTTTTTGCCGAATCGAAATGATTCCCGCTGAGAAGATATCATTTCTCGGTAAGTTGTTCTTTTTTGAATAGATTTTATTTTATAAAATTTTTTTTATTTGAATCAGTTACAAAGCCACTCTGTGTCGTGTAAATCAATCGCTCGATCAAATATTTTCGCTAAGACAATGTCAATTGACAGAAGAATAATCCGCGAACTGGAATCATGATATAATTCCGGGACATCTTGTATATACATTACGTAGACAATTAACTTCTGTCTGAGAAATCTAACGTGCGTTACATGCGTAATTACAACACAACTTATTGACAGTGTCTAATAACATTCATGTTCACGTGCAAAGTGCACGTCAAATGTTGCATATACAGGGTGACCCATTTTAACTTAGGCAGCCAAATAACTCGAAAAATAAGCACACTACGAAAAAATGTTTAGAATCAAAATTTCGTCATTTCGAGGGGGACGTACAATGACGTTAAAATGAGCCCCCCCACCCCTCCCCCTGGGCGGTGAGGGGGGGCAAGTTTGAAATCTTAAATAGGAACCCCTATTTTTCATTACATATTCTTGCAGCTTATCTCGAGAGCTTTCCAAAACACTATAATTAAGTTATTTTTCATTGAGTACTTTTCGAGTTATAAGGCTTGAAATTTACAGTATTTTGACATAAAATACAAAATATCGTGTAAATCATTCAGTTTTCGGTAACCTTACCTTAATACTTTTATGCATAAAATAATAAGACCAATCAATTGGTGTAAAAAAAACACATAGTTGCTATTAAGAAAAAGTATGTAATTTGCAACATGCAACTGCATACTTTTTTTGAAAGCAATTATGTGTTTTCTTTACACCAATAGATTGGTCTTATTATTTTATGCATAAAAGTATTAAGGTAAGGTTACCGAAAACTGAATGATTTACACGATATTTTGTATTTTATGTCAAAATACTGTAAATTTCAAGCCTTATAACTCGAAAAGTACTCAATGAAAAATAACTTAATTATAGTGTTTTGGAAAGCTCTCGAGATAAGCTGCAAGAATATGTAATGAAAAATAGGGGTTCCTAACTTTAAGATTTCAAAATTGCCCCCCCTCACCGCCCAGGAGGAGGGGTGGGGGGGCTCATTTTAACGTCATTGTACGTCCCCCTCGAAATGACGAAATTTTGATTCTAAACATTTTTTCGTAGTGTGCTTATTTTTCGAGTTATTTGGCTGCCTAAGTTAAAATGGGTCACCCTGTATATCTGAGTCTCCTAGCTAGAGACTATTACTCACTTTTACAGTTTAAACGTTTACTCGAGAGAACAAGTGGAATCGCTAACTCGAATTATTATATACGTATAATGCAAACTTAAATAGAACTACGAACATCCGTATGGACGCAAACTACTGTTACAAAAGTCGCGAGCTAATATTATAATATTTAGTCTTCATATAAAAACACAGATGAGAGAATCACTTCTAGAAAAAAGATATAGCGATTTTTGTTATATTATTCTACCGCTTTATGTTCGTAGTTAGATTATCTATGTCCACCCGAAATCGATCTCTAAAATTAAACAAAGAGCAAATCGCGGTGTAACGGACTCTCAACGACTTCCTTTACAGCTATTCTCGTGGATGTTCACGCGGTCCGGATTAAAGGTTCTTCCACAACGCTTACACGGCACCAGCTGGCTCAGATGCGTCATCCAATTGGCCTCCGCCGTCGCCGCCTGATCGACCAGCATATTTCCCGTGTCAGAATCTTCTGCGAACAATGAAGTCGTCATTGCCGATTGTATCGAACCTTGAAAAGTGCAGGAAAAATCTTAAGAAGGTACTCGTAAGAATTTTATGTCGACGATAAGTCGGTAAATAATGATAACTAATCTGCTCGATTGTTAAAAATCGAATCGCAACTCATCTCTCGCGACAAATTAACGTCGAAGTAAATTCTTTAGAAAAGATTTAAACTTTTAAAAGCTGTCGCGACTCTCGGATTTTAAAATTCTTATCTCGCGAATTACGTTTTTTGTATATACTTGTATGAAAATTAAGAAGCGAAGGAAGCGAAATTCTTTTTTTCCATCACGAATTATTGATTCGTCGTAGGCGGCACTTTTAACCGAGAATAATCTACGGTGTATAATAAATCAGGCCTACACCCACTTCCATTCCACGGGCGGTGCATAAACGAACGTTACGGATTCATACATATCATATATGCATGCGTAATCGCTTCGGTAACCGATTGATTCACTAAGTATTGTACTTGAGCGCTACGTACTACTCTTGACCCTGACAGCGGACAGAACGAATCTCAAGGTAAGAGACAGAAATGTGTTTGCGAAAGGGCAAACGTGTATTACGTAGCGAAGAAATAATTATGAACTTGGAAAAAAATCAATTTCAAGTATTATTTACCACTTTTCAGACATTTATTCGTCTTGATTGTTGATTAGAAAGAGAATAAAATTTATTTAATATGTATATTTATAAAAAAACATACGCTCTTCTCTCTATTCGTTGAAACATTTAATCGTAACTTTTAACAATTAATATACTTTCTCGCTATTCACTGAAAGTTTAATTTTTCATGTTTAAATAGAATGTTAAATCATGCGTATCTCTTGTTCAAATATCGAACTCTTCTTTCAAGTGTGCGTACTTCAACTGCACGTTTTTCCGATGACTTTTTCGACACTTTATTTCCATGTTATATTTACATATATGCGTGAGTGACTATTGACTTACGTATGTATATGACGTCGGGTTTTTGCGGCTCCTTTCTTCTTCGGGCCGGCGACAATTTGTCATTCTCGGCGTGCCATTTCTTCAAGCACTGCGGCTCGTGAATAGCGATACTGGAGGATCCGAAATCTCTACCGCAAATGTAACACGTGACGGTCCTCTTTTGCGATAAATCCTAAAATCAAGCGCGTCTGCTTCTTTTCCTTCTCTTCTTATTTTCTACTAAACGTTTCATCCAAAGAACTTGCTACTTGCTACGTTATCTTTTTATTTAAATCGTAATAGCAAGTTCTGCTTTATCCCGCACGCAACACAATCACATACGTAAGGTAAGAATATTTTATTTCGCAAAAATGACAAACAAGATCGTCGTTACACAGAAATAATTCGTTTTAAATATTAGACCATTGAAAAAAATGGCTGATCACTAAGAGAAATTTATTCGCACGAAAGGTATACAATGACACGAGGTCGACTACAGAGATTCAAGCGCGTGCGTGCTTTTCTTCTGTAAGGACTCACCGGATACATCGACGAAGTTTCCTGGTTTCTGGTCGATTTTTGCTTATGGAGGGTCAGCTGATCTTTCTGTTCGCTTTCTGCCGAATCGTTCTGCATCTGCCATCGTCTACTGCACTGAGGCTCATGGATCTTGATGCTTCTGGTGCCGAAATTTCGTCCGCAAACCCGACAGGAAACAGTTGGCGGTACAATATTGCGCCCGTTCGCCGGCGTAGCCAGTCGTTCGTTATTCTAGAAAAACACGAACGTCGAGAAAGAAATATAAAATATGAAGATAATTGAATAAAAGCTTTAGTACCTTCGGCGCAGCCTTGCAGCTTCTCTCGTGGATCGGCAGTCGTTCCGGCAAAAATGTCCTTCCGCACTTTGCGCACGGAACTAATTGCTCCTGAAAGAAAATCCAGGTTCTCATATTTTTGAACATCACCTTTTTCAAAAAAAAAAGGTAAGAAAAGGCGCTAAGTTCTCGCCTCTATTTAACAAATTTTTGCACAAAGGATACTGAAATAAAATGCACAATCGTATATCGCATTTGATTGAATATAACAATTTTTATATTTGCGTGATAATAAAAGAATCCAATGTCGTTGATTATTTATAGAAATCGCGAAAATCAAGTATTTAAATATATATTATACTTTATATAAATAAATAGATTGATCAATTATTTCACATATTAGTATAGAAATGCCGGTGATCCAATTAATAATTGCAAAATAACTTGAAAACAATCATTCATTTAAAAAAACAAATTTCTTTTGTTCGCCTGTAAGACTCGACTGGATTTGAAAATATTAAGATCGACAATCTACCAATAAGTGTATGCAGAATTCTGATTTCTTACGCAAATGTCTGTTAATCGTCGAAGCCCGCTTGGACGGTTCTCATTTCGTATGCGTTCGTGCGAGTTATATGCATATGAGATGTTAAAGAGCGATCTTTAATATTCCACGTTAGAATTACGCACTCGAATTACAAACGGCACGAAATCTCTACACACATCGCGATACATATTTTTATTATGATTTATAACTCGACTCTATATATATATATATATATATATATAGACGCAAAGTGAGTTGAATATGAATATATTTAAAATTTGAATATTCATTTCTAATTTCGATGTTCGATTCTCCAGAATTTCATAGAAGCGAATTCTTTTTAATTCGCGAGATATGTTTCTGAGCGCTTCTGAATCTCCGCTTGCGCATCCTAGAAATCGTTTCTCGCATCATCGATAAACGAGGATTACGTCACCGTCCGACAAGATTAATGAAGCGCGGACACCGCTCATTATCAGGCGGAAACGGCGCGGTGCGCTTCTCGCGTAAAGATAATACGCCTCGTAATATCTTGTCAACGCTGCAATGTTAATTAAAAAAAGAGTAATTACCTGACTCTGTTCCCATGCGGCCGCGTTCCAATCATTGTGTTCGACGCCGACCACGGGTCTTTGCGGTCTGGGTCGTCTTTGAGACGCAGGCAGCGAATTATTCTCGCGATCCCATTTCTACAATAAAGACATTCGCATTTAAGCAAAGCAAAAGTAGCATAATAACAAATAGTTATTGAGCAAGTACATAAATTTATATAATATGCAGTGTGTGTTCATACGAAATCATATAGAAAGATAATAATTATTCAGTATAAAAATAAATTAATTTTATCATTATTAAATTAAAATTCTTGAACAAGGAAAGAGAAATTTTTTCTTTTAATAAGAAAACCTCCAACAAATTTTTGCGACGACTTATGCGACGATTTATGCGCGACATGCAGCTGTTGTATCGATTTTACATTGCAGCACATTGGCATTGCTGTTGCGGTTGACATACAACGTGTTTCTTAATGTCTGTCATTTCAAAATATATATATATATATTTATCTAGTGACTATCTAGTGACTGTGCAAACGTGAAGTTTGCTGATCGGATCGCGATGCGCGAACGCGACGAGATAAGGATCTGGTAGTAGCGTCGTTAACGCGTCATTCCGGCGCTAAACTTATGTGCGCACAAATGCGAGAGACGTAGATGATCCGTTTAAGTAGGTTCCATCATTGCGGGAGAGAAACGCGGTCGGTCGGTCGATCGATCGATCGGAGACACCCCGTATAAGAGAACGCGCAAATTACCGATCGCTTATATAGTGCGTTATAGTTACCTGGTGCTATACGACACATCGGTTACACGCGCACCAATCTGCATCTGTGAGATATCGAGCTCGATGCCGTACAAACGCGCCGCGCCATCGATTTTGCGAAAGGGCCTTGACTTATTACACGCGCGCATTGTCGGGACGCTATTATATTACAAACCTCCTATATCGCTTCCGCGATGAAATCGCGGATGTCACACACGTGAAGTGTGGAATTTACTCGGATATTCCTCGATTAATCGCTTCAACTCTATTTTCAAAGGCTCTTAATTAAGCTATATAATTTATGAACTATAAAAGAGATAGAAATGAGATTTTTATTCATAGAAGTAGACGCTTCAATTAAACTGAATTTACGGAAAGTTTTGTCACATTATTATGTATTATTGTATTCACGCAATAATTATATAAATTATTGTGCTCAGGATATTAAGGTGCGACAATTGAAGCCAATTTACCTCCATGCACTTAGGCTCGTGTATGGGAAAACTGGCGGTGCCGAATTCCCGACCGCAAATGTAGCACGTGACCGTCTTGGGGCCCCGTTTCGTCGACGCGGACGACGACCTGACCTGCCGGCCTGAATCCTGGGAAGGAGGATCCTGAGAAGCGATCTTCTCGTCCGGTCTGTTTCTGTTCCGGTCGCTGCGAAAGTTCAACGCCACCGGCTTCTGGATAGACTTGGGCACCGGCGGCACCGCGGGCTTCGGCTTCGTCGTCGTCGTCGTCATCGATGTCGACGTCAGGATATCCTTGATCTTGGCCTGACTGCCCTTCGGATGACTGTGAAATCTCTCCGGCTGATCCGGACGTCCGCAGGTCTTGCAGGGCTCCGGGGCGCTCCTCGCCGACGACGCGGCGGCGGTGAATATTTCCAGATCGCTCGGCAGACCGGCCCGCGAGTTCTTCTTCTTCACCGTGGACAGCACTTTGGGAGGACCGTTTCTAATCGTACAGATAGTACAGATAGTATGTAAATGCGCGAGTATATTACAATTTTTAATTTAGTCATCAGATGCGAATGCAGTATCCAATTGAGATCTTTAATTGATACCGTAATTATTTTATAACATAAAATTATTATTTTTTATTTATTACGTTCATATCTTGCTTTTTCTTTTTTTTTGATTAATTAATTTATGTTATCAATATATTACAAATCAATATTTACAAATTTAAAGTTTAAAAATACTCGAAAGAAATTTTTAAAATACAAATTTAAAGTTTAAAAATACTCGAAAGAAATTTTTATAAGTGAGAGAGCGTAAAAATGTGCGCTATTACTTTTGACGTATCCGCAGAATACAAGAGAAAGCAGTAAAGTGTTATTTCGGCTTATATAGAGCCATTACCCCTCCAATGTCTCTCTAGCACGGTATCAATAACTTATTTCCGCAGAAATGTACATTCGCGCGCGTGTATTTTTACAACTGCAGTTTTACTTACATCATGCCTATGCATCAGCGACTCGATCGAAACAGTTGGTTTTATTTTAATTTTATAACTTCTCCTTCTAAATTGTAGTTTATTTTGCAGTTTAATTTTTAAATATATAATTTTTTTAAATGTGTAGACTAGATTAATTGATACATACATAATGTATTACATGGAAACTTTTTGGAAATTTTCTTACACCCTAAAAAAAAAAAAAAAAAGAATTATTTTTATTCAATTTTCTATTTGCACGAAAATAAACAGCTCTATTAATTAATAAATCGTAATCAGACGTATTATATAGAAACTTTTCAGAAATTTTCTTATTATCTGCTTCTCAAAAAATAAATAAATAAATAAATTAATTAATTATTTATATTTTCGCGAAAAAAATAAATAGCTCTATTAATTAATAAATTGTAATCAGATCACCGACCTATTATTATTATTGTCGAGTTTTCGGACATCGGAGTTCCGTGTCGCAGCGGCTGTGGGCGACATGATCTTTTGACCTCCGGTGGGCGATCGGTCGGCCTCCTCCATCTGACGATCCGTCACGATCCGCGGCTCGCGAATCTGCTCGAAGCTCCTTCGCTGGCGGTGCGTCACTGAAGCGTCTTCGCGGGACGACCACGAAGTGATGGTCGCGGCGGTGACGGCGGCGCTCCGGCGGCGTCGTCGTCGTCGTGTCGCCGATGGCGACGACGGCACCAGTAACGACGATAACGACGACGACGACGACGTGTCCCCGCTGATCGACTTGTCCACGGCCGGCTGCTGATGGAAGCGCGTCATCGAGTCGCACAGCAGCTCCTTGCTGAGCAGGGACATGTCGAGCTTGTCCACGAGCGCGGGGTCCAGCACGCTCGGCCGCGCGAGATTCGCCGTCTTCGGCCTCTCCGGCGCCTCCGCGCGGAACACGTTCGTGCGCTTCATCTTGGGCGGCCAGGTGCCGGTGTTCGCCGCATTTCTCGGCGTTGCCCCCTCGCCGTCCGTCCTCTTGGTCGCACCTATTCAGACGATTTCTCTCGTTGATAACGTGCGTCGTTACGCGAATGTACATCAGTTAATATCCATTAGAGAAGATCCATAATTATTGTAAAAAATTTACACAATTATTTTCTTTTCCCCTTTTAAAGATCTTGGATTAATATGTACTGGGATTATTAAATAGTTGATGATTTAACGTTTGGAAATCGAAAAATATTAAACTTTTGAGAAGATAGGAAAAATATATTAGAAATAATAATAATATAAATAAATATTGATTTTTAAATAAAATTATATTTTTTTCTTTTAACAAAATTATTTCAATTGTAAGAAAATGTTCTCCCAAAAATGGATATTGACTTTTTAATAGGTTGACATTTACTTTGGAAGCAATATAAAAAAAATCAGAGATCTATTTCAGAGATAGATTAGAAAAAAATATTGCTATTCAAGAATTTATTTATATTGCATAAAAATGATATTTTTTTGTTATCAATCTGTTATCAAACAACCAAACGGATTTATCCTGTAATTTCTGAACCCTTTTTTCAATATTCTATTTATATTTTTTATTATAAATGTCAATCGAGTAGTTTCGCTAATATAACTCTATTTTAAATATGATAGATAATCTTGTTCAAAATTAATTTTTTAAATAACAGTACATCAGCTTAATATGTACATCGATAAGTTTGCGATAAAATACGCGATAAAATACATGATAAAAGTACATTACCTTTCAAAATTTTCAAGTCATCTTTTATTATGAGAAACGTTTTCTCCGACAGAAACTCGCACGGTCCTTTCTTCCACTTCATGGCGATTTTATCGATTTCGTGATCTTATAAATCGCGGGCACCAGAATTATTCGCGCGCTGCTCGTGTCGCGAAGCGAGCATTATCATATTTCTCGTCACACGACAAATTTTCTTCCCCATCGATTTGCACCAACACACCTTCACATTGATTTATGAGAGGTGGAACAAATTTAAGATTTAAATTTATTAATTTAAGCTTCCTCTTCAATTTTATCACGTTCAGAAACCACGTTTTATATTATTATAATTTTATATTATAGTTTTATATTATAATTTATCTCATCAGTGACGTGTGTTTCGTGAAAGCTTTCGTGATGGAAAGAAAATCGTTTCCCGACGCCCGCTAAATTCTGCTCGAGCGATCTTCTGCTTCTTCACGCGAACGGGTGTCGTTTTGTCTTCGAATCCGAGTCACTCGACGGCCTGACGTCACAAATGTGTAGTATTTTTCCACCCGATGGAACACGAGCGACGAGTCCGTTTATCACAATCTGTTGAACTGATTATCGAATTAGACACAAAAAACCACTTAACAATTGCAATTAATTTAACGCGACGACGCTGAAGTAATAATTACTTTACACCACTCGCGTTGTAAATGCAAAGAACGTGGTTCCTTTTTTTTTTTAATTTTACGAATCGCACATGTAACACGAATACGTGAAATTTGATCGCGTGATCATCGGCACCAAGTTCCGATCGCGTATCCTTTAATTGTGCGTGAGCGTGAAGCGGAAGTCAAATTCCCGTTCGACGCGCAGCTCCTCGCCGTCGAATTACGCGGCGCACTGCGAGGCGAGGCTTTACCTTGCCATTAGCTTCGTACAGCTTTCACCTTCCTACATATATACGTGCGAGTGTGCGGTCGACTGTGTGACAGTACACAGGTGGCAGAGGGAAAAATCGATCCAACGACCACCGTTTAAAACGACTATACCACCGCGCACAAGAGTGTGTGTTCTCGTCATCGCGCGGAAATTGTTCGAGCGAGCGATAAAAGTACGCGGAAATCACGAAGGGAACCACGCGCTTTGCCATAAAACGATAACGTACAGTCGGTTCCGTGAAGCAAAAAACTACCCTTTATATATTCCTAAAGATATCTCTCCTATATTCATTTCTTTTTCTTATATAAATATCAAAAAATCTGCCCATAGCGTTGTACAATAATAAAATAATATATATATATATACAAGATTTATCTATAAAATTATGGATATTAAATAATGATACATATTTTACATTAACGGCGGTATCTGTATCTCTTGAAGTGAAACCACAGCTGAAAGATGTTGTTGTGAAACTGACACCTGAATCCGCGCTTATACGAATATTCCCATTCCCGGTTGACAATCTTGAACGCGATGTCCTCATAAGGCGGGCCCGCGTGAAATCGCAAAATAGCAAAGTCCTTATTGTCGGCGCAAGGTGTCTGAAAGTTAAACATGGAGATTTAACTGTCGAAACATCCGGTATCGATTAAATTAAAATATTTTAAAAATTTTACGCCCGCGCGCGCAAAAGAGAGAGAGAGTATATATGTATATATATATCTTACCAGAAAGTATTCCGGCGTAGTATTTTTGTCGATGAGATCCGGATAGAAGATGTTGAACTTGTAGCCCTGTACGATCTTGGGCGGCGGATTGTCCATGTCGTAGTGCGTCTGGTTGTACTTGTTCCACTCGAAGCCGGTGTGCACGCGATTGAAGTAACGCGGCTTACGTGGTCGATACTTGTCGGACCAGAGATAGATCTGCGCCTCCAGCGACGACTCGACGCTAAACTGCGCCTCGTCCGAGCCCATGCCCTTGCGCGCCTCCCGGTGCATCGCTTGCTCCTCGCTCGTTAGCACGTTCTGAATCTTCCTGCCGGTGTTGAGCACCTGCTGCCTCGCGTACTCCAGTCGCTGACTGTCCTCGACCTCCTGTGTGACGAGCGTACCCGGCTCGAGTTGCGAATAAAGTATATAACTCGGCGAGTAACCGCCCGCTTCATACTCGCGGAAGGATTCGAACAATAGATCGTCGACGGCATTAGTTTCCTGATTATCACTGAAACATGACACAATTGTTTACTTTATTATCATCGAGAGAAACAAAATAAAATTTTAATAAATTAGGAAAAAGTCATTGGCATCGATGTAAAGGAGAGAACACTTACTCTGGACTATTTTCGTTCTTCTCGACTGATGTACTCGTGGAAGGTTCATCCTGCTTAATCAAGGACTCGCTCTCCTGCGCTTGCAAACTCTCAGCCTCGTTCTCCGCTCTGGCCACACCTTGTTCGGCGATCAGAACCTCCAGCTTTTTACGCAGGTTCTCTTGATGTCGATCTCTGAGTCGCGCCCTCGCCATATGGGCTACATGTTTAATACTTAGCGTGAATAACATGCATTATAATTTGCAGTTTTTGAATATGTTTCTAAATTAATCATTATATCTCTCTTACCTTTCAACTGCGATAATAGGCTTTCCCAGTATCCGATATCGACGCCTTCTGGCTTTCCCGTAATTTTTGCCTGAATCTGCATCTGTAAAGATTCCAATTGCGTTGCAGTTTTGCCCTTAAAAATGGTCGTAACGTCTTTGGCGACGGATTCATGAATTCCTTCTCTTCTACCAACAGCTGAAAAAAGAAATATGATATAGCACGAATAAACAATAAGAACAAGCAAAAAAGAAATAGAAATAATCCTTCTTCTTACCAACTTCGTATTCCGTCCGTTCCAGCTTTCTGAGCTTGTGTAATTCATCCTCCACGATCACCGTTATATCGTTCCAGTAATCTAAATTTTTGCCCCTCTCCAGTTCCTTGTAAACCTTTATGTCCTCTATGAGATCCTCCAGATCTTTCACGTGCAAACCTCGCAAATACGTGTAGGGCTCGTGCATTTCTACCGCGTCGACCTCCTCCTCCGCGCTGATGTACTTTGCAAGAAGATCGATAGGTTTCGCGCGACCGTCCTGAATTCTAATGCGAGATCTCAATCTAGCCTGCTCGAGGTGAAATTGATCTTCCTGCCGAGCCCATTGCTCTAACTGTGCAGCTTCCTTGCCCCTCTGCAACATGGTCATTTCTTCTTCCCTCTGTTGTCGCTCCAATTCTCTCTCGTGCCTTCTCTTCTTGACCTTCTCCAACTCTCTCTTATTCTCCTCCTGCTTGTGCCTGTTACGAATCTCCAATTCCTCTCTGCCTACACCGAGCAGACCCTCTTTCCCCAATTTTTTCGACCACACAAAGGTGGAGAGGATATTGCCATCCCCAAATGGATTATCCGTATTCGTGTAATGTAAATAGTCATTGTCCCAGCCCATTCTCTCCTTACGCTTGCGTTCCTTGGCTTCCTTCTTCTTCAAGCGACGTAGGCGCTTCTCCTCTGGCGTTTCCGTCGCTTTCATCAACTCCTTCTGGCGTTTACGTTCCTCGATCTGCTTCTGCCGCTGCTTCTGCAGTTTCTCCAACAATTTTGTAGAGTCCGAGGAGGAGTCTGTGAACGAGCCATTGCTAAGTTTACTCGAATCGGACGTTAAAGACGACGTCGACGACGAGGACGACGAAGACGACTCCCTGAAAGAAAAACATGTCAATATACAGTTGTTATAAAGCAAGGAACAAGAAAATCTCGAAAAATAACTTAAAAAATCTGAGGAAGAAACCTACCTCTTTCGGCTCTTATGCTTGGAAGACTTCTTCCGCGATTCACGACGCGAACGAGAATCTTCGTCCTTCGACTTTTTATACCTCTCGTTGGACTTTTCCGTACGTTTGTGTCCGAACTTGGATCTCCTGGATTCCGCGTAATCGCGATCCCTTCGCGACGTTCGCTCCTTACGTTCGCTCTTATCGTCGTCGTATTCCTTCCTCGATCTGCGATCGCCGTTACGCGAGTATCTCTCCATCGCGCGACGAGAAAAGGAAATTATTGTCGGTAATAAAAAAACGTTCACGCGCCTAACCTAACCTCGCTCTCTTCCAGCAACGATGCGTTCGCGGACGCGCGCCATCTTGCTGCAGCTGATTCCGCGACTACGTGAATCGAGTGAGACGGAATCGACAAGAAAGGGAACCGTTCCGGATCGACCGAAGACGAGAATCCTTCGTCGATCTTGATCAATATTTTTATTTCGCACGACGACGTCGCGAGAAAACGCGTCGCGGCGACTCGACGAAAGTCTCTCTCACTTTCTCTCTCTCTCTCTCTCTCTCTCTTTCTCTCTCTTGACTCGCGCAGTAAGGCTGCCTCCGCCGCTCGCGTGCTCGGCCGGCATATCCGTTAAACTTTCAAATTAGACAGCGTTCGCACGCTATCGCGAGTGGTCTTTTCGAAAGATTCGCCCGGTGTGTACGTATGTGTATTTGTCCCCTCGCGAATCCAAAATCGCCTTCTCTCTCTCTCTCGGCGATCTCTCGCGGAGTCATCGACGGACACGATGTCGCACAACATCTACTATTCCAGCAAGTACTACGACGACAAGTACGAGTACAGGTGGGTACAACACGCAGGGAGTCCTTTATGGATCCCCTTTCTTCTTCTTCTTGTAGACGGAGCTCCCGCTGATCTCGATTCCTCCGCAGACTCGACGTCTTCTACGTCATCTCGAGTCTGAGACGACGCCGTCTCTGCGCCTGATTCATCCTCTTCCTTCTACTCGTCCTTTTTTTGTTTCCTCTCTTTCATTTTCGTCCTCGTCTTTCTCGTAAGCGGCGTGTCGAAGCGCATCGTTTAAATGGCCGAATCGAGAAAGTTCCCGCTGTCAATTTGCTTTGTCGAGCTAAAGCTCGTCGTCCATTTCAAATTGGCATTTTTCGATCTGTTGTTTTTTTTTCTATTTAAATGGATACGATCGCTCCGACACGATTCCAGATTCCTTGACCTTCATTCCTTGAAATAGTGCTATGTATGAACTTCCTCTCTCGCGCAAACACAATTTGTCGTTTTAATGCGAGAAGTGTCTTCTGTTAAAAGAAGGACAGACGTGACGTACATGTATAAAAAGAATAAGAGAAGATAATGATATTGCTAACATATATTCGCAAAGTTCTGCTTAAATTTTTGCTTAAACTATAAAAATGAGATAAAAGTTCGAAAAAATATATTAATTATATATATATCGCATTACGATTACAATATTATATTTGAAACTAAAAAATTATGGAAGAAAAGTTAAATATTTTTTGTTTAATTGTACTAATTCTTAAAAATGACATATAAAATTGAATTTGGAAATTTTTATCATCTTGCACAATGCCATAATCAACTTCTATCGAAGACAAACTGATAAAAATTTATTTTGCAAATTGGTGAATTTTATTTGTATTTAAATTAGTAAATCATTCTTTGAAATAAAAGGAACAAATTTGAAAATTTTCTAAAATTTTCTCTATAAAAAGATTTAGATTAAATTTATCATGCATATTTCTTATTATTTTTTTTCTCATGTATTTATTATTTTTATATTTTCTTTTTCTTTTTATTTATTTTTTCTTATAAATTCTATATAGGCATGTTGTTTTGCCGAAAGAAATGGTGAAACTGGTGCCGAGAACTCATCTGCTGTCTGAACAAGAATGGAGAGCTATTGGAGTCCAGCAGAGTCAAGGATGGGTGCATTATATGATTCATGATCCTGGTATGCATTTACATCATTCTAATATTTTTCTAATATCTATATCATTCTAATATTGGCGCACAATTAATAAGAAATTTGTTTTAAATGATTTCAGAACCACACATTCTTTTATTCAAGAGAAAAATAACGACACCCCCAGAGTTGCGAGAGGAAGAAAACTGAATATGGCGAAATTATTATATTATTAGTTTGTAAATAATGATTCAGATCATGTTCATATTTATAGTGGGATATTTGTGACGATAAAGCAATGTTACTTTCTCTCTCTTTCTCTCTCTCTCTGTCTGTCTTTAGCATCACAATATGCTGCATGATATTCAATATTAACTTTCTATAGATTTGGTTTAAGAAAACCGTGCAAATCAATCGTACGTAAAAAATAGTTTGGTTAAATTCCACAGAACAGTATGTCCATGGTCTTCGTGTTTATAATTACTTCGCTTAGCCATTCGTAAAAAAATGTCAAGCAAGTATGCTGTATATATGTCTATAGAGTATCTTAGTTTTTAATCATTGCTTTGTCATAGCTCTCATCTTTAGCATGGAACTCAAGAATGAAAGATATCTTATGATATATTAACTCTAAGAATACGTGTGACATACTCTAGTTGTCCCCAAAGGTTGTAGTTTTGAAGCGAAGTAATTTATAAGAATTTACTCTTGTGATCATACAGAGTGCCTTGTAGGAGAGTAGTCTAAAAATTTCAGTTAAATTAAGGCGCTTAGGGTAAACGTTCATTAAGTTTGACAAAAGTTTTAACATAATACAGAAGAAGTGTAAACACATTATGTTCTATGTAACTCGTTCGTTTCAATTTTAAAACCTTGACTTTAATTTAAGAAATTTTATTTTTATTTTCGCCTTTACTTTTTTCTCATTTCGAGTAATCTTATGCATTGTATGCGATTTATATAGCCTTGAAGGCTGTATAAACGAATATATTAGTTCATACTCGAAAAAGAACGTACACAGATAGCGAAATCATTATTCATTGTAATACACGGATTCTTACACTCGAACGTCAGGTATGCTTAGCAAATTTGGTTTACTTTTTATAAGAAAAAAAGAAAAAGATGTATTACTAATATTATGTTAAATAAATGTTTGCATTTATGAACACACAATATCATTTTATTTATAAATAATATTACCTTATAATTAACAATATTTCCTTTACATCGCTTGTGTAATCATAAATTTAACAAAAACATACATCTAAATGCAGATATTTATAAGTTATAATGCGTCAGGTATATGTACTTCAGTTTATTTCACATATATCTATACTCGTGCGATTTTCGGCAACACTTTGTGCAGCTTTCCAAGGATTAGAAGAATTTGACACCTTGATTATCATCAAATAAGATTAGCTCTGCCTTTTTGGCAATTTCCAGCATCCTCAATGATCTGATTAGTACTTCTGTGTCTAGACCATGGAATTCTATAAAATTGAAACATATGTAAGAGTCATTGATCATTATGGATAATATGAGCCGCAACGAATAATACAATTGAAATAAATCATACGAAATATACCTTGCTCAGTTGTGTCCTCCCCTTGCGTCAGTTCGAATAACGTGCACACAGATCCGATAAAACCGCTCTCCTGCGCCCAATTATATATAATATCACCCCATTCCTCTAAAGTGTGCCAATAAATCAACCATCTCTGTTTGCTTTTGTCCAATGGAGATGCGTTTCCTGATTTTCCCAATTCTTCCAGTATTACTAACACAGCTTCGGACGGCAACCTTCCTATTATCATTCTGTTAAGGAGCTCTCGACAGCAGTTTTAAACTATTATAAATAGCATTATTATTATTATATAAGCAACTATTACAAGAAAGCAAATAAACAAATTGTTAAATACATTAGCAAAATATAGAAATTTTCTTATATAGAGAATATGATAAAATAATGTAGCGGAATAATTGTTTTTCGATTCAACGCATAAAAGAAGGATACTATTTATGTTGGTGTTGTTGAACAGAGGATTCGTGTGCACCTCTCGCACGTCCACGACGGCCTGCTTTGTGATACGATAGTACTCGAGCACTAGACTCTTCCAGGCCGCTATTTGTTTGGCTCTGGTGTCCACGTGAGGTTGAAGCCTGCAATGGATAAAGCGAAATGGTATAAACGCGCGCGCGAGATAAAAAATTCCGAGTATTTTTTTTAAATTCATATCATTTTGCAAAACATAAAAACAATGAGTGAAACATCGACATACTTTCGTTTTCGATTCTTAACCTATGCGACATTTTGCGACTTTTGCACGAAACACACTTTGCGTTGAACATCTTGTTAAACGTGTCAGCGTTGCGTTCTTATCTCGTTGTGCAAACGTACGCTTTTCGCAACGATACTCACGTAAAAAACGGAGGGAAACTGTATTGCCACGGCCACTCAATTTCTGCCATTGTTTAATGATCAATTGTCGCGGGACAATGACAATCGTTGCGTACGCTATCGTGGATGGAAGAAATAATTCAGCATCGAAAATGTGCTTTCAATTTATCGAAAATAATACATCTTTCAAGTTATCACGTGGACGGTATAAAAGTAATAGCACGGCCGTTCGTTGTATTTTTTAATCCGCTCCAGATTTACATGATAGTTATTGCAAAGATTCCTCTGTATATTTATTTTTCTATAATTATTTCTATAATTATATTTCTATATTTATTTCTCTGTAATTATTTTAAAATTATTTAAAAATTTGTTTTCTCTCTCTCTCTCTCTCTTAGACTCGACAAATGAATTCTTTACACAAAATATATAATGTACACTTCATTAATCGAGATAGTATTAATTCTACATCGCTTAATGATTCCTTCTCTCTGTGCAACAAGACAAGATTAATGAGTTAGTTATGTTTAGTTAATAATTTTATTGATTATATCTGGAAGACACTCCAGCTGATGTTTCAATTCGAGCATAAAGTTCTTTTTTATCCAGTTCCATTGCATTGCTAATTTTATATTTGTTTTGTATAACATACGTTTTGTATAACTCTGCATAAAATGTTGCTGCATTTCTTCAAGACAGACATCACTTCCAAATGGCTTAAAAACATGATAGATATCCTACTTGCATACAGAAACATATTATCTCTTTTTTTCTTCCAATTTACAGATTTATGTTCTGAGCTTAAATATTGTATCATAAAATAATTGGAGGAAAGAACAGAAGCCCTTCCTTTCCTTTTCCTAAGCAAAAGAAATGTTTGCTTTTGGAAAGGTAAGATGACGAATCTCTAATAGGCCAATGTTATGTTTACCATATTATGGTTTTCCTTTTAAATGAAGCATGATGTGTATACTATACACAACATGTGTAATCATACACATATACATCTATATAACAAAACATATTAGAATATATTTTTTTTATAAATGTTTAATCGCAGCAGAATATAGGTGTTTCATGTATGATAATCATATATAATAAAATGTACTTCAGAATTTTTCCAGGATATCCCGGTTATACTTCTTTCAATTAGTGTAGAAAGAGCGAAAGAAAATTTATAATAAATTTAAATTTTCACAGTTTATGCGAAATATCAATATAAATTTTTTTATGTTGATAATTGGTCTTACAATTTAAATCCAAAAGAGTTTGCAAAATATATTGTTGGAATATAATAAGAAATTGGCACTAACTGTAATTCTAAAAATTGCGATTCCAAACATTTTTAGAATTTTAATTCTCATAGTTCAAACAACTCTCTTTAAATTTAAGTTTTTAAAGATTGGCAAAATATTAGAAGAATATAATCAAGAATTCTAACTAAAATTCTAAAAGAATCGCTATTCCAAGAATTCCTATAGAGGTTTTCACAAGTGTTAATTTAATATTTTACATCTAGAATTCATCTACAGTTTATTTTCATAAAAAAGATACACTGTACAATACAGAATTTACAAAATTTCCGGAATCACAGTATGCTGTTAAATTATCTCGGAAAATCTGCAACTCTGTAATATAAAAACTTTATCTCTTCTTTCCTAGCATTTCGAAAATTCATTCGCGATATATATATATATATTCTAATATATAATATACATATTTAGACATTTATTTCAAAATATAATCGATTTCTTCTATTCTATGATCCTCTATTCTAGATTTTTCCTTTGTTTAAGATCAACTAAGTAAGATTCCTCTATTGTGCTGTTCTTCTATTGCTCACATTTGTCATGTAACCATGCTAGAGTGAGCAAGCAAAAGACAGTATGTAATGATATTTTTATTCTGCGCGAGCATTAGAATAAGAGCAGACTAAAAGAAAATTATAGAATAGAGGAATGTTTGATCTCTCTTTCGATCATAGACATAATATAAAAACTGAGTGTTCCCTATATTTTAAGAACCCGACTATTTCCTTTAAGGGCTAGGTAAAAAAAGGAGAGAAGATATACTTGCGCAGTAACTTCTAGCAGAATTGGAATTTGACATATCCATATGATTGAATTCAATTGTTCTAGCTCTATCCTCACTTTCTTTCATTAGCTTTCAGCTATATTTTTCCTCTTTTACATATTCCTTAGGCTACGCCAATCCTCAGTCTATTTATATTATGTCTATGGTATCCAATGATACTAGGATAGAAGAAATCGACTGTACACAGGTATTCCGTCAAGGAAAAAACTATATTTCAGATGGCGAAAAGTTATGCAAAGTTAACCCATCTGAATTTTAATAAAAATACGGACTGTCGCGCATCTAGAACTCATTTATATTACATACGATTTGTCGTTATTCACCAAAATGAGCCGATAAATTCATCGCGCAAGAGCTTGGTGTTTCACGATTCGATTTCTTGTCGTAGATCAATTATCGTTTGTGACGATAGTTATGAAATCAATCTATTTGATGTGACAAATAACAAGCGCTCGAGATATTAATCTCAGAGATAAATAAAAGTTTTAATTGCGTCTTGTCGGACCTCGCGCAGGTTTAAAAATATAGTCAGTCGCTACGCGCTCGCGCGCACGACTACATTCTACTCATTGCCTCATTAGGCTTTGAAAAATCGTACAACACGGACGACGTACTGTTTACATATCGGACACTCGGACATTTGTTTACCGCAGTTTATGCAGCAGGCCATATGGCCGCATTCTAAAATTACGCATTCGATCGGAGCGTCCCAGCAAATTTTGCACAGTTCTTCCTCGCTGAGTTTTTCCACATCTGTAAAAATTTATTCATGACAAGATGCAATGTAAAGTTCTTCAAAGTAACGCGAAATAGCGAAACATACATAATTATACGCGCAAATTAATAATATAATATATTTGATTCTCACCTTGTCTAGATTGTTTGTACTCATGCCACAATCTGGACACTCTGTTCAGCAACTCCTGCCTCTCTAAACAGCCTTTGTAATCTACGCGATTTGTACTCAACAGATTTTTTAATTGTTTAACAGTTAGATACTCTAATTCCGACGCCTCCTTTATATCCGACAATTGTACTTTATCCGACCACTGCAAGAAGAAAAACATAATTATATAAAGTCAATATATATGAAATGTCATACGTATTGGTTTCTGAATATTGTCTACCGTACCGTGGGAATTTCTGTAACCATATCCGATTTTTTTTCTTCGTTCGATGCTTCAGAAATTTCCTCATGCTCGGTAATTAACGGTTCCGCTGCATTATTGGGCTCGATTGGACTGTTATCGGTTTCCGAAACTTCCTGTATCTCAATGTTATTACTTTTCGTCGGTCCCTCCTCGGGCGATTCACTATCGCTAAGTGGCACACTAATGATCGGACTACTATGACTACTCTCGCTTGCCTCCTCTGCCATTTCGACGTCTTCGCTTCTTGCGGGCTGCGCTTGTGCCTGCTCGTCCCCGTGCGCTTCGTCATTTGCGGTACTGACATTCGGCATGTTTTCCGATCTATCGAGGGAGGGATATAATCTAGAACTATAAACAATCGTATTATTTTAAAATGTTATCTCGTAAAATGTGTCTCAATTTATTTGAGACTTTTATAGAGAATTAGAATTATTTTTATGTTATTCTCTTCTGTGAAATTAATGGTAAAGTAGTCGTGAAAACTGAAACTACAAATATTTAATATGTACACATCTATAATAGATACTTCCTGTATAATTATTTCTTTCAAACTTCTCAAAGCAAGTTACTTGTATATCTATTAAACTATGTTGTAATACTTTCTAGTATTTAACTTTTTGGAGGATCGGTGCCAATAGAATTTCTTTCCGTGAAAAAATTGTAAATGTAACAAATATTGATTTATATATCGAGAGATGAGTGTTTCAAAATTTATCATGTAAAAGAAAATGTTTAAGTCAGAAAAACATAATCTGATGTTAAAATAAAATGAATCAAGAAAGTTTTCATTACTCGAAAAAATTTAGCCTTCAAACAGTTAAGTGTCAGTACTTGTACATGCTGCTATGTAAAATGTGACATACAGTTGCTCTTCGGCAGCGATTTGCGTCCTTGTACTATAGTCAGTACTAGAGCAAGGGTCAGTTCCGTTAGCAAAGAGCATTAGTAAGTGTACCAAGTCTTCTTTTTCTGAAAAATCAAAGTATGGTCCGTGAAACTCTTTCCATTGCAGTGCATGTTTAATCTTCATTTTAATAGAAAATCTATATACTTAATACTACACATGCATTCTCATAAATTCAGAGTATATTGAAATTTTAACTAATCTTGAGAGAAACTTTAAATATTATATTCATAGAAACAATAGAAATAGATAGAAACAAATAGAAAGAGAGGTTTAATAAGTATATAACAGATGTGTTTATTATAAATATATTCTCCATAAGTTGCATAGATCAAAGTTGCAATACAATCAAATATTAGATATAGACCATACTGAATTTGAGAGAAATCCGTTCATAGATCTCTCTCTTGATTTATTTTATGCTATGAAAAATTCAAGGAATTTTTCATAAGTTAGTGTTCATTAAGAGGATGTATTATACACAGAATACACCATGTCAACAGACAACGTTAGTGCACATACCAACACATCCCTTGATCGAGACCTTCTTTGCCACAAGGTACTGACGTAAATCCTTGCAGCGTATCTGCCTGATCTGATTCCTCACGAGTGGCCTCCTTGATAGTATGCCGCAGCTGTCGCAGGTAAATACCTTGTCCAGTCGTTTGATCACGCATTCTGAGCAGAAGTGCCTCAGGCAATCTGCGCATTGTTTCTGCAAATATATTATACGAAGAATATAGAGAGAGCTGTCATATGTAATACATTTTTATTCTTCGAGCAGAGAATGATGACCTAATTCAAAGATCCACAAAAGTTTCTGGAAATGTCAATGTTTAAATCTCTTAAGAAAATCTTGGAAAATGTCAATTACTAAGTTATTCAGCGGGGATAAAGGATCGATATGATACTCGATATTTGCGATGACATTTATGCGACACGTATCGAAAGAGATGTCGGCGAATCATCGTCGTCAGGGTTCGGGTCAAGTATGCGGTGGGAAAAATACATATAGGATAGAAGAAGCCTGTGTGTGCTCGCACTCACTTTTCTCTTGAACAAATTGAACTTTGCACTGCACGCCTCGCAAGCCATCGCCTCGCTGGAGGGATCCCCGGAGACGCCCGTTCGTCGGCCTGAAAAAAATAAAACGAATTTCGCGAAGACGCGCCGTGAGATTACGAGGCAATGAGAATAAACGTCATACTATACATCATCCTACGTAAAATCTATGAGATAGAGAATGAATGCTATACACACGCACGTCGTAGAGGCGACATAATAGGGAGCGTAACCTTTTTCTTTTTTTATTCAAATCGATATCGCGACTATCGGTGTACTGTTATCGGTCCAGTAGTATGGCCGATGACGACGAGAAGCGCCGATCGGTGAGGAATGTCCCTACACGTCGTCGTCGTCGTCGTCGTCGCGTTGTCGTTGTCTCTTCTTCTTCTATTTCTACCCTTCTTCTTCGCGCTTGATCAGCTGCGCTGCGACTCTCGCGATCAAGGTCAGAAATTTCGAATGTCATAACGCACCGACCGGTCATATGACACGTAGTTTCTCCAAACCCCGCGGGAGACTTTTGCGTGCGCCCGCCGTGATAACATCTTTCTCCTCTTATCACTTATTTACAACGTGTGTATCGAGAATATCGATACACGATATTTTAAATCGGGGAGGGGACTCGATACGAGATCAGTCTTAGTTCTTAGTTCAATTGCCGCGCCGTGTATCTAATTGATTTATGCTGTGTTTTATATTGTTTTATATTGTGAGTTTTATTGATACAGATGCAAATATCTTTGAGCAAACTAATGGAATTCCAGCGAATTTATTATACTTTCGCTTACCGATCGAGTGCAATGTATTTCGGGTATGTATAGATACATATTACATATTTGTTAGTATCTGTTATTATATCGTTTCAACGGTTGTCAAAGAATAATTTGCTTTTTTGTCTGATTACGCTATAAAATAATAATATGCCACTATAAGTGTTATCAGGGTTGGGAAGTAACTCGTTACTTGTAACGAAGTTACAGTTACAGTTACATTTTTTCGGTAACTCTAACTTAACTTCGTTCCTTTTTCCCCATCTGTAACTGTAACTTAACTCAGTTACATATTTTCGGTAACTAGTAACTAATTTAATAGTTACATTAATAGTTACTTTATATATATTTTAAGCTTTTGGCAGATTGCATTGGGCGGCCTTGGGTTTGTGCATAAACATCGTTATCGACACTTTAAATTTTTATTAAAATTTTTATTAATTTTTAAAAGGATTTGATATTCTATTCGATAAATTTTAGATATTAAATCATTGTAATTGCCTCTAATCGCTGTTTATAATGTTTATAACATTGTATAAATTTGTAATAAATGTCAATAAATTTTTATCACTAAGTGTAGAGAGAGAGATTTGATAATTTTATTTTCATTACAAGAAAGTAACTGCAAAGTAACGACTCGTTACTTTTTAAGTAACTATAACTGTAACGAGTTACTTTTCAGAATCGATAACTTGTAACTGTAACTAGTTACATTTTCAATGAAAAAACTGTAACTGTAACTAGATACTTTTATAAAGTAACTTTCCCAACCCTGAGTGTTATATATGTAAGAGGGCGAAGTTTATTTGTATATATATCGTGTATAGTCGAATCGAAAACATTTCTTAAAAAATTTATTTTTTATTGCACATAATTATTACTCCATATTTATGTGTTCTTTCTCGCGCGAGACGATAATTCCGTAAATAATTTGTTTACACTTCTGTATATGGAAAATTCGCTTGTAAAAGGCAGGGTAAAGCAACGATTATGTACCACACACGATGCTGATATGCATTTACTATATTTATTATGGCAGCATGATATTGTGTTCTGAAATTTTCGAACACGCGATATACGTTTCCCTCGTGAGAATACTTTACATAAGGTATATATATCATTGCTTGATTCGAAAAAATCTCACGAAGAAAATTAGACTGTTAAAAGAGATTTTAAATTAGATTGTATAAAATTCTGCATGACGAGGAAGAAATTGCAATTATTTCTAGCTAATTCGTACAAAAAAAGTTCAATTACTTAACGACGCGATATATACAGCGGCTCGCGAAATATAGAAAAAAAAATCAAGAGTGATAGATAAGTAAATGAAATTAAATTATAATATAACGTGAGAGAAAATACTTGTTTAATTTTACTCATCCCTGTATGTGATCGAACGTGATCGCGCAATACTGATATCCTTTCTTATCCATCCCCATATTTCTGTAGTCATGTATTACAAATCGCATATCGCGTACACATACATACACACACACACACATATTACAATTAAATATAATTAATAAATCGGTAAAAATATTCTCATACTGTACAAATAAATATATAAAACATCGATCTTGTTTTACGTCGACGACTAGCCAAACTTTTGGCAGTTTCTCGTATTCGGACGGTACATAGGTATATGTAATAATACTATACCTATATATACGATATTTCGGCCGAGAACTCGACCTATCACGGTGTCATAGTTACATAATAATGGTAATCTCGTTGTATTAACATTATTACACTTATTTGTTGCTGAGCTTTTCCTTAAAGAACCTATATATAACTTTCACGTACATTTCGCGAAACGTTTATAGCGTTAATTTTCGAATCTACGCGTTCAAAGGCTATTTTCTTATTTAAAAAATCCCGAATTAAATGCTTATATTCGACGCGAAGGAAAATTGTAATATTCTTCATTAAGTCGCAACACACATGAACGAAGGGGAAGTCAGCTTCTCCTCATTCTTTGAACAAGATTTTTACTTTACTTTTATAGAATTTGTCGGAGAATTTCTGTGTCCGAGAGAATAATTCGCGCCTTTCTCTCCTTTTTTCTCCCTAGACACGAGTCGTAATTATCATCGTAATTAACATCTCGTGTGTAATTTATAATTACATTGGGTGTACGGTATTCTTCATACTTTGTTCCGATATCCTCGTGAGAGGTTCTTCATCGAGTTCGCTCGAAATTTGATTCCAATGCTCGTCCTCTTCGTCCTCTTCGTCGTGCATCGAATCTTTCCTGAAGAATAATCGGGATATTTCATTTGTGTAATAAAAATTAGAAATAAGAAAAAATATAATTATTATACTTTTGAAAGGTTTGATAAAAATAGATATCTATAATAGTTGTGAGACACCTTGCATATACTTGCACGAGAAGACTACTTCGAAAAGGAAATGCAACTTAAATGAATTGATCTCGTGTCTCTCAATGAATGAAGTAATTCTATGAATTTTGAAGCTGCTAGTTTCTATTGTAGATCTAATAATGGAAAATGATAGAAGTAATAATACTAACTGATATTTGTTGGCGGAGGGTAGAAATAAGGATTTCGGGCAATCCTTGAAATAGGGCCAGCACTCGCCATGAAATTTCCCGCGATTTTCCGCCTCGACGTATTCCTTGAGGAGACTCGCGAACGGCGATCGGCTGGCGCTAAAAGCGAACATTTTTTTATATATAACACGGTTTTATAAAATATACTTATTCTACAGTTATTAATTATTCGTATAAGACCAAATTATTTCGCAATTGTATCTCCCGAAAAATTCACATTTGCAATAATAATTAGCGTCCGAATTACGTGACTTACGTGAAGAACAGCTTCAGCATTTCGCCGATCAGGCCGAAGTTGTTCAGATGGTGTCCCTGGACCTCGCAGATCGCCCTCAACAGGCACGCTTTCCCGTTCATTCCTAAAGCGCTCAACATGTCCTCGGCGGTGCCGTAAAGCAAGGCTCGTTCGCCACCGTGAAACGCGTTTTTCGGCGCCTCCGCCACGTCCCGCTTGTGCAATCTTCGTTTGATGAAGGCCGCGATAAAGTCCGCCATCATCATGCCGGCCTGTCGGCTCTTCAGCTTCCTGTCGAAGCTAGGCGGTAGGGCGCCGTACGGATTCTCGTTGTCCGTCAAGCCCAGCTTGTCGAAGTCGACTGAAAAAAAAGAAAAATTCATAATTCCGGCAATCGCGATTGAAAATAATTTTCCACGAGATTTTCGCGAATCCTGCGAAAGGACTTTCTCCATCTCGAATCGCGAGATGAGAATCGATTGTAGAGTTATTCAATATTTGAGTTAAAAGTAGACAATTTTTTTCTCCGATGGATCACATTCATCCTTCTTCAAATAGACTTTAATTCGAACGGAATTTTAATACGGATCTTAATTTTAATTTTCAAGGAAAAAGTAGAATCTGGTATTTAGATGCAGTATTAAATTTCTTACAAGAAGTAAATTAATTTTCAACGCCAATTAACCGTTATGATTATTAATGACGTCGAGTTAAGTCACAATTTTTCTCGATCATTTTTAGTTTTGCCCCGTTGTCCTTGCAAGACTTCGCTTTGTACGAGATCCGGTGGAAAAAAAACAAGGAGCGGAATGATCGATGGACGGACTCACTCGTGAACGGCAGACTGATGGTCATGTTGCTGAGGAAACCGTAAGGTGGATGCCTGACGAAGGGCAACGCCAAGGTCGGCGTGATCGTCATGATCGTGCCAGGTGGTAGGGCGATTCGTCCGTCATTCGTGAACCAAAAGACCCTCTTCTGCCTGTGATGAGGCCGTTGGCCAGAGGCCTCGTTCTCCTCCGTGTTCTTCCCGGTACCGGACGAGGTTTCTTTCAGCAGGGCCAGACCGAGTAGCAGCAAAAGCCCCCTTCGCGTCATCTTGTCGTCCGAGCAGCTGCCGATCGAAATCTACTTGTGAGCGGATCGTCGTACACTTGCAGGTATAGTTAGCAAATTAATTATTAGATTCGTGAGTGATTCAAACTGGAATAATTAAGATTCCTGCGTTCGAAAGTTCCTCTCGTTCTCTTTGCGCCGTTTTTCCGAAAAGGATATAATAAGATCTAGCCGCGCAGAAGATATAGTTAATAGGTATTTGACCAAAGGTAGGAGGTGTTTATCGCAGATAAGTGTTTTTCACGGCTGTAGATTGTAGACCGTGCGCTGGTTAGATTAATGGTCTTATTTACGAATACCCCGTAATTCTGTCGTCTTCCTAATGACGCGCCGGCGTCATTCAAGTAGGCCGCACGACAGATCCCGCGGAATTATTTGCGATAAATCGCAACGCCACGATGCGTGCGTTATATCACGTATCGCACTCACCGAGTACTTACGGTACCCGCGTTATTCGGATCTCCTGGAAGGTAAAACGTCTCTCGGCGGGCATCGCGCGGGGAGGGAAAAAAAAAATTTTCCCCGACAGATATCGCCGATGGATTTTGTCGTCGTCGTCGTCGTCATCGATTAACATCCTGTTCGCGTGCGAGAAAATTTCGCCTGATTGATATTCGGGACGAGCGCGTCTGGCCGCGAGCTTAGCCAATTCGGTCAATTAGAAACTCATCAATTTATGGGTAAGGAAAATAGACCGGAACTCTTTTCAGAAGATAATGGGGATATTTCTTCGCGCGCAAGTCTTTATTCCGTCTAATAAATGTATTAATCTAAGTATTTAACCCTTCTGTCAATTAACAGGTATCCCGGGTACCTGAAGCAATTTTAAATGTTAAAAAAATGTGTCGGAACTTTTCTCCGCCCGAAACAAAATAAAAAGAGCTTTTGTATTCGAAAAATATAACGGGAAAAAGCATGCCCAGCAACTGCTATATAAAAAAAATTGTCGCAGTGCAATGTGTCACACAATTGGTACCCATACATTGATAGAAGGATGAAAATTATGCATTGACAGAAGGGTTAAACGACATTTAATAAATTTCATAATATCGCATTGGTGGATTGAGAATTAAAAGTTCGAGAATAAAGGGAGCGGAAGCTCCGAAAAATTTTTACATTTTACTTTAGATTGTCGTTATATGCGCACGCCTTTGTAAGGACATGCTCGACTTTTGGAGGACAGGCAGGGCTAAATCGCGTCGTAATTACGTCTTAATTACGATAAAAACGCGTCCAGACATCCCGACGTATCTACGTCTCTCTCCTCTCCCGATCACGTCACGAAGTGCGTGCGACGCACACACGTTTCGCGTCTCGTGTCTCGTGTCTCGTGTCTCGTGTCTCCCTACTTACGATTACCGGGTACCGGGTTCACTAGGCTTTGGCCGGTTCCGTACCTTTTTGTGATCGGTGTGTAACAGTATATACAAACTGCAAAAACCCCGCGTGGTTTAAGGGGGGAATCAGGCGACCGGGCTTCGCCCCAGAAAAACGCGATGTCGTTTGTCCGTATAGGTACACATATCTGACGTGTGACGTGTCACGTGTATATACCGTATATATGTATACCGTAGCGAGGGTACCGTTTGCTTCTCTCGCGAATCGCGATAACCCCGCGAATCACCCGAGCACAAAAATATAATATTGATCGCGTTAGAATAATTCTCCTCTTGAATTCTTTTCTACAAGTGGAAAGTGTGTATTTATACTCTTATTAAATTTATAAAAAAAAAATAATAATTAATAATAATTATATGTAGAATAAAATAATTGTGTATATGTATATCGCAAATAATATGTATCTAGTATATTTTTATTATTTTTTTTTTTTTTTTGACTATCTGTTATTGATCTAATTTCCTTCCAACGCATATATGTACGTTTCCAATTAATTAAATTACGATACATCAATATATTTGTCCGCAACAAATGCAACTGAGCAACTTTAACTCCACGCTTGCGGCCTAAATTTTTGACAGTTCGCGTGAGGAGGGTCAGTATCTCCTCCACACACACACATACACACTCATTACAACTGATTTTAATACACACCGATGTAACGTACCGCGTTTTACGAACTTGCCCCCGAAATTTGTCCACGTTTAACCGTACATTTCGTGCTTCGAATAACGGATGTTCATTATCGAACGCCGACCGGTATCATCCGAAATATATACTTCTGCGAGTTATTCCTCCTCGAGAATTCAGCGGAAACTAACGTAACCGACGTTGTGATTTGATCTAGATCGTCGGCGGCCCACATCATCGTCCGACACGGCGAGAGTGAAGTTCGGCGCGCGAGGAAAGAGGAAGTTTAAGAAGGGAGCAGGGGAGAGAAAAGAGAGGTAGGCCGACCGCTAAGTGCACATCGCGCGGAATACGAAATGCGATTGACCCGTATATTTTGATATGCGCGCGGTGTCGTCCACGCGAGAGGAGAACGAATATTCGCGGCCTCGAACGGCGCGGCGCGGCGCCCCGGAGTTCGAAGCCGTCTGTAATTAGGTCTTGGTCCCCCGCGATATCGACCGCCGTACATGTTACACGTTTTTCGACGAGGCACCGTTAGCTCCCGGTAAAAACCGGGTCGCTTTTAAGGTCCGTGGTTCCTCCCCGTCTCCTCTTAGCGGTTCAAGAAGACCCCGTATTCGCGATCGGACGCTTCCTTTATCGGGTGAAGCGACGAGATGTCGCGATAGCGTTCGCCGGGTCGCTGGTAGCCATTCAATAGTGATCGTTAAAGGTCGTAATAACGATCTGTTTAAAACCGTTTACGGCCAGAATGAGATATTCAAGCCGGAGGTTAAAAAAAATCTGGGGAGAGAAGTCAAGAATATTGTAAGTTCGATAATATTTGAATCATAAATGATTGAAGGTGTAAAGATCATTCTGGATTTAATTAAGCTTTAGGAATAGAATAGAATGAGAAAAATTTTCATTTCGCATAGAGCGTTTCATTTCCTTAAACACCGCATCCCCGAAATGTTGTCGGTCGGTTTATACATTTTTTTTTCTCTTCTGAAGCGAACGGAATTTTTACTATCGCAAAATATCGAGAATGCTAGTTTCCTAAGAAATAGACATTGGAAAAAGATTTATTGCTATTATTTAACGTTGTAAAATCTCATTAGATTTTTTTCACGTATTCGAAAAGACACAATCATTACATCAGATTACGAAATCGTCGCTTAATCGTCCTGTTAATTTGCGAGGCTTAAATCTCGATTAAATATCTTCAGTCTTAGATCCAACGCCTAAAATCGCTTCGCGGTTGAATTGCGCGACGAGCCGACTTCGACGAATAAACACGTGTTACGTGTTTCGCTTCGGACGCACACTGCACCTGATCTTATATGCATCCATACAGATGCGCATTTTACATTCCTTCGCATCAAAATGTAACGAATTCCTGACCTAGTGCCCGCGCTTAACGGTAATACGCCGTATTAAAGAAGAATTGCGCTCTCGATAACTTTTGCAAAAAAAAAAAAGATAAAATTATCTATCTATATTCTAAATCCGTTCGTTTATTGTTCGATACAAAGATCTCGTCTCTTGTTCGATTAATAGTCGAATCAAGTAGTCGAATATTTGATCTTCGATTATCGAGCTTGGAAAACACTTTATAACGGAATAAAAAAAAATGCGACGTCCAAGTACGATGATCCGCGAATAGCTTACGGATTTATTCGTCGATTCGTAATCAAGATCATTTGTTTTCGGACTGCAACCTTCGAGATTGCCATCCACGATCAAGTGCCAAGTACGCGGTAGAAAAAATTAATTTACGCTGTGCGCGCGCAGCCATGCGTGACGAGGAGTAATTTATCGCACGGTTGTAATCAACTACTTTCTAATCGTATGCGACACGTGCGGATGTTTTCCCGAGCGAACAATTAAAGAACCGAGTTGGCGTAATTACATACTAACGAAAAAGAATATATATATTTATTAATAGAACCGAAAAAATTTAGATTAAAAGAATTTTGATTTTGACCGCTTTCTACGACACACTTTTGGATGTTAGCAATGATAAAAAAAATTAGATTTTTAGGTGGGAATGAAGGAAACGCATTTAAATATTGGGGCAGATTTGAAAAATTTAAATATCACAATAGTATTTTGATTCTCTTTTAAGAGAGTAATATACAATAATTTAATTTCAAAAAAATTCTGCTACATTATTTTCGCGTATTCCGCGATGAGTAGCGTGCAATGTTACAGATTGCAAATCACTGATTTCTAGAGATTTATTGTGCATATCGCGACCGCTCCCTTCTCCCCCTTCCTTCCCCCTTTCCACGTAATACAAACATTTCTTTCATAAGATGGCACGCACACGTTCATTAATGCTCGAACACGCACGAGATCGTGCTTCTGTAATCCGAGATTTTCCACATATATAGCTATCATAGCGAAAGCGAATGTGGCGATTCGTGTAGCAAACGTGTCACGTGCGTAAATTATGGCGATCTAGAATGTGAATGAGAATATAGGATGTGCGAAAGCTTTATTTAAGCTTTGTTATAAAAATATAATAATTCATTATCATATACATACGAGATTAGATATCTTTCTTTTACAAGACAAAAAAATTATAATTATATAAAATTTGGATATTTCAGGGTAAAACCAAAAATATTATCAAAAGTTATCGAGAAACGAGATATATATGTGCAAAGTTATAAAGTAAACATCATGCCGCTCGTTATTGTCCACTGAAAATGAAGGAGAGCAATTAAAATATATAATTAGGATATATTAATTTTATATACATATATGAAATGTATTTAATTAATAAGATCCTGCACATATATATTATGTCTTTCTAAGCAATTATAATTTTTTCCTTGCACATCTTCGTTTATATAACAACCCAACTTATTATTCTAAAATAATCAAGGATTCTAATAAAGGAAAAGCAATCAAGAAGTCACACAAGAATGAATTAATCAAAAATCGAGGAGAGAGTCAATTGAAGGAATCGGAGGGATTCAGAGTGAGCGGTTTCGTGCACTAATGAGAGAATGATCGTTAAGGTCACGGTACAGATATCGCCTCGGGGGAACCGACTAATGTAAGTTCAGACCCGGGTTCTAGACTTGAAACCCGTCAGATGGGCCTAGTCGAACGGGTAGGAAAATCCGGATTTTCAAAGAATCGCGAAATGCCGGCGCGCGAGGTCGCGGATCTTGACAGGCGACTTTATTATATGTATGAGGTCCTCCCGATAATAAATGCAAGTACCGTTCGCGCGAGGGGGAGGGGATGAAGATAAATTCGTACTTATGTCGAAAAATGCGTGATGCATTAACTTTTATTATGTGTTATTTGTAGAATCTGAATATATATATATTAAGATCCTCTGGAACGTATACACATACGTTTGTGCGAAACGACGATTAAATATTTATTTCATGTTTGTTTTCGCGAAAAAATTAATAAGGAAACCTTCAAATTTCAGAACTTGGAGAAATAAAATTTTAATGATGCAATTGAATAAGAGAATCTTGTTTCTTCGCAAATATCTCATGTCAGATTCCGCTGATAGAACGCTTTAATTCATAGTCTCGAAAATGGCAAGTTTGCGTTGCAACTAGATGCAAAATCTATGTTTCGCAGTGCGAGATCGATTCTTCGGTGTGCTTCTCAGAAGATGTGTACACGTTCATCGCGAAAGTATAAATACGCCGACCGTTATGCCGCATCTACGCATCCATCTGGATGGATGCTGCTAAATCGATGCTGCGCTCTCGGTAATCATAAACCTCACCAGCATATTCCACTACACGTGCCTTAACCACGTAGATTAGTCCGTTCGCTTGCTTCAACAAACCATCCCAGAGATCCACCTGTCCATTATCGGCCGGCAAACGCTTTTTCGAATTGACTCGACATCGAATGGAAAAAAAAAATCGGACGGCGATACGAGGAAAAAAGTCGGGAGATAGACGGATGCGGAGGAAAGAGTTTGATGCTCGATTAAGCCAGATTATCGCTGAGGAAGAGAGGCACTTCTTTTCCCGATCATTTGTCGCGCTGACATAAAATAATCATTCAATGTTGCAAGAATATCGATAAAATAACGTGCAACGTGTATAGAATAATCCTCTTATTTCGCCATGTAATCGAAATACTTTATGACAAATTTTCACTGTGATTAAGGGAGAATTTATAATTGTGTATTCGATAAAATTTTAGAATTATTATGAAGAATTCAGAAAGAAAAAAAAAATGCTTCGTGTTACAAACCGAATTAGAAAGGGGGAGAAGAGGGGGCGCGGAAAGTCGATTAAATTCGAGATGTAACTAACAAATTAACAATTAATAAGCTTTGCCTTCATTACCTTTATTCACAACAACAGGCGCGATATTTCGCGACGGCGCAGCGGCTCGGATCGACGGCGGATCCGCCGGCCGGTGATATGTAGGGTAAATCTTGATACACACTGATTAACAGAGTTGATTAACAGAGAGCTGGCACACAACGGCGTTGCGCGCCGAAGCAATTGGCGTGCGCGGATATCCAATTTTTTACGCGCGCATATCTCTTTCGTCCGTGTATCCGACTAATTGTAAGACGAAAAGTGTCTATTTTACCCGGGCATTGTCGGTCATAAAGAGAGAGAAAGAGAAAGAGAAAGAAAAAAAAAATTATACAAATCGAGCCGATCCAGTTCTCGCTCCTTGTTAATGTCCGTTCCGTTTCGTGCCTATCCGGAGAACGGATATCGAGATATCGAACGTTGCTTCCCGCGACTCGCGCGGACGATGATCTGTCATCGCACGGATGACAATCGCGTCGCCGCGATGGACTTCATCCGCGGCGCCTCATCCCGACCGTCTCGTGCTCCAAGTCGGATCAATTGAATATATTGGCACGATTAATTAATTTATGGGAGGAGAGGGGAGTGGAGACTCGCGTTCCAATCTTCGCGTCTCTCTGCGCGAAACAAGTGTCCCCAAGCAATCTTTTGGCGCAAATCGAGATCTCGAGTCTTATAGTCTTCACGTTTATCAATGTGAATCTATTCCCCGTATCTCTGTATATTTTAATCTCTCGAAACACCGAATCACGTTTTTTTTTTTTTTCTATCGTTAGCGTTTCATCTCCGGTCTTCTTGGAGCACTTCGTCGAAGACGAGGACGTCCACTGCCGCGGATATTTCTCGCTATCTTTCTCGCGAGCGATACGCGATATCGGCCGGAATATTCTCCCGTTGTAACATTCTCGCGCGGTTTTTCCAATCTCGCGTTCTCCAACTCGACGCTGCTCCTCGACTTCGCGCTTTTCGCGAAACGTTCGCGATACGTCAAACGGCCGTGGCGCGCCGGATTCGGTTGCGTGCGCACGCACGCTCGCCGACTTTTTCAGACTGATCGCGATTCCGCGCGCCGTCTCCGACGCGGACCCGCGTCTCCCCTTCCTTAGGTCACGCTCAGAGGTCTACCCTCCTCTTCTCCCCCAATGCGCGACCTTGGATTCTATGCGCTCGATGAATTATTAATATTTAATGGCGATGCATTTTTTTTTTTTTTTACACCGGTATATCTCGGAGATATAAATTTATACTTCACACGCATGTGCGCCAAAATATATATTTTATTGTACGTTGTATTCGTTTCTTGCTCTGTCTTTGTACTTTTATACATCTCTCACGAAGAAGAAGAAGGTATGATAAACATCGATTTTTGAGACTTAATAAAATCCAAATAAACATCGGTAATAACCTTCCCTCTCCTGCTTCTCGGTTTCCGTTCTCGAAGGAGCCGTTTCATTATTCGCGAAAATACAGTTCGTCCAATCTCCTTGAACAACATGTCCTGCCTTCCGCGAGGAGAAACGAGAGAGATGTGAATTAAAATTCGTACGCGTATTGTCTACGATAAGGTGGTGACAAAAGGTGATCCCGAAACAAGAGAGATATATCTCAAGATTAAAATTGATACATTGAATATGTATCCACATCTTTGTATATTAGATGGATTGAAGATGTGGATACATTGAATATGTATCCACATCATCAATCCATCTAATATACAAAGTGTAACGCGTAGTGAGAGGAACAAACATGAGAGAAAGAGAAAGAAAAAGATAGCATTCCAGTATATTGTGCGCAAGTGTTTAATTTGCATTTTCTAAAGAAAAAAAAGAAACTGGAGCATCGAAAAAATATATAAAATGACAATACTGTAAGTAATTTTATTTCTACGCTTTGTGCGAAAAATACGAATTGTTATGTATATTATATAATGCTTTCTGCTTGCGCACATCAGAGATTCTCTAAATTTTCTTTAAATGAAATTTTAAGATATAAACAAATTTATATAAATTTAATTTAAATTAAATATAATACAAAAGGAACTATTAAAGTATCGAAATATCTTAAGATTTTTTATAAAGAAAACGAATATATTAAATATGACAAATTCGATCAGACAAGTTTAATCTTATGTCTGTCTCTCTCTTATCGCGTTTACAGATGCACTTGTCTGTCTTCGCAGATGACTTTAGGATATACAAAGGCACGATGTATTATGTCCAGAATTCGTGGTAAACCGCGATCTTCGGGGGAAAGAGAGAAAAAGGAGAGAGAGAGAGAGAGAGAGAGAGAGAGAGAGAGAGAGAGAGAGAGAGAGAGAGAGAGAGAGAGAGAGAGAGAGAGAGAGAGAGAGAAAGAGAAAGAAAGAGCGAGTCCTCTTTCCCTCTTCCGCCCCCGTCGCTGTTCTGGATCTAAATACGGGATTGATATTGAGAACGAAGAGACACACGCGGAAAAGGAAGACGGGCGTTACGCAAATGAAGGAGCTAGCTGGTCGGAGAATGAAAAAAGGGGAAAATCGAGGTACGTCCACACGAAGATAGCGGGATATACAGGCGTCGCTGCGAAGACGAGAAAAAGGGGGTTAAACAGGGAAAGGTGGTTACGGTTGTAGAGCGTAATAATGAGATTACCGTTAACAATAACGAAAACGATAGGAGCAAGAATAAGGACGGACGCGTATCGAATCATCCCCCATTGGATCTCTTAAATTTTAACAAATTTTTCTTTCTCCCTTTCTTTTGTTGGACAATGTAAATTATTAAATAATTCTTTTCGATGATAATCATTTCCGCTGAATCGTTCAAACTTACTCGTTATAAATAAATATTGATGTTTAAATATCGATCTTATAAATATTGATGTGTTTGTATATCGATCTGGTTGTGAAGGTTTCAAGAAGCGAGAAAAAAAACGCGAAGAGAACTTAAAAGGTTTTCAACATATTTTATTATATCTGTCTGTTGGAACGAACAAGGTTTCATAATACGATAATACTAATCCTAAATGAAATCTTCGAAGGCTCGCGCGATCCTCGCACGCTGAAAGATCCGCCCCGTCCCTCCTCGAAGAAAAAAATTCTTTCTTTACGTTATCATTTATCTTTCGACGAGGGATTGAGACACGTGAGCGAGAAAAGCTCGCGGAAGCTTTGTCGGATACGCGTGTCAGGATACGCGCGAGTCCCTCTTTCATAACAAATCGCATAATTTGAACAAATCACGTACGAAGATACGATCGAAACGGGAAGGAGAGAAAAAGAAAACAATGCGCGTTAACATATACGCAATTAGTCGTAGCGTATATCGCGTTTTAAACATAATTAATCTTAAATCAATATACATATATAGCTCTAGAGCTCTATAGAGGACCTTACCATACTTGTACGAACTATAATAAGTCGATAATATGGCACTTACTATATATAGTTTACGGTGTGTGTGTATATGTATGCATGTGTGTGTGTGTAAGAGCCGAACTTAAAAACCGCACATAATAACCGATTATAGTTATTGTCTAAGTAGTAGAGCGATATGCTTATCGGCGCGGAGAGTGAAACTGCTGGCTGTAACAGGTTCGTGCAGTTAATAAACGGCGGATATATCTGTATATATGTATATGTATGTACGTGTGTTCGCGACGCCGGTCCATCTTCTTCGCCAAAGTCGGTTAACATCGCGCGATCCTGTATGTATGCATGTATATGTATGTGTGTGTGTATGTGTGTGTGCCCGGATAACGGACGGAACTGTGCATATAATTCTCGTCCCGCCTCATTTCATTTCGTGTATAAAACGTCGAAATATAAGATCTTTATATGATATATTGCCTCGTCGCGATATAAGGGCGCTCGATACAGGCCGCTATTAATCTTCCGCCCCGAGCGATCGGAAGTTCCCTTTTTATTTTTCTCGTTATTACGTATCTTACATCGAATTTCGATCAGATGCGCATCCATATATGAAATTCGTCGTTAATTCGCGTCGATAACAATCGCTTAGAATCACGGCGAAAGGAGTGAAAAATCTCTCGAATGTCCTGTGGAGAGCTCGTCAATGATCGACGATGATTTAACCCGCTTCTCTCGAAGACCTCGAAGAATCGCGTCGAGAATTTATCGTTTGATTTTCCGTTCGAGATACGGAGAGAGGATAATTACCGCACAGTGTAAATTTAATACCGAAATTATATATATATATATAATCTCGTATTATATTTACACTCGATATATACAACATATACATATATATTGATAATATATATATATTATAAAATTGTCTCGAGAAGAAAGCGAGTCAGACCACCGTTCGTCCTCTCATCGCGAGTACATATATTTCTGCGAATATATAAAAAAGATTTATTAATTATATTCATGATCTCTCTAATTTCTCTCTCTTCGTTGTGCGCGCCACGTGCATCACGTGCGCGGTGAATTTTCGTGATATTGATAGACCTGCGTAGAGATTAATAATCGAACACATCACGATAAGTACACCTTCCGTTCTGCCGATAACAAGTGATTCCGAAAGAGTGATTTTTATATTCTATTTCCCGATCAATTTTGAATCGAGGGTGAGCGAGATTACGATTGTACACACTATTAGAGGAAGCTCCGTTCGCCGTTCGACTCGAATGGCGGATTAAGGATTTACGCGTTTCTCGGCGAATTGTCCGCGACTTTGTCGTTGTTGTACGTAATGGTCGTAGCTCTATATATACGCTAAAAAAAGACGTCCCTCACGCTAGTCGGCGGGACGTCCTAGTAAAAAGGCACACTTAATTCTAGGTCGTTAAGTTTTGTACGATAGTAACTGTCGGGGATCTCGATTATCTCCCGGTGATTCTCCGAATCCTGCACGCGCACAATATACAAAGGGTTTGTATGTGTGTGTGTGTGTGTGTGTGTGTGTGATCGACAATACATTCTAAAAGAAGAAAAACAAAATCGAATAAGGGTCGAGATTTAGACACTTGGCTCGCGCTATGGCAGTGTGGTCGTTCCGTTTTGTAAAAGTACGGTGATCCACGATAATCTACGACCTACGATATATCCAGGGTGCCCCCCCCCCTCCCCCTAATAATCTTAATATCTACGACAGATTCTTTACGAGTGAGTTTAGAATCGATCGTTCCTCAGCAAAAATGTCGCGGGATAAGTTACGTGGATTTTTCAAAAATTAAGCTTCAAAAAGATACACACAGTATCGTAATTTGTGAATTCTTCTCGTTTATTCTCCTTTATTCTGATAGAATTTTCATTTATAGTTTATCTGGGAAGATATATACTATGCTCAAAAATTTGAAAAGTGTAAAGATGTTTTATGAAAATAGATCTTTGAATTTTCATAAAAAAATAGGATTTCATTGAAAGTTTAATATTTGATATATTAAAGATTTATCAGATATTTAAAAAATATAAATTTAATTATTTTAATATATATATATATATCTTTTCTTAGAGAAAGTTTACTTCATCATAAATATTATTTAATATAATTACCGAATAATTAATTTTATGAAAATAAATATATACAACAAATATAATATTATTGATATATTTAGTGCAATTAATAATAGAAAATTGGCGATAAATTACAACTTTTTCCTCGCTATTTTCACTAAGGAAATCTCGATTTTAGATTTATCCAGAAATGCGATCCTTTTTTTGGGACACCCTGTATATAGTTTTTGCACTTTGCACCGGGCGTGTGTTTGCGCACCGTTCAGATTATAAATATCAGGACGATAAGAATAATTAACAATCGCTCTAATCTTAATTCACAACCGAATCGACTCGTCCGCTCTTTTCGAAAGTAAAATTAGAAAGAAAAAAAGAGGGGGGGAAAAAATACACAAGGAATGAATAAACGAAACATTTAAAAGTGCAAGTGAGACCGACTGCTTGTTATTTTCGTTAAAACGATAGAGGGGGAAAGGGGGGGTGGGAAGAAGGAAAACAAAATAATAAAAAGGAAAAGACAACAAAAAGAAAATAGACGCTGATCTCGCTAAGACGAGAGAGGGTAAGACCTATCGCACAAAAAGTACAGGCAACAGGGAGTAGAAATACATGCACCAATAGAAACAGGAAATAGTATCCTGTTTCTATTGGTGCATATATATATATATTTCTATTTCCTATTGCGATTGTGTGCCTCTACTTTTGTACAGGCCTATCTACACGTCTTCCATGACGCTCGACCTCCAGATCAACGTTAAAGGGAAGCTCCACACAAAAAGAAGCTCCACCAAATAAAAAGTAGTCAAGAATTGAAAATGGAAATCTCTATCGCCATTTTATCAATATTAGGCAAATAGTGCTTTACCTAGTGTTTTAGTTACGTATATAACGAGGAAGTATACGCGAAATACACACGGCAATTTTCCGCGTGAATAGTTTCTTGCATTGTTGTGCGATATTGACATCTTATTATGTACATGCCTTATCGTTCTTTCTATCTCGCTCCCCCCTTCCCTCTCGCGTTTGCCAAAATTCTCGGTTTATCTGTTCTCTCTCTCTCTCTTTCTCTCTTTCTCTCTCTCTCTCTCTCTCTCTCTCTCTCTCTCTCTCTCTCTCTCTCTCTCTCTCTCTCTCTCTCTCTTTTCGCACAATTTTTCGCCGCTAATAAAAATTACCCTTATCACTGTAATAACAAGTATAGCATTAAGAGTGTCGTATTAAAAAATAAATTTCAATCGTACAATTAACAACATTATCCATGAACATTCGCCTTTCTGTGTCCGCGAAAACGCGCCTCCCTAACGTGACGGCTACTACGACGTGGTAATTCGCGAATATTACGCAACTGCCACGCAACGCCGGCCTCTTCCAGGCGGATTCGCTGTATTCGCTTCGTCCTTTTGTAACATTTACACAAAAGATCGCAACGTCACACTGTCGCAACTTCGGAGAGCGATGAGCGCACAATTTAATTATTAGTAATTAAAAATAAGAGTCTTTGGTTTTTTGCACACTTCTCTCTAAGATCTCGGCCTGTATGTGTGTGTGTGTATGTGTGTGTCTCGTTGACGCGCTTTACAATCGTCTGTATACACAACATATATACATATACGCAAAGCCTTTGTCTTCGCATCATTATTTCCTTCAATTGCATTAGTCTTCTTTCATCGACGCGTCGCAAAATACGATACGATAGAAGAAGAAGTCTCTTATCGGTCTCGAAAACGCGATTGTGCGAAAATGCATTGTACTGGCATATATAATTTTCTATCTCTGTCTTGCCACGCGCGCTCGAGCTAATTTTGATTCAGAATGCATATTGTGATCCGATATACAACACGAGATAAATGCGAAACGCGAGGATGATAGAAAATATTTGATTCTTTCTGAAAGTTAATGATTAGAGTTAGAAATTCAGAAACGATTTAGATTGCAGTAGGACGATCAAAATAACGGAAAAGTTTCATTAAAATTTCGTCGGAAAGAGAAACACTCGCAGAAATCATTAAATTAATGAATGAATACGAGATCGCGTCACGATTGATAGAATTATACAAATGTTAATGTTCGTTACATTGAAAATTATTCTGTCAATTATATCTTCAAGAAGATTCTCTCTCGCTATCTCGTAAAGTGGATCGACTGATCGATTTACTCTACGTCGAGAAGAATGCATGTGCGTTATCAGCAGCAATTAGTGTCTCGCAGTCTTTCGGGGTTCGGGCTATTTCTTTTTTTACTTCGCCGTATCATAATAACAGCTTACGTATATACTACAGAGGTAAAGATATGGTATATAATGTACTTCGAAACCTGCGATACATATCTATGTATCTTTATGTCGACATAAAAATCGGAGTTAAAACAAAAAGATTATCGTGAGCAGAGGAACACTATTACTAGAAACAATATAGTCTCGATGCCGCGTAGATCATTTTCATTTACTTCTAATCAGCTAACTAACGACGAACGTACTTCTCGAAGAGCGAATATAACTTTTGTACTTATGCGGTTACTTTTTTGTTCTCTTTTTTTTTCATTTTCTTTTTCTTTAATAGCATGCTTATACATATTACTCAGACTTGTTTCTCTTAATTAAGGCAGAGTTTCGTGATGCTCGGGCTAAGCACTTTGGCACTCGCTGGTTTCGGTTAAGTTGATGAAATCCCCTTTTACGTCCGTGTTTACACGCATTCGCGCGTTTACACGTATTTGTCCGGATGTTTAGTTGGACGCAAAAGGGAATTTTCTTCCTTTTCGTAATTTATTTATATAATAAGATCAGGATATCAGGTAATGCACCTGTTAACGGTATGGACTAAACGCGTCGTTGTAATAGCTTCGGGAACGAGGAACGGAGAGAAAAACCGCACTCGTCGTCAACACATCTCATCGTTATTAGCTATCCGACTAATCCAAGAATTAAAAATGTAACGCTAGTTTAAAAACTTAAAACGCGACACACGATATAAAAATCCAACGGGCGGATTTTGCCGTCATTTTGGTACTGGTATTATCGTGGGCAAACGCGAGGAACATCGATTTGCCGAGCGATTAACAATTTATTCAATGTAAAGTCTAACAATCTTTTTTTTTTAACTTTTGTTTTTTGCTTTTTTGTTTTTTTTTGTGTTTTTTTTCTATTTTTTTTTTATAGACAACGAAGAAAAGTTAAAAATGTATTAAATTTTTTTTCCTCGACGCATCCTGTCGGCACCCAACATGCGAGGAACGTCATCCTTTGTTCTTCGTTGTCCTTGTCACTGGCCAACACTGGTGAAAGCCATCCGCTCTCCTATCTGTTTAGGAATCGACTGACGGCTGCCTTGGAGGCTCGTACGGAGTGGCTACGGCAATCTCCACGAGCATGCTGAAGGAGTCCCCGTTGTCCTGGTGCGCATAGGCGTTCTCGAGTGTGCGCGGCGGCAGTCCACGATAGTGGATTTCGATCTGCTGCTGCTGCTGAACACCAGGCGTTGCCGACAGGTGCTCTCGAGGGGCGCTCCAATACGCAGCAGGCTCGCCGGTGGAGTTGTCGCGGGAGCTCTCGGAATTGTTGTCGTCCCTGTACAAAAGATATGTCACATTTAATTCACAAATTTCTGAAACACACCGACGTCTGCGTGATTCGCGTGCGAGAATCAGCGATCTGAATCACTGAAAACGTGCGTTAGACGCAAAACGGAATACTGACTCTTGCTGACTCTTTTATACGTATACGATACTCTTACGTATGCGAATGTATTTGATCTATTTTGGTTTTAATCAATTTTTCAGGTTTTTTTTTTGTTATTGGTATTTGTAATTATTTATGTTCGCGATCGCGAACGTCTTGAAAATTCGCAGGAACTCGCGCAGTTTTTGTGCAAATCACTGAGAAGCGGTTTAGCGAATAATTTCACAATGGTTGCAATAATTTCACAAGGGGTAGCTCCTGCTTTTTTTTTTTTTTTTAGATTTGTCTGTCCTTTTTCTCCTGCATCGAACGCAACCGTTCGTATCGGTACAAAACTTGCCTTCGTCGAGCAGGAGGATGAGAGATATCGTCGCCGTCTAACTGCTCGACTTGGGCCTCCGCATAGGGGCGAACGATTACGTTGGGCCATCGTATCGAAGGACGTTCCTCCTCGCTGTGGTAATCGTTCGGACTGCTCTCGTAATCGTTCGGACTGTCCTCGCTTCTGCGTAGGTAAATCTTGAATGATACATCTAGTATTTTCGTACACTTAATCTACCGATTCGTCCTATTTTCTTAAAATGTTCCCTCAAAGCCTGGTCATAGCGAAACAATGGATAAGCGGATAAGCGATTTTCTTCCTGTATCATTGACTTTTTTTTTTTTGACGCACGTCGAGAAGTCAGAGGTGTTGTTGAGTCAGTAAGTGTCGGTAAGAAGTCGTCAGGATTCTTTCCTAGCGCTAACAATTAACTACGGGGATAACTTACCGATACGCAGGTTCCTCGTCGTAATCGTGATCTCGAGAGAGATCGCGAATCTCTCTCTGCTCCGACGCGTCCGTCCTGTCCACGGCGTGCAAATCCCAATTCTGGGACCTCGGTACCTCGATCAGTTCGGATGAATCTCTCCGCCGACCCTGTCGAGGAACGCCAGTCTGAACGCTACGACGAGCGCGGCGTGATATCGTGTAATGGAGAGGATCCTTGCCGTCCTTGCGCAATAAATCGGGCAAGATACGCCGCCTGGCATTTATAAACCAGTTGCAAACCTGCGAAAATAAATCAATATATGTAGCAAGTCGATGTCGAACGATGTAAGAACGGTATGTAATCAACGGTAAGGAACCAGATATTAATCGATCAATTAATATCGCATAAAAATCTTACTACGATTAGTAAAACGCGAAAGAGATATTTTAAAATTTTTTCAAGTTACTCAAAATGGCATATACATATATGATTCCACCGGGTATCCGCGTTCGCATAAAAGTCTCGCGAATTTTATAAAAGAAAAAAAAAAAAAAAAAGAAGTGTCATACTGACCTGGAGGACTGACAGCGAGGTTTGCTCGCTGAGATTCGTCTTCTCGATCTCACTGGGGTAAGCGTTGTACCTGTGCTCGACCAGCCAACGCTTCAGGATATTCACCGCTTCCTTGGGCAGGTTGCCGCGGCGTTTCCTACGCGAGGAATCCTGGCCGGACGCGGCGTGGCGATTCCGGCGAATGTCAGGCGACGTATCCGGCGAGATGTTCTCCGTCTCAGATAATCCGCTGTGATCGTCGTCCGTGCTGCTGGGCGGCGCTCTTGGAGCGGGCAGAGCTCCCACCGGAGCTCCTGTCGCGGCTGCGGGACGTCGATTGTAGTACGGAGCCACTGCTGAAAGATCGTACGTATGTCATTAGTTTGTTAGTCGTTTATCGTTTATATGTGTTCTTGTATCTTCTGTAAAATAAAAACGAATCTCGCGATTCGATGTAGTCGTTTGACATTTCACGCTTGCAGCAGGAGTATTTTTGTTTTTGGTTCCCTCTTGTGAGAAAGTTGCCCAATCTATTTATCGAAAAATTTTTTGGAAAAAATGGTTTCGTGATTTTTAAATCAAAGAATCGATTAATCGAGAGAAAAAGAGTAGTTTGAAAAAACATACGAGGACGAATCGTAATCGGTGCGTGTTATTTATTTCTTAATTTCTAGGACAATCGATTAAACGAGAGTATTTTTATCAAAGATCTCTGTATTTTTAGAGTCATAAAAAAATTAACATATCTTGATGTACTCGTCAAAGAGAATGATCTGATTAAAGATGCCAGATTCAGAGCCAAATTTAATCTGTTTCTATCTAATTCGCCAGATGTTCCTATACTTTGTACTTCGTAATGTATTACCATCCCCAGAAATTATCTCTTTGGAATTGAGATAAAATTGTTGCGCGCGAGATTCCTCTTGTTAAAATATCAAAATCTCTCGTTTTGTGGAAACACTTTGACCGACGTTTCTATTACAAATCTTACTGATTCTCGAATATTTCTGATAACGAGATCAACGACAACGGTCGTGAGAATTTTGCTCTCTTGTTTTGTGAGTTTTATAAGAAGTTTTGGACGTTGCTCGTTAACTTGTCAGCTATCTAAAACTTCAGCCCAACTTGCCAATTCGTTCGCTGAGCAATCTTTGGAAACTTTGCCTGTACCGCTTAACGTGGGCTCATTCCCGTCTTGAATCTATTGTATTTCTTCCTTAAGCGAAAGTGTCTTCCTTAATCGATACTGCATTTTGACCCAGGTAGCAAAAATATTCATTTTGATGTCAAATGACAAATGATGTACTTCATCACAGATTTCTATATCTTATTGCTGCTTTAAGAAAGGACTAATCTCATATTGAAAGCATCTTAACACGTTAATTAACGATCGTGTTTAAAGATGCGACAGCGTTTTTAAGAATGATAAATTAATACGATAAGAATTAAAAACACGGTGACTCTCGATTGTGTAACGAGATAAGAGAAACGCGCGCATGTGTGTTCCACCTGATGCTGACTTCCGAGAGGGAGAGGCAGCTTTTATTTCTTCTCCTCGGGGAGGCAGCAACCTTACGTGAGCGGAGGTTGTTTGAGCAGCTAAATAAATAGCGGAATGATACGCCCGTAGTATAGTTTCACACACGCCGCTCTTTCGATCGGTCGGCTCTTTTCCATCCACTATCGTCTTCGTTACGAGCGCGAACGAGCGCCGATATCGCGTGGAAACGATACCCCGAGCGACGATAACGCGTGTCAATTACGCGGTAAAGTAATAGAGAGATCCTCGCGGCATTCGCGCGGATCGCGCCTACGTATTTCGCGTGTTCCTCCTCACGCACGAATGTGCGCCGGATTGGCCGAGATTCGCCTTTCATTGAGACGGCGCACGCGTACAGACGTACGGATTATGCAATCCAAGGTTACGGGGGAGCGAGCGTAAATAGTAAGGTCGTAAGAGTAAGCGAGTCGCAGTGCGAGAGAGGCGACCGACCTGGAACACCGAGGAAATTTATTTCGATCGATCGATCGATCGGTGATCGAGGAGGAGCTCGTGACTCGTCGACTCGGCACGAGTTACGATTACAGTCTTACGATGAGGGTGTTGAGAGTGTAAGGTAGAGCGGGGTCAAAAGTAACAGGGGGCGAAAGTAACAACTCAAATATCTATAAATATATAGTAGATACATACGCGTGCGTCGGTTATCGCATGAAGCTAAACAAGCTACAACTTATCTCAGTACGTTTGCGGCCTAGGTACTGAGTGGACGTGCGCAGCGACCAAAATACGTTTTCAAGGCCCTAAAGTAGGTTTTTCCAAGCGTGTTAAACTTTTAATATAAATATTTCCACTGCAAATAAGTATTTTTTCTTTCATTTATATTTAAGTTTAGTTATTTTTGCATATTATAATGATTGTTGCTTATCCATTTTTGACATTTTATCATTAAAAATTTTAAATCAAAGTTCAAAAACATAGTCGGGGACCATTGTAACATCATTGTCTGGGGTCGAATGTAACGTTACAACCGACTCCGGCTGATGCAATTTGTTTCATTTTAGATCATAACTGAACTATTTTTATTTTAGAATGCCTCGTACCAAGATTAGAAAGACTGACAGAGGTACAAAAGATATTTTTTTTTTTAAAGTTTAGTTTTGTTATAATTTGAGTTAAATGACTTATATATTTGTCATAATTGTGATTCAGAGTAATCTCTATTAAAAAAAAAGTTTATATTTTGTTATAATTTGAGTTAAATGACATATATTTGTCACAACTGTGTGATTCAGAGTAATCTCTATTAAAAAAAAGTTTAGTTTTGTTATAATTTGAGTTAAATGACTTAATATTTGTCACAATTGTGATTTAGAGTAATCTCTATTTAAAAAAAGTTTATATTTTGTTATAATTGGAGTTAACAAAGTTGTTCTATAATTGTTTTGTTCTACAATGTTTTCTATAATTAGTATGAAAAGGTTTATATGAATTTTAAAAGAATAAGACTTTATTTTCCTTCTTTTTTTATTTATATAAGAATATTTTAGTTTACTTTTGCTAATATAAGAAAAATTATTTAAATTCGTTGAATAAATACTTTTGATTTTGATTATTTAAAATTGTTACTATTGACCCCGGATAGTGTTACAACCGACCCGGAGTCGGGGGCGATTGTAACATTTGCTCTCGTTTCGATTTTTTATTGATAATTTTGATTATATTTATCACAAGGCTCAAATGTTATGATTTCCATAAAGTGAAATGAATATGTTAGCTTATCAACAGTTTTTCTTTTACTGTAACAGTTTTTCCATAATCGAGTTCTAAAGTCAAATTGTTACTTTCGACCCCGCTCTACCCTAACTGATTCCTGATCTCGACACGTGTATCGTAATAAAAGAGTGCTGAGAAAATACTTGGATGGAAAAAAAAAAGATTCTGCGAATTCTCGAAAGAATAACGGAAATTGATTGCGGATTGTCGTCTCGAAGGAGAAGATGAGGAGACAATAAGGTACTCTAATGTATCGAAATTTTTTGTTTTGATTCTGCTAAGAAAATACTTGGATGGAAAAAAAATTCTGCGATATCTCGAAAGAGAACAACGGAAATTGATGCGGATGTCGTCTCAAAGGAGACAATAAGATACTCTGACGTATCGAAATTTCTTTCGACTTTTCACGAAGATTTATTTTCTGGAGAAGATTTATTAGGGGTTCATACATTTTAAAATTTTGCTTTTGTTTTCGATTTGAATGAATACCGGTTCTTCAATGGTTCATAATTTTCCAAGGGTTTCAGAATGGTTTTTCTAATTTTCGAGACTTTTTCAAAAGACTAAAGATTAATGTTAGTCAGGTAAATATTTGAGGATGAAAACTTCAAAGAAAAAGAATTTACGATTCTCCAAATAATAAAGGTAAACGATACAAATCTAAACTTTTCAACCTGAATTTATAACTGTTACAGACTCTAAAAACATTTCGACAGATTTAATTTATATAGAAATCAGATTCTACTTTGCGTTTTAAATTAATGGAGTTAAATTTGTGTTATCATATAGATCATTTAAAACATATCGTTATTTGTTAATTAATAATATCATATTATCAATTTATTAAATGTATAATTTTATCTTATATTTTTTATATTAAAATTTCAAATGGTTTAAATGAAAAATCCACCATAAAACATCATTGGTACACGCGACATAAAGTATGCTAATTATAATAAATAATAAATATAAATTTTCCTTCGAATTTATTGTGTATGCAATATAAATATTTTCAAATACTTTCGATGGCAAAATGTGAACATGAATGTTCACGTAAATTGTTCTAAAAAATAAAAATAAAAATATTAAAAAATATTTTCAGTGCATTTATCATAAAAGCGAAAATATTTGCAACAATTTCATCAAATTTAGACGATTATAACTTATTTTAACAGAACGAAATGAAAGAGCCAGAAGTCTTCGCGAAGAGAAGCAACACTTATAATTATGCAAATATTATACAATATCGCGCAACACTCTGCAAGAGTATTGGAACTTTAGTATAATCTAACCGAGTATATCCGAGTTAACGGGTCACACAATCTCGCTCGCGAGCTACGCGGTAAATATTAATATCAGAATGTTACATAAAAATCGGGACGATATCTGCGAAGGGTCAGAAAAAGCGCATGCGAGGGTCGCGTCACATTACTAACATTCGCGATATCAAGCTACACAGTTTTACACAGTATTTTCGTTATACGATTTAAAACTAGATTATATCTGTCGACACTTTTAGAGGGGGAAAAAAAAAAATTTATAAACGCCAAGCAACGGAGCGACATTTCCCCAAAAACTAGAAATTCGGGCAATAAAATGCAAAAAAAAAAAAAAAAAAATGTGCGCGATAAGAATGTAACTACCTGTCGGAGTATATAAAGAGTGTAGAATAATACCACTGCACAAATTATGTACTTCGTACATCGCGTCGAGAGACACACACCGCGCGTAAATCATATGGAAATAAACTCTAAGGTCGGTTTTCCCTTTCCACGCGATGCGGTCTCGCGCGCGTTGTTATTTGAATAAGATTATGTAAAACTTATGCGAAGCAGAGGTCGATCTGTAAGCGACACGAACGTAAAAACCGACAGCAGGGACGAGCGAGCTGTCATGCCGGACAACAAATGTCGCGCGATAAAATCGCGCATTCCTTCATTAAATTTGCGACTTGAAACTCACTTTCGTTCCATGAAATTAAACGGTCGATTAGGACGACATATATGCAACGCAAATTATAGAATGTTACAAAACTATCATCTCTATTTTATTAATTGAAATGTAATTAAATGAAATATTTTAATTAAAAATTGAACAAGATCAAGGAAGTAGAAAACGTCTAAGTATGATGACATACGTGTAAAGATAGATCGAGATAATTGATGGTTTTTAAAATGAAAACCATCGACGTACAATAGATCTTTGCCATTTAATTGTTTAGAGTTTATAATAAATGACGAAACCTTGTCTATTTTTCTCAGTTATAACATTAAACATTTTCTATTTATACTGATTTAACTGGAGGCATAATTACATCGAAAATATATTTCATACCGAAAAGAGTGAAAGTATTTTTCGCCTGCTAATGCATCGCTGCTCGAAATCATTGTAACTTAAATCTTATTAAGCGACCGGTCAACGCTCATTCAAAGGCATCCTAATTAAACAGCTGAATCACGACCACCGCATCGCATTTTCGATCGATCGCTGCGAAACAATCTGTTGCCAACCGCGCTATACCGCGACCCTGCCAAGTGTCATTACACTCCGGTATGCCCGGTGTGAGTTTAGAAGCTGGCATTTCGTGTCATTATAAATTTAGCAGGATCCTCGTAGAGTTGACCGTCGTTACGCGGCGCGACGCGTCTAAAATAACAATCGGGGGAGCCAAACGAAGGCATCGATTGAGCTTACGTTGCGCTCTCTCTCTCTCTCTCTCTCGTCTTCTAATCTTGAAAAATTTACGTTCGAACGATGCGCAGATACATATACATCTTACATCCACATCGACGTTGACGAGGCGACACGATTTACAGCCGAGAGATAATACGTGACAATGTTGACGTTACGTATTCTTTCTACAGTCCGTATTAGAGAGAGTTGCGGCTATACTTCTGAATGTATCTCTATAATGATGTTTAGACGCCGATATTGGGCCATAAATAAACACTGTTGATATGTATAGTCACCGGCGAGGAACTCGTAAAAAGCGTATTCTTGTAAAATATCTGGTTAAGGGGAAGAGGATGATGCGCGAAAGGATTTTCTCTTTTCAAGAATATCTTCCTCATCTCTTACTTAACCGCGCGATTATACTCGACCAGCAGTCGCACTTATACCTAGGTAGTGCTGGGAAGACTCGTCGTTCTCAAAATAATCTAATGTAAGTGTTCCGCGCTGGTCCCATATTTAGCGCGAATATCGGACTGATTCGAGTGTCGGGTCAAACAGAGACCGAAGTTGCGAAACAATACGCGAATGTGAATATACTTTCGATTGACAGAAACAATTTGAACGATCGAAGGAGATGTACAATTATTTTATCAGAGAAAGTCGAGTTTATCGAAATTATCTCGAATATCTAGATACATTTGAAAAAACGCGATAGATATACGTTACTCTTTTAAACAATCACGTGACATTAATCAGATAATAGTACGTCCCAATCTTTTGGGACTAATCAAACAGCAATAATCGGAAGAAAAACACTCCCGTAAGAAGCCAACGCGCGCGTTTCTCGAAGATGTCTGCAAGCATGCAAAATTATTTCGCGTGAGCGCGATATAATTTTGAATTTCAACGCGAGAACCCGCGATACGGATCGATATCTCGCGATATCTCGAGCGTAGCGAGGATCCTTTCTCAGGAGGTTGCATCTCGTGCATCTTGTCGAGAAACAACGATGCCGAATAAACCGGAAACGGAATCCACCGCTAGAGAGTCTGACGCTAGAGGACCGACTAAACTTAGCGCTTGAGTTTTGCAGTTACGTAAGGTCCAGTAACCCGACGGCGTAAAATTAGGATAGCTCTCCTTGCTCTTGCGCGCGTGCGCCCTCCTATTTTTTAATTTTTTTATTTTTTTTACGCGACAACTATCCTCGTCTGATAATTCGGGATGTTCATCCGTCTTGCGGCCCGCAACAGAATTCATATCCATATCCGATGATGGATAACTTCTTACTCATATTCCGTATTTATTGGCGTATTGCAAGGCTTATCTTATTGTTAGTGACTTATATGTATAAATATCACACGTACACAAATATTTGAATTAATAATATTTAATTAAAAATATTGCGCTATACTCTTGGCAGAGATAAGCGCACAATTCGAATAGAATTGTATATTATAAAATCGCAGACAATGAAAAAGTGATACTGCATTGCAATAAATATATCAATATAGAAATAATGTTGGATGTACACTGCAATTTATATCTATAAAATAACGCATTTATCTAAATATTTGTGTATTTGTATACGTCGCAGGTTTCTTCAACCAGTAAATTCAACCTTTTATAAAAACAATTTTATAAAAAAATTAAAGATTGTTTTTGTTTATATGAAAATTGCTTTTCCAGAAAGGTTATAATAAGATAATGCATGATACGATATTTAGCGTTAATGCCGTGATATTTTTAACGGTACAGATAATAAAAATTGCCGAATTGCCCCGCCGTATTTTAAACTTTGTACGAGAAGCGCTTTAAGGATGATATTATAAACGATTTAAGTTGATGTGTGTTAAAGAAACGATTAACATGTGAAAACTAATAAACTATCATACAACATTCATCCATTCATTTATTCTTTTCCTCATGCTCTCTCATTATCATCGATGATTATAATCGTGTATCAGGAATTTAATGAGACACAGCTAATCTTGCGCGATGGTTGCGCGCCATTATCGTTTGACAGATTTACATTTGAAAAATTGATGATGACAGTAGACTAACATGAGCGCACTTAATATTATACACACAATTTTAATCACAATTTTTTAAATCTTCTTAAATATTAGAGATTGCTTAGATGTCGGTTAACTAAAGTAAAAAATTTCCAAAGAGATTAAGATTTTGCAAAATTGTAAAATTAAAATTTTACACGCGTAACAAACGTAACACGTGTAACGCCGACTATATTTGCAAAAAAAATGAATTCTTCTAATCCTTATATAATGGGATTATGAAATTCCCTAAAATTTTCCCTAAAATTTTCCTAAAAATTTCCCACGCCCCCAATTATAAAATGACCTATGCAGAACGACCATGAAAAGATGGCGAAGATGGAAATTATTTCACAGCAGGAGCTATTTCATAGCAGGTAAAATTTTGATCGTTCTCGATAGGTTAAGCCTGACTTCTATAGAATTTGTAGGATCTATAGGATCTATAGGATCTATTTCTATATACAATAGAAATAAAAGATACAGAAAATGGAAAAACTGCAATGTGACAAAATGGATGACTAAATGGTCTTAGATTTGTTCCATATTCCGAAGTTTCCAGCGTTTATTACGTATTTATGTACATGTACTTATCGGTTAGAGGAATATAAAGACTGTGTAGCGGTTCCTCTTTTCGTTGTTAATTAATAATGAAAAAAAAATAAATATGCATTATACGCGCAGACTCTTTGTAATGAAACAAATATTATTTGAACGAGAGATCTACAAACCAAAAATTTAAAAAAAATCATAAAATACATAAAAAATATCTTATGTAATATATAATACATTATTTTTGTTTGTTGCTCTCGAATTCACTCTGAGAGAGTAAAATTAATCCCCGAAAAATTTAGGCTATTTTTATTTTTAAAAAATATATATAATTTATAAATAATTAATATCACAAGTAAAGGGTAGCGGGCTAATTAAGAGCCTAGCGCGGTAAGTAGTGCGCAAATTTTTTCTTGTTAAAATATTATTTATTTTCTACGTTTCGATCCTAATTTCGAACCATCTTCAGCAAATACTAATTAAAATAATCGTGCATATTTCTTTCCATGGCTCTCAATAACATCCGCAAAAACGGACAAACGTAATGAGCCTCCTTTCGGTTCCAGCCATAAAGGAAGACTTTATTCCGTTTTTGTTAATTGGAAACATCGCAATTGTCCAAGCTTCATCCATCATGAAATGTGACGCAACTATCAGATACTTGAACAATTGTGATGTTTCCAACTAACAAAAACGGAATAGATTCTTCCTTTATGGCTGGAACCGCAGAGAGGCTCATTACGTTTGTCCGTCACTGATGTTATTGAGAGCCATGGAAAGACACACGCGCAATTATTTCAATTAATATTTGCTGAAGATGGTTCAAAATTAAGACCAAAACATACAAAATAAATAATATTTTAACAAGAAAAAAATTTGCGCACTGCTTATCGCGCTAGGCTCTTAATTAGCCTATCCTTTATTTGTGATATTCAATATCAGAGCCTTCCACTGGACCAGCCTCCAGAAATTGATTTTATTTTTTTAAAGTGAATAAAGTGAGCAAATAAAAGCACTGTATTATTTATTATTGGAAAACTTTTCTTTTTAAGTCTATGTTCAAGTATTAAAAATTTAGAAAATTCATCTATTTTTGCATGATTATAAAATTTATAATCGAAAAGCGGCACTTTGTTTTAATTAAAACGCGCTTTTAACAGAGAAAAATCTTCTTAATCAAGAATCTTTTCTTTTATGGATTAGCATAATGAAAGAGATTATGATAATTACGTATTATATTGATGAATCGCAATATGTATGTATCTAGAGCATGTAGATTTTATAAATATATGCAAAAGGGAGAGGGTTCCATAATTAAATTAATTCGAAAATCTTAACATAAAAACAAAATCGTTGTGCCTATACTTTAAATCAAAATCTTGAGAAAAGTGAGTCATAAATTCATGACATATTTACGTGACAGTTACAATCACATTTCATTTTCCTCATTTGCCTCAAATGCCAAAAGATATTATAGACTGATGTCTATTTTCCTACCTAATTGTAAGATTAACGCGGCAGCTGCTTTATTCTGAAAGAAACGATTATACAGGATGATTCAAAACAACCGTTTGTTCTTAAAATGTCGTATTCCTGACTTTATTCTAAGACGATTTTTCCTTTACCAAAATTTTATCCGAAGCTTAGTTTTTAAATTATAAGGAGAAATAGTTAGCGAATTACGGGACGAGTACGGGCGGTAAGCAAGAGCGGCGCGACTCACCGTCCGATGCAGGTGATTAAGGCCTTCACACATAAAAAAACTTAAGCAGTAAAACGTAAGCAGTAAGAGAATCAACGTGTTTGATTTGCTACCGCTTACGATACTGGCCTTACGTCTCGATTGTGATTGGTCGATTCGCTTACGATTACGTCTTACGTCGCTACGGAATTCTATGTGTGAAGGCCTTTACGTGGGGCGCTCGCTGCGATCAGCTGCTTGCTACTAGCAAGCAGCTGATCGCAGCGAGCGCCCCACGTAATCACCTGCATCGGACGGTGAGTCGCGCCGCTCCTGCTTACCGCCCGTACTCGTCCCGTAATTCGCTAACTATTTCTCCTTATAATTTAAAAACTAAGCTTCGGATAAAATTTTGGTAAAGGAAAAATCGTCTTAGAATAAAGTCAGGAATATGACATTTTAAGGACAAACGGTTGTTTTGAATCACCCTGTATAGGAATAATAAAATGTCAAGTTATTATACGATAGGAATAACATTCTCTATGTGTGCATGTGTGTTGTAAGAAAAAAGCATCGGACAAAATTTCATATAACAAAAATTTCATTGCTTTCGAACGACTTTATAGAGACAAGTTTTATCAATGGATTTCTTTTCTTTTTTTCGCAGCATCACTCTCTTTATCTTACATACTTTATATAATGACAGGTACGTTTTCTCACAGAGGGATATTATTATTTCCACTCAAATGCACCCATTACTTTATGCGGGATAGCCATGGAAACCATGATCGCTCTATTCATTGAGCTATTCAGCATTATAGAATGAGGAAGAAGAGATAATACCGTGACATTTTCGTTAAGAACAGTCGTTTTGTAATAACCTCAAGAATCTCCCACTAACGGAAAATGCGATAGTTTTGGGATACCCTGTATATTAATACTCTGTCACATTCTATCCATAAATATAGAAAGCATAGATTATTTATAAACGAGCCAAAGACATAGCAACGCGACAAAAAAACAGACTGTCATTCTCTTTCTATTAGAAGTAGTAGATGCAAATTTGCATTTTTTAGAAAAGAATAGCGAGCTTCGTTAAGTAGCTCTATCCTACTCGAAACGGATAATTTCGCTTACGTTGTGGATGTATGCGGTTTTACCGTCTTGGGAAAATCGTCTTATGATTGTCTAGGAAATGTCTAAGAAATGTTACTGAATGTCGTCGTTATCAAATGACTCGCTGTTTTCTTACGATTTTCACTAGAGCTGTTACCTTTGACAACTTCGAAGATTCAAAGCTTTGAAAAAATTCGAAGCTTCGAAGTTTCGAAACTTCAATCTTCGAAGATTTTAATGTCGAAGCTTATTCGAATCTTCAAAGTTTCGAAGTTCGAATATCGAGCCCTTCGAAGCAAATCACCAGCCCTAATTTTCACCTTTAAAGTATCCATGTAGAGTTGAAAAATACCTGGTCGTAAACTAACCCCTTATATATATATGCGACTAACTTTGATCCTCAATAGTCTAGGCTTAGCAACAACGTAAATCCTGCAGATGAGACGCTGTGAGTCGATTTTCGATATCCGAGAGATAAGCCTCTTTCTCGCATGAAATAAATTATTTAAAAAATATTTCAACCCTATTTATTGTTTTAGAAATCTTTCGAAAATGCATGAGTAAATCCAGAATTACACGAGAATCATTTCAGGATAAGTTCTCTGTTTTAGAAGAACTTTCGAAAATCGATCAGCGTCCCATCTCATGCCTCATAAGTATGGCTTTCTCGAACTGTGTAAACTATTTATTAATATTTTACATTTATTAAATTTTTAAAAAATTTTAATATTTCTTATCATTAAAGAATTAAAATGCATAAATAATCATAGAATTACAGGGAAACTATTTTACAACAAATGGCATCAAAAAATTCTGGCATCTGTATGAGGTTTTCATCTCGATTTATAATAAAAATTTGCTAGTCGCTGTTCCATTTTAATCGGTATTTTTTTATTCATCCGACTTCAAATGACTATATTTTTGAAATGTACAAATACATAGTGAATAGTGATACAAAAAAAAAGGTCTCTCACTTCTTATAAGTGCTCGATGTAACTTTCTTTAGTTACATGAGCAATGTCGAGACGATGTCAAATTCCTCTAATATTCCAGCATATCCATTATCACTGACTCCACAGCTGTAACAGTGCGTCCCGACGTTGCTCGTGTAACTAAGAGAAATTACATCGAGCACTTATAAGATGAGAGACGAAACTTGGATAATTTCTTTTTTTAATTGATGTGTCACTAATCACTATGTATTTGTAAACTTCAAAAATATAGTCATTTGAAATCGGATGAATCATATTGAATAACCCTGTATAATTAAGGCAACACTTTTCCGACAAGCACGTGTGTAATCAGAGCTTTTACTATAATGTTTACTGTAATTTATCTATTATAAATCTATTATATTTATCTATTGTCAATATCATTCAAGAGAAATTGATATTAGAGAAAGGAGAGAACGGTGCACGTAAAATTTGCTTCGTTCAATTATCTCTCTTAAGCAGAATATAAAATGCTTTGTGTAAATCATTTTCTTTTTATAAAAAATATGATTCCTAGAAATTAATTGCACAAATATGATCCGTGATACTATTTTTGTTGCTGAGTCATTGAAATCTTGAGGAAATTATAGGATCTCAAAAACATTGATAGAACGTTTTTGTAATCAAGAGACTGTGATCGAGATTGACCTACGGACGATCAACCGAGCATGTTGCATATGGATTCAACCAGGCTAAGATACGCAATCACCATATTCAATGCAAAGTATATTGATAGACAGAGCATATATACAAACAGATGTCATGGACGTGATCGTTGCGATATCTCAAATATGATACGACCGGATGTGAGGGGAAACTATAGTACTTATAGAGATACTTAGATTTTTCTATTTTAATTTTTAAAATTTCTTCCAGGAATTTCTTCCAGGAATTCTGTATATGCACGCAGATGTTGCCTGCATGAATAGCCAGTATTTATATAATGTAGCTAGGACAGCTTGAAAACATATGAAAGAGATTTCGACAATTTTTCAATTTAATAATGAAAGATTTTGAAGATCTTAAAAACGTTGATAATTATTATAAATCATTTTTATTATATATGACTATTTGTTATGACTATGTAAATAGACGAAATTGAATTGCAACGTTGCAGAGACTATTAAAAGTGATTCTAGAAATTGTGTAACAATTTCCGCATATACCTATAGCAGAACTGTAAATTTCATGTTTAAATGACTTTAATTTATTTATACATTTATTTCTATAAAGTCTCAAAAGTTTTCGGCCTAATCATAAACAGCTCTCTCTATCTCTCTCATTTTTTAACGAATAAAAATTCTTGTATTATTTTTCTCCCTTTACATTTTTCATAACACAAAATTAACATTTTTCTATACCTGTAGAAAAAATATTGCAACTTTGATTTCATTCTTTAAAGACTCTTTTTATGATTAATAAGATCCTTTGAATCTTATTACTATAGTATTTTATATAATATGCTGTGTGTGTATATGTTCTCTTTTTTTATTTTAGAAATTATATTTTTAAAAATATATATATTATTTTATATTATGCAAAATGTACCAATGCTGCACAAAATAAAGTTTTCTCATAAATATTTATATTTCCTTTTTGATGTAATAACATGAGAGCAATTTATTTTCAGAAGATCAAGCAAATTTATTGTTGAATAAATGCAAAAATGTGTTTGTTTCACGATCTTTTTGTATATATGTTATAGACTTTTTCTAAAAGCTTGAATTGATAAAAAAGGTTGCGCGTGACATACATAAAGATTAAAGTATTTATTTCGGTTTGCAATCAAAAATTGTAGTCAGAATTATTTTTATGATAAAATGTCGAGATAAATAAATTAGTTTAAATTGAACAAAATAAATTTTTTTAAATACAACAGCTATCGGTATTAAGCGCAATTGATTGTAACTGCACAAGTCGCTTCCTCTCCATCAGTAAAACGAGCAGGTAAGATTTCATATCTGCTCACTCAGCTGATGGAGAGGAAGTGACTCGTACAGTTACAATTAATTGCGCTTAATACCGATAGCCGTTGTATTTTAAAAAAATATGATTTTTGTTTAATTGGGAGAGATGACTTTCTTTCTGTTAACGAAACGAAAAATCGTTCTGTTAATGAGAATTTAATGTGTTATCTCGATGTCATCGTATGTATTGCGATTAAGTGTTTGGATGGGTCCGTCGTCGCGAAAGAAAGCTATTTATGCAACAGAGATAAACATGAACATATTAACCTTTCGTCAGTGGCTCTCTGAGATTTGGGTCAGTAGCGATACGAACATTTCATCGAACACATATCTCTCTCTTTCATCTTCAAAGTTTTCAATTCGTTATTTATTTATTAGAAAAAATGAAAGAAATGTAAAGACGTAAAATAAGCAAGAAGATAATACTGATTTAGAGCAATACAAACATCTTGTTATTCTATAAAATAAATAGATTCAAAAAATCTAATCTGACATATAAATCGATATTACCTATTAATAATTAAAATTTTGAGACCATTAATGATCATAATCCTATTTTCAGATAATTATTTATACTTTACGAATGGCGAGCGCTAGAAAGATTTCGCAAATATACGAAATATAATTTAACAATAATAACCTATTTTATCAGAAAAATCGAAGCAAAGAATAAAATAGAGATCAAAGTTAGGAAATTAATTCGGATAAATGTTGAGGATCAATAATCTGAAGATGTGAGTCTGGCAATATATTACTTTTCAACGCGTTGAAAAATAATAAAGGATAAACGACCCCATGACGCTAATCGGTTTAAAAATAATGTCACGTAAACGCATTAAATCATCGAATTGAAAGTGAAAGAGAACGCGCATCGACAGGCGACATATTTTAGCGAGAGATCCATGTTAGACAAGGAAGATGACAGGAAGTATACATAACGCAGGCTCTTTATAAATTCTGCCTTCTTAAAGAAAACTCAGGATTGTTATTATAAGTCCGACATTTTATAAAAATACTAAGTATTTTTGCGGAAAGGCTGATTTTTTCCAAAAGACTGCAACATATACAATTCATAAATGCACGGCAATACTTAAAGGGAATGTACACACTAAAATGAATAAAACATACATTAGAATATAGGTCGTATATGTATATCATAATTTCTGAATTATAAAAAATTAAAAATAATGCTCAATTACTTCTTTGTTTCAATCCGAATATTTGTATTGCCGTGCATTTATGAATCACCCTTGTATAAGTCATGTAAGAAAAATGGTCAAAGAACGACATTGTTGAACATCTATTATTGACTTTAATTCAAACAGGATTGAGAAATATATCTGAAGATAAAGGAATATGTCAGAATTCACACTTAAAACCAGACAATTAATTTATTAATTTTTAACGATTCTTGCAATTTGCACGATGAGATAGATAATATTCGTAATTTCCGAAGTTTAACGCGTTGATTGTAACTGCACGCGAGTCGCTTAATCTCCATCAGCTGAGCGAGCAAAATCTTACTTGGATCGAAAGTTGTGATCATAAAAATAAAGGCGCTAAAGCCTTTAAAGAAGGTAAGGACTTGACAGTTGTTTGTTGAACAATGGGAAAGATGACTTTCTTTCCGTTAACGAAACGAAAAATCGTACAAGAAAAACCAAGGCTACAATTTTCGACATCGGATATCGCGATTTTTCTACGTCCTCTGCATCGAAATTTTTGCTCGCGCGCGCTAAAATTCTTTTAATGAATTTAAATTGTAGAATTTTAAAAAAGAAAATGTATATAAATAGCTGCTAATTTCATTAAAAATAGTGCCATATGTCAGAGCATTTTTTTAAATATAAGTTTTAAATCTTTCTTCCATGCTATTTATAGAAATAAAAATCTCAATTATTATAAAAAATAATTGAATTTTTTCGCATAATTAAATATTTATAAAAGAATAATTTAAATTTAGTGGAATCAATGTTAATATTAATTTGCTTTACAGTGGCACACACGTGCCCGTACACACATTTCTCGCATTTTTTCAATCTAGCAGGACAAAATTATTTCACTTAATATATATAAAAATTTTTGCATTTTTCCTTTGTTTTATAATTTTCTACATTAAATACACCAATTTTAAATTTAAAAATTGTTAGAAAAACGTATATATTTACATACAAAATCTTGAGAAAAAATAGACTTTACGTAATGTTAGAAAAATACAGTTTTAATCCTTTTTTAATTTTAAAATTAGATTTGATATAAATAATTATAAAACGCAGAAGAATGAGTGAGAAAAAGATAAAATGTTTACGTATAGAAAAGCAAATATAATATTTTTATCTCGCTAGACCGCGAGCGCCATATTCTAAATCTAATAATACTCATGTTCAACATTCCATGTTGTCGTACGATAAAAGTTCGTATCGATTAAGATTTTATCGAAGTTTCTGGAATGACGAAAGCTTTCCTCCGAACAATTCGCGTTGGACGCGAACGAAACATCAGCCTTCCTTCTCAGGAAGGAACTCTGAGCCTGAGCCCGCGCATTGTCATTGACGCGAGAGCACGTGGTCGAGCGCTCTTACGAACGACGTTGCGGGGTTCACACGAGTATCCGCGCGGAGCTTCGTGACGTCATCGCCGCGCCGATGCAGCGGAGCGGAATCACACGTCGAGAGCCACCACGTGCTTTCGACATACGCGAGACGCCTACGCTCTCGTCTCGCGACTGTCACGTCGAGGTGATTCAATCAAAAAGCGCGTGATTCCGATGGCGATCGACGAGAGATGCGAGTGTCGAATATTCATCTCGGATATATTTGCCAATATCTTGCTACGTCTTGCTTGTCATGTGACAATAGAATATGGCGAGCAGCGTCGTGGATCTCGTGCAATCCGCGTCGACGTTGTAATGGATTTTACGGATAGTATCTTTGGAACTTTGTCAATAGATTATTAAGTCTTTCGTGACTTGTGTGCGGCGCACAAGTAAAATTGAGATCCCTCGAAATTTCAAACGAATAATGTAGAAATGCACAATAATTATGACATCGTACAAATATATTATTTCTATTATTATTATATTAATCGATGTTAACACATTACAGTCCGTGTGCACATATTTATGATACAATGAATCAAATTTTATTTTTTAAAATTCATTAAAAAATTATTAATTTAAAAAGATTAAAAGAAACTGTTAGTTTAATCTCAGGCTATAACAGATTTTAATGCATTTCAATCACAAATGAATAAAATATTTACAATCTTTTATTTCTCTCAATAAATTATATAAAAGAATTATACAATATATATTATATACAATATTTTAATATAATTTATAGATAAAAATAAAAGATTGTAAATATTTTATTTATATTTGTGATTGTGTATATTATATATATGTATATAAAAATAAACCAAACAATATTATTTAATTATAACTTTTTGAACTGAGAAAAGCATTTAAAATTCCATCATTAATTTCAAATTTTGTACGATCCTGGAAGAAAATTTTAATGAAACAATAACGGACTAATGTGTTAATAATCGATATAAATAGATATCATAAATTAAAACACACTTAAAAACTTCATTAAAATTATTTACTTAAAGTTTCAAACTGTTAGCAGGGTTAGAGGAATAATGCGACAGATGCCACAATGCCGACTATATACATATAGTAATAATAAATATTTAAAGAACAGAGAGAGAGATGGAGATATGAAGAAGAATGAGAAACACGAAATAAAACATACAGTCAAAAATATAAGTTCTCTGTAAATTTTTTTCGCTTGTTTCACGATTCTTATTTATTATAGTTGAATCTGGATTTCTTACGAAGAAGGAAACTTCGATATTTTTTTTTTTTTTAATTCATCGATAATCGACATGTGATAGAATTTTTGATGTATTTCGTACTGACACGTGACTCGCCGAGATCTTTCGTCCGTATCGAAAATACGACTGTCACGTCCGATATAATATGTATATTCGAGTCTCTCGCTGTACTTTCGCCGACGGAAAGTGTCGGCAACAAAAAGCTGTGGCTTGGCCGCTTTACGATTGTTTCATTGAACGCGCCGCGTGCGCGATGACGTGACCGTGACTCTCGCGCGCGCCGATTACAATCGTATCTACAATCGCGTGATATAATCCGCGTGTACCGGCCATTCATTAAAAAAAAAAGGAATCTCCGCGCACGACCGCGTGTCATCGTCCGATCATTTTCGGTACAAGGGCAATTCAAAATCCGTCATTATTGTCACTCGCGCGCGATAAATCTGTCACCGGCGAAGCCATAAACGGACGTAATAAACTCGGCCGTACTTAAAGCTGCGGACACGCGCGAGTATAAACAGCAGCCGCAGAGAGAAACTAATGCGAGAAAAATAATAATAATGGGCCTTTCGCTAAAAAAAATACATGTTTACTTTGTACCTGGTATATCAATGTTGCCCACTCTTTGTTCTAAATGCATGGCGGTCGGAGGTAGCATTCTCTGGACACACTTCGGTGTTAAAAATTCGTTGCGGTGGATAATCCTAAAGTCGTATAGCGTTTCTGGTTTTCTACTGTATGTACACACTTTTCAGAGTTTCTCTATCTTCTTTTAAGACACATAACGGCACTCTTTTATCTAAGCTCTTGATCATAAATCATGATCAATATATATATGTACTTGTCGGTATAGTTATTGTCAAACACCTATTCTTTCTTTCTTTCCTTCTTTCTTTCTGCTCCAGAGCGAAACGTTTTCATCGATATGATCTGAGACCACGTGGTCCGAATAAAACGAATTCCTTTTCCACGCCGCGAACACGATATATTGCAAATGCCGGTTTCCGTCGGTATAAAACAAGACGCTTTGTCGTCTGCTCTTTCAAACGTCAAAAAGTGACAAATGGTTCCCGAGTTTTTTTTCTCGGCTACGTCTCCGGCTTGATCCGAAGGACACTCGAGGATGATTTCTTGTACGAATCGTTCGCGCGTTCGAACGTTTTACAAGCCGCGATAGCTGTGCTCCCGCATCGACGCGAACTTACGACGGAAGCACATCGCCCGAAAACCGGTTCGATTAAAACACGAGCGTTCGATCCCGCGAATCACGAGGCGACGACGACGATGATGATGATCGAGAATACGCAGGGACGGCATCGGCATTATCGTCGACGGCGACGTAATCGTCAGCCCGCTGCTTCCTCGGCGCCGCTGCATTTGACGAGGCGTGCTCGTCGCGACGCGCGACGGCAACCGCAAACGCCGAGAGATCGTCCGTCGTTCGCTCCGATCGTTCGGACACGATTGCCACATCCGAGTGTCTCTCTCGCCACCTCTCCCCACGCCGATAACAGGACGGATGACGATCCGGAGTGTCCGAATATCGCGCGTCGACGCCACCGCGACCTATTTCTTTTTTCTCCTTTTTTTTGCCCTTACACTCGCGGGAACGACACACACGAGAATTATACGACCAGTCCGAATCGTGTTCCGCTCGGCGCGCGACTGCCGGCCACGGGAACACGGCTTCGCTTTTACCCCACTATCTCTCGCGACCGGAGCGACGCGCGAGAGGGAGAGGGAGAGGGTGAGGGAGAGGGAGAGGGTGAGGGAGAGGGAGAGGGTGAGGGAGAGAGAGAAGGAGAGGGAGAGAGCACACGCAACGCGCGACGCGCGACGCGATAGGGTTACGTCACGTAGTCGTAACGATAGTAGATAGGTAAAATCTCATCGCGGAGAATTGGCGGGAAAAGTTTTCATAGTCGACTAAAGACTAAACGAAGCTTCGCGAAGGTCCGTTATTACCGCAAAAATATTTTTTGTCCCTTCCCATTCCCTCTACCTCTTTTTCTCACTTACTCATTCTCTGTCTCTCTCTCTATCTATCTATCTATCTATCTATCTATCTATCTATCTATCTATCTATCTTTTTTCTCGTCCGAAATATATGTATAAAAAACGTTCTTATTTTAACGTCAAAATATATTGCATTTATGTATATCAAGAGACACACGTGGTTATATCTTAATGTCAAGTGTCATGCGCGACATTTCTTTCGTCGAAATTTGGAAATGCTTTAAATTAAAGTTTTATAAAGCTTTATAAAGGTAAGGGGGTACATAAAAGTTTGTATATATTCTAAATGTATATGTATATGTACCCCCCTTACTCCTCAGGGAATGAATCAATGACTGGCAACGTACATATGTTTCAGAAACAAATAGAAGCAATAAGTATTATAAATCACAGTTTCAGTTGTGATAATTATTGTGATAAATGTGTGATAAAAAAGTGCTTTGTACATCTTAAAAAAATTTCTGTCGAGAAACACAGCAACGCGGTACACGGCAACGAAGAAGATGGAGAATAAGTACGTCATGAAAATGAACACTCCTACGTTTTTTAATTGCCTCAAAGGTAAGTGAAGTTGGTTCATTTTAATTAACGTCATATGTGAAAAAATCTGAGAGAATAAAAATTTCTTTACAGAAGTCTTGAGCTCAACACACAAAAAAACAAAGGCAGAGGTGATATCTGCAATAGGCACCGTCTTAACAAATTCTAAGTATTGGGACCAACATCGTACACGGAGAACAAAAAATAATACAAGTCATCATGAAGAAGACATTGCAAATGAAGAAGTTGCCTAATTATTACTTTTATTAATTTCAAAATTTATATTAATAAATAATTATAATTATTTTATAAAAAAAATAGCAATAAAAAATATTAGACCGATGAAAAGTAAGTATTATTGAAAAACCCCCAGAACAAGGTGGTAAGAATAGCCGGACCCATTCCCATTAAAAAAGCCTGGCCTGAACTCAGGACACCATCATGGGGCAGGTTCGTTTAACTAGACAGCCACTAGGTTATTTCTGCGTAATAAAGCCTTGTGTCCACTATGCTAAAACTCGGTCCGAGTTCTCGGACCGAGAAATGTGTAGCCAATCAGTTTGCAACTTTTACGGAAAAGCGGCAATTTTATTGGCTACACGTTGCTCGGTCCGAGAACTCGGACCGAGTTCTAGCATAGTGGACAAGGGGCTTAACAGAATCACCTCGTACCTTTGCCATTTGGCTAGCTCATCACTAGCTAACAATCTAGCAAAGAAAGTTAGGGACTAGGTTGTGCCGAGATACGATTTCTACCTGGGAGCATACTTTGTACGCTGTTTTATGAAAACTCGTAATACTTAGAATTATTTGGAGAAGATGAAAAAATAATTCTGGCGGTTAGATGAAACGAATTATCTGAAAATGTTTTACAATAAAGAAACATCAGTATCACAACAAAGAAACATGAATAGCAACCTTTATGACAAATTATCTTTTCATGGTTTTGTTAAACTTTTACATAGATTCAATAGATTCAATAGATTCAATAGATTTTCAATAGATTCTATAGTTGCAAAGAAAGCCTTTTCTATTTTTCAAAAATGAAAAATATCAATTATAAAAATACCAATTATACAGGGTGTCTCAGAACTCAATGCCAAAATTGATACAGCGGCTTTAGGACATGAAAACAAGTCGAAAATGTTAATAAACATATGTCCAAATCCGAACGATTTTGGAGTTATAAGGTAATAAAATTGCTTTCTTAAGACAATATAAATTGAAATAAATGTTGTGTAATCTTCTTTATTTTGTTTAAAGCTTTACAAAAGATGCTAAAAAATTTCTCCGTCGACTTCGACACACTTTCTAGCACGAATTAATAAATTGTTTCGAGCATTTTGGAAAATATTTGGAGTTCTAAATTTTTTCCTTTGGGAAATAAAAGTGTATCGAAGTCGACGGGAGAATTTTTGAGCATCTTTTGTAAAGCTTTAAACAAAATAAAGAAGATTACACAACATTTATTTCAATTTATATTGTCTTAAAAAAGCAACTTTATTACCTTATAACTCCAAAACCGTTCGGATTCGGACATATGTTTATTAACATTTTCGACTTGTTTTCATGTCCTAAAGCTGCTGTATCAATTTTGGCACTGAATTCTGAGACACCCTGTATATGGAATAGCAGTGAGAAAATATTATTGTAAGCATACCGAAATAAAAAACTGAAATATATTTAATGTTCTTACTTTAAAATGTTTAAAATGCATTTCATTTATATATCAAGAGACATACACGATCTGAAATGAAAAAATCATAGTTCGAACACAGAGATATCATTACAACAAGAAATTTAACGATAATCAATATAGAAATATATTTTAAACAATTTGTATCGTCTGAGAATAACGTATCTGTTACCGAAGTAAAACGCTCTCTAATCGATTCTCGAAAATTCTTTTTAAACAGTTTCTCTAGAACAATTCCTGCATAAATAGCCACATAATCACACTGGAATTATTTTATAAATTAATACTTTATAACAATTATTTAATTATAATCGGTATTTTCTGTTTTTAAAAGATAGAAAGACACTTTTAAACACTCTTTTAAAACTGCTTAACTTATCAAAAACTATAAAACTATTACAAGTCAATATCTCTCAACAGCTTATCAATTTTCACAAAATGACACATCAGCTTTACAAATACATACACATAATTGCATTTCTTGAAAAAAAAAACACGAAAATTTACACGAAAATAGTTTTAAAAATACTCAAGTTATTGTTCTGACACATATGACAAATATTTGACATGCATTTATTTGACGTAATGACATATATTTGATCTGTATACTTTACTGAATGTTAATATTTACTAATTTTATCGTCGTTATTTAAAGATATTACAATATTTCGATTACAGTGTAGCGATATATATATTTATAGATAGAATTGCACGAAGTATAAAATGTATCTCGAGTTCACTCCTCGTTTTCATAAAACCGGGAAAAATATTAACTGAAAAATATTTTACTGCAAAATGTAAATGCATATCGTTTATACTAACCGTCGTCAGAAGATGTAGATGGCATCGTAACAGACGTGGAAGATGTAGAGGAAGTCGACATGATCAAATTCACTGATACCTGTCTTTGACTTGTGGGTCTGCCCTATTCAACGATTTTGCACAAAATGAGCTTCCTATTTTCAGAGGCATCTTCACGACTGGGAGTTTAAGATTTTTCCGAGGGGGGAGAGGGGGAAAGAAAGAAATTTTTGCCTTTTGACGGATTCATCCGACGTTCATCCTTTTGAAAACATTGTTCCTATTTTTGACTGGCTTGTGAAGAAACTGACCAGCGTTTGTAGAACCCCGCTCTTGACCACACCCCGCTCTCGGCGGAAGCACAGCTAACTCGCATAGCACACTCGCTTTCAACTAGGATTGGCCGCAGCAAACTTTCATGGCGCTTATACAAGTGTCGTGTAATGTACGAGGGTGGTTCAATAAGTTTGGTAAATTTTTATGAGATGGTGTTACAATTAATTTGGTAACGTGACACCTGGAAAGTTTCACTCTTCAAACCCCCCCCCCCCCCCCCCCCAGACCAAATTTCAGACAGAAGTGACGCGTAGTTCACGTTCGGTAGTCGTTTGAAGCGAGCGGTTTAGCAGTTACCGCAAAAATGAAAAAAAACGAATTTTTTCACAAGTCGACCGTCGCAATGGCAAAATTATGCGAATTGGGCTTTAAATTGATGAGGAATCAATTTAAAGTCCAATTCGCATAATTTTGCCATTGCGACGGTCGACTTGTGGAAAAATTCGTCATTTGATCATGTTTAACGACTACCGAACGTGAACTACGCGTCACTTCTGTCTGAAATTTGGCCTGGGGGGGTTTGAAGAGTGAAACTTTCCAGGTGTCACGTCACCAAATTAATTGTAACACCATCTCATAAAAATTTACCAAACTTATTGAACCACCCTCGTATAGTACGAATGTTTTCTCTATTGGAATATTCATTGCTGATCATTAAGAACAAAAAAAAACTTTCCAAACAAATCTCAAGATTTTGTTCATAAAGTTGTATAAAAATCGAAAAGTTGGAATTTATGTGGATTTAAAAAAGTCCAGAATTCTCCGATCAGTTATTGATTATAATCTATAAACAAAATTGAAAAATATATTTAAGATAATATATTTATATATTTAATATAATTATATTAAATAATTAATTATATTAATTAATTAGTTATAATATATTTATATATTAAATACAATTAAAATATATTAAAGAATGAGAAACAAGATGTGTAATTATAATCAGAAAGGAAAAGATTTGGAGGATTTTTTTAAATTTATCTGCTAGCTAACTGATTGTGAGCCTTAACAAACGCTTTACTGCAGTGGTACTAAAGGAGTGTGCTAAAATTCACACCGCGATTTCTCGTCAACGGTTGAGAGGCGCATCGCGCGTCTCCGAATAGCATCTGTTACTTCTATACGAATACCTAAGTACTACATTCCTGCGAAAGTTCAGCAAAATTGATTCTGCCGAAAGGTTTGCACACCCCTTATAAGACCACTGGCTCCGTCTTGGCTAGCGGAATTTTCTTCGTCAGGTATAAATTCATTGTCATTTATCTAGGACGTATGATCCTTAGATACCGTGCATACCTCGGCGTCGAGAAATATTTAGGGGGTTTTAGCAAAAATACTAATCGGATAATGGACTTTCCTTTGTTTGCAATTGATCTCACGAGAACCAAAAAACATCTTTCAAGATATTTAGTTAAAAAAAAAATGCGAAGGTCGTCCAACTTCGTAAGGTCCAAATAATATATAGCTCATGGAGGCTAATGGAGCAACCGTCGACTGGCCGAGCAAACGAACTTACATCAATTATAAATACAATTCGATATTTTCAGTTGCTCATTAATAATATTAAAAAAATATAGTCTATATTTATAAAGAAATGCGTTGAAATTTTACTATGCAGTTTTCTATAATATTTACATAAAATATTTGATCACAGATTTGCTACGATGGCATAAAAAATGCTACGTCACACGGAGATTATTTTTCATTAAACTTTTTAACGTAAATTTCACTGTAAATTTTCCTGTGTTTCTAGTAACTCTGGGACGACTTGGCATCTATGTGGGTAAGAGTCTAATTGTAATTCGAGTTAGCGCTCCTACCCCCTAAATTCCCCCATCGCGAGTTTAGTGGAAGAGGAACCACTCTCTCCGAGGGGGGGGAGGGGGGAGTTGTTTGTTCGCAATCTGTGATCAAACATCTTGAAAAAATAGATACGTTTTCAACAGTAAAAAAATAGTAATCGAGAAACGCGCACCGAACTACATGCTGAAAGTGAACGCGCGTGAAAAATGGCGACGTGCAATGGCGTCCCGCTGCTTTCGCCGAATTCCGAAATCTTCCACCCATGAGCGTCGGCAGGATTTTTTCCAGGCAAATGCCCCTCTTGCCCCCCCGCCCTGCGGACGCCCATGGCTTCGAGGATGCGTCCACACTGAAAAAAAAATTTAGTTGAATACGTTCAAACAAATATTCACCCCTATTACTTTGGCACCCCCACCACTAAAAATCGGGTCCGGATATAGTGCATAATTAAGTGCTAATTTGTTGCTAATTTATTGCCCTAAGCGCGAATTTTTTGCTTCTACCCATTAGCAGGAAAATAAAATCAAAGATGGGGGTGCTAGCTTGCCATTAAGCTAGCACCCCCACCTCCGTAAAACACTTATAGCGAGTCAAAAATTAAAAAACAAACACATCAGAATTAATTACTAATTAATTGCTCTAAGATACTGCAAACAGATTTTGAAAATTTTAAATTTTTAGTTTATTTCAAATTTCACTAATATGACATACCAAAAGAGTAAAGTACATTAACGCAATTAATTACTAAAATGATTTTGGTCTCAAAATGTTTCTTTAATTTATTGCTCTCGAGATATGCAGTGTCGAATTTATTGCTCCACGTTTGACTTAGAAAAATCGACTCGAAAGTCGGGTGGCGGTGCCGGCTTGCCTTTAAGAGTAAACTGCATGAACGCAATTAATTACCGCAATGATTTTGGTCTCAAAATGTTACTTTAATTGATTGCCATTAAGATATGCAGTATCGAATTTATTGCTCCACGTTTGACTTAGAAAAATCGACTCGAAAGTCGGGTAGCGGTGCCGGCTTGCCTCCAAAAGTAAACTGCATGAACGCAATTAATTACTAAAATGATTTTGGTCTCAAAATGTTACTTTAATTAATTGCTATTAAGATATGCAGTATCGAATTTATTGCTCCACGTTTGACTTAGAAAAATTACCAATTATCGTGTTCGAATGCGTGGTGTGCTTTGCTACTATGTTCACGAGCGACATCTAACACATGCACTGGATCGAATAAATTCGATACTGCATATCTTAATGGCAATTAATTAAAGTAACATTTTGAGACCAAAATCATTGCGGTAATTAATTGCGTTCATGCAGTTTACTCTTAAAGGCAAGCCGGCACCGCCACCCGACTTTCGAGTCGATTTTTCTAAGTCAAACGTGGAGCAATAAATTCGATACTGCATATCTTAATGGCAATCAATTAAAGTAACATTTTGAGACCAAAATCATTGCGGTAATTAATTGCGTTCATGCAGTTTACTCTTAAAGGCAAGCCGGCACCGCCACCCGACTTTCGAGTCGATTTTTCTAAGTCAAACGTGGAGCAATAAATTCGACACTGCATATCTCGAGAGCAATAAATTAAAGAAACATTTTGAGACCAAAATCATTTTAGTAATTAATTGCGTTAATGTACTTTACTCTTTTGGTATGTCATATTAGTGAAATTTGAAATAAACTAACTAAAAATTTAAAATTTTCAAAATCTGTTTGCAGTATCTTAGAGCAATTAATTAGTAATTAATTCTGATGTGTTTGTTTTTTAATTTTTGACTCGCTATAAGTGTTTTACGGAGGTGGGGATGCTAGCTTAATGGCAAGCTAGCACCCCCATCTTTGATTTTATTTTCCTGCTAATGGGTAGAAGCAAAAAATTCGCGCTTAGGGCAATAAATTAGCAACAAATTAGCACTTAATTATGCACTATATCCGGACCCGATTTTTAGTGGTGGGGTTGCCAGGGTAATAGGGGTCAAATATTCTGTTGTAGTAACTGTACATCGTTGTACTGAACTCTCTGTTTTGATAGTTGAACAATGCTTTGTTTACATCAACAAATTATTTCGTAATATTTTAGTTATATTTATTTCTAAATAATTTAGTTGGGCAAAACAAATTTTGCCTTTTTCAACCAAATTTTTTTTTCAGTGCAGTGTTTCGGCGTATATTGTGGTGTTGTGTGGGACACGCAGTGGAGGATCCTAGAGGGGGGGTTTGGGGTTAACCTCCCTCCCCTTCCAAATTAAAAGAAATCAGTTTTGCTGGATCCGTTTAAAAATGTAAGTAAAAAAAATGCAATTTAAAAAAAAGTAAAAATGAAATCAGAAGTTTCATCACGTTCTTGTCGTTGATCCTGGAGTAAAAGCTAAGCGTGAAACCAAGAAAAATATCAAACCAAATAATTTTACAAACCCCCCCCCCCCCATTATCGACGTCAGGATCCGCCACTGGTGACACGCATTTGGTCTGAAAAAATTTCGAATTGTTCATAGAGGCGGTACTACCGTTGGGGGGGAGTCTGGACGGCATGGGATACCAGCATCCCAGGCGCCCCCCATAAACGCCCGAGACGGACACCCGCTGAGGTTTTAGTGAGGTAGAGCTTGGGCCCCCTAGCCGAACCACTCGGCGGTGGCTCGGTTAAGGGGAACAAGCAATCCCACATAATCCATCGCTCCATCCCGGAGGCATGGGTACCTATGAAGATTTCCTCAGCGCACCAAAAAAAAAAAAAAGGCGGCACCACCGTTATGGTCATGGGATTATTTGTCTATGGGATGGTCTGAATAAATCCAGATCTCATTCATGCGTAGGTATGGAAATCCAGATCTCATTCATGCGTAGGTATGGAAATCCAGATCTCATTCATGCGTAGGTATGGAAATCCAGATCCGGGGGTCAATCATAAACGGTCCATGGTTATTATTTATTTAACCTCTTCTTGCATGAATTAAACAACCGATAAAAAATTTTTTTTTTTACATCTTAAAATAATCCGAAAATAAAAAATATGCTAGTCCGATCCAATTTTATCAACACTGTAAAGAATTATGCATGTTTTGTTAGATAATATCTTAAAAACATTTTTCAAAAATCAAATCCTACTTCCCCCCCACCGATTGATTGTTATCTAGACCTAGAGCGAGAATGCCGCCTCTCCCTGTGTTGATTGTTTGATGGACCGCCGACCGAGACGAAAGGAGCGAATTTCATTCATTTTGTTCCGATTCATCAATCAACTTCAAACTTCTCAGCAACATTCTAGTTCTCGTCAAACGGAAAACGCATCCGTAATACGTGAGCGAGAGTGCGAATAATTCGCCTAGCGCGCATAGACGACAATCGTGCCGGAACCGAAAATAGAAGCGCGCGTCTGGTCGCGACGACCAGTATGAGCGGTCGAATAAAATATTCGCGAGAAAATTGCGATGCATGTCTCGGATTAGCCGATTCGCGTAAAGATCAGCCGCGATAATTAGAGACTGGTATTGAGTGAGTACTAGTGTGACTAACTAATGTCATTTGCGTCTCTTCGTCTTTTTTTTTTTTTTTAATATAATGGGGAGGAAACTTTATTCAGTTGACAAAAGCTTAAGAACTCTTCAGAAAAAACCGGAACTATGCCTGATTTATAATCTTTCTAAATTCTAAAGCTAACCGTTAACCTTTAGAAAGATTTTAGGGAGAATTTATACAAATATTTAAAAAAGATGATTATATATAAAAGCGCTATTGTACTCTCTCTTCTCTCCTTAATAATGACTTAAAAACATTATTTGAAGGTAAGCAGTAAGGAAGAAGAGAGGACGAGGGAATTAAACTTAACACAAGTGTCAAAAATTTTCTACTACTGTGACGAAGTAAAATGTGCCAGTTGAACGAACGATATGACTCTTATCTCCAGCGGCAACTTGATAGATAACTTGGCTCCCAAGACTTTCGCGCTGCCCTGACAGATTACGCGACGATTGCGTGATTCCTCTTCGTATCGTCGTTTCGGCGATTTTGCTGCCGGATAGTCGCGCAAAACATACGATGTCATTTCGCGCGATGTCATCGAAATCATAAATAAATCGCGACTTTAATTTCTCGACTGCGCTTCAACGTTATTTCGAGGTTGTCTCGCGTCTGAGCTATTCGCGTTTACATATCTGAAGCATTCTCATCACAAATACGAAGAAATCGTATAAACGTATAAACTTTTTTAGCTCAGTCAATTAAAATATCCTCAATTAATCCGATCGATGATACAAACTGTAACTCAAAATAAATCTCTCTCTTCTTCCGATCGTAACATTGGAGATTACGATCCATTCTATCGTTATATATTTACACATCCATTAATTTTAATTCTATCCTTATCCTAAATAACCCTATTTTAGAAATTTTGGAAAATTTTTGTAAAATTACGATGGTTAAATCGCAGCGCATCTCGATATCATCGTATTATTGCGAATGCTATCGATAGTGTGCAATAATTAATTATTGCGGTTCGTATCGTATCGCAATTAATTCGATTAAGTCGATTATTTAAATCATGATTCTTTTGACAGGGACGATTTCTTGTTCGATAACCGTATAGCCTTCTCGAAATGATAGTAGAAAAGTCGCCCTTATCTTATCGGTAACATGCTTGTAGCACATATTCTTATTTTAATTGAGTACTTCTATATATGTAAAGCGTTATATTCCAATGAAATGGAATGCCGCTACTTGAAGATTACCCTTCGATTGTAAAGTCCGATTAATCGTAAGTATCTTACAGAATAAATGAAATGTCAATATACCTAAAATCATTATCATAAGAGACACCGTAATTCCTCCTCGAATTTCTCAACAATTAATCTAATCAATTCCTTAACGTTAATAAAACGACGGAAAATGGGATGCTGCGTTCACAAAAAAAAGTATTAAAAGAATTATAAAGATTTCTCTTATTTCTTGAACAATTTCCATTAAAGTTTGCTTTAAAATTATTTATCCGTGACTTAATTTCCCGATAATATACATGATTCATTAATAATTCGAAAATGCATCATTTCTTTCTTCCAGTTCTTAATGAGCATTATATATCCCGCGATTTAGCCCCAAATTAAGTATTATATTAAAATGGATTTTATAATACATTTAAAACACATGACAAGAATTTATTTATGAAAAGATTTCACGTGTTAGATTTGCCCAGATTAAAATTAAATTGCCACATGCGACAATAGCTTCATTACTGTGTTCCTCTGTACTGAGTAGATACATATATCGCGAGAATTTGCGCGGTAGATAAAAAATTATAGATAAAAAATTATAATTATGCAATAATAATTATACAGCCGTGGAAACTAATGCGAGACGCACCGCATCTTCGCGTAAATTGATTTTATCGCTCGGATATTCTCAGGAGAGCGCGAAGCGCGCGTACGAAGAAAATGCGGGGTGTATAAACTAGATCACTAAATAAACCGTTCTCACGAGTGAGTCGCTATTAGCGCGTGCCCTCTAAACGTCTTGCGCAAATCCGCGCGAGTGCTCCTTTAACGATTTGAGCAAATCGTGAAACGGCTGGTCGGAAGAGATCCGTGCTTCTCGTTAGCTCGTCGCCGCTAACGCAGAGAAGACCATTCGCGATTTTTTTTTTTTTTTCACGATCCTCGTCCATTCGACCGCTCCAATTGCGCGCCTAAATGACGAATACTAATTGCAATACTAACTTTCGCGACAGACGTCCTAGATACCGTGAAATTTCGATTTAGCGAGAAATCCGAAAGTTCGCAATCAAAATTTCGTTATCTTGCGGTTACGCAACATTTATGCAATATTACGCAATACGTCGTTGACAATCTTAGAAGAAAGAACCATAAATTGTATTAGATAAATTTGTTCTCTCTTTCTCTCCCTCTACCTTGCTTTTTTCATTCGTATTAAATACATTAGATGAAAGTAAATTTAAAAAAAATTATTATGAAGTATACACAGATTACGATGACTATTTCAGAAAAGAGAGAGAGAGAGAGAGAGAGAGAGAGAGAGAGAGAGAGAGAGAGAGAGAGAACCTCGAGAGAAATAAATTAAATTAAAAAAAAAAATAAATAATAAAATAAGTACTTAAAAAAAATCAGTTCTGAGCTTTTTAATAGCAGGAAGCGCAGATTTGCGGAGACCACCCAAGTGCTAAAAGTTAAATTTTTAACAGAAACTGGCACATCTTGGGTGGTCCCCGTAGTTGATGAGAAACACCGAACAATAGAAACACAGAACAATAGAAACACAGAAAAAAAAGAATAACAACATTCTTTCAAAATTTACATAATAAGTGAATTGAAAAGATTAGAAACTAAAGAGCAGATCGAAAGGGCAGAAGTACCTGCGAATTACATTATGTATTCAACTCATTCATACATACAGGATTAAAACTAAATAATAAAATGAAAAGGCTCTGATATATGTATACGTGTAAGGTAACTGAGCCGAATAAGGCCCAGCATTAAATAAAGTCCACTTACCACTTAAAGCCCAATTTACCACTTAAAAAGGCGCTCTAAGTTTTGAGTATATTATGGTAACCATATAGATCTTTCAGGCATATATTCAAAACTTAGAGCGCCTTTTTAAGTGGTAAATTCAAAAGTGGGCTTTATTTAATACTGGGCCTTATTCGGCTCAGGTACCTTATATACAAACAGACAAGTTCGTCGCGCCTAATTTTTGCGTCTGACTTTTATTAATCAGCATTTCCTACTTGAATTTTTATATTTAAAACTAAATACTTGATATACAAAAATTTGGAATAATTAATAAATAAATAAAAAAGTGTCTCTCTCTCTCTCTCTATTCTATAAGATGAATGACAAAAAAGAGCGACAAAAAAGAGAATAACGGTTGTGTTCAAAAGTAGATAAAAAAAGAGAGAAAACTTTTCTCTATCCGATGCTAAATTGATGATGGATCCTGGCCTTTATTCTGCTCTTCTTCAGTTTTTAATTATCATGAATTTCGCATCTTTGATGTTTTCTTTTTTTTAAATTCAACCTGTCCTCTCAAAAGTATCTCTCTCTCTCTATTCTATAAGATAAATGACAAAAAAGAGCGACAAAAAAGAGAATAACGGTTGTGTTCAAAACGACTGAAAATTGAGTCAAAATTCGTGCATTTTCTAATTGCGAATTTTGACTGAATTTTCAGTCGTTTTGAACAATAGAAACAACATAATAGGAACTATGTCTGTCGGCTTAAACATGGCTTTGAATAGAATCATCCTTCATTGTTCGCCTTTCACAGTCAGTATAACCAGTATTACCAGATTTCGCTACAGTTTCTCCTCTTACTACGCCATTAGCAGATGAATATTATCCATAAAACTTGAACTATAGTTTATAATATTTTTAAGGAAGAGGGGAGGAATTAGACTAGTATATAATTATTGAATAGTGTAAAAGCACTATTTCGACAGAATACTTCAAAGTTTGGGATATTTTCGCGTTATTAATCTGGAATTAATCCAGACGACGTCGTGTGTACGTCGCACGTTTAAAAATTCCATTTGATTTATTGAGGGATAAATGAACCGCGGTGAGATTATAGAGTGCGGTTGAGCATATTTGCGGTCGCGGTGAGAAAAATGTGCGGCAAGTTTTTGTATCGGATGATAGAGGATATATCAGTATAACGCGATGATATGTGACAGACTAGATCTCTTACGCCAGTCCAATGACCGAAACATGTCAAGGAAACGATCGTCGGGCGTGCGTAATAAAAGTGTGTATAATGCTCGAGAAATAAATTGCACGGGACAAATGGGCACGCGGGGTGACGGAAAGGGAAAAGGGCAGAGGCCCCGAGAAAGGGAGGAAAAAGGTACACGAGTGATTCGCGAAAATTGTCTCATCTTTCTTCTTCTTACGCGCGTGCTCGATTTTAGAGAACGAAAACGGAGTCTCTCTCTATCTCTCTCCCTCTCTTTTTCTCTCTCTCTGTCGCCGCCCTCCTCGCCGAGGAGATCTCGCTGTCAAATTGCCAGGAGCCACCGATTTTCGACGCCCGGCAATCTATTTATAAATGTCGTTCAGACAAACACACGCTCGGAACGTTACTTGGCGAACGTCGATTGTCATCGGCACGAAGAATGTAACGCGCCGATCACGCAAATTAAATGAATTTTGTAATCTAGCCGCTCTCCGTGACAGGAGATTGCGAGAGAGCGGAGGCTCTGCCAGAGCGCGGCGCCTATTATCTTCGGTGGCCGAAAATTTATCGCGTGTCGTTAATTAGCATTTGTGTTCGCGGCAAATAAACCTGCCGTTGCAACGATACTCTTGCGGATAACGGTGAAATGAATAGTTTGTCTTGGCAAACGTACACTTGCTAATTTACGAATTCTACTTTTCATCGGAAAACGCCGAGTGTGACCGAAATCAATAGCGATGATTAATATTAAATTTATATTTCAGATTTTTGGATCGAGAATCGCGGTAGAAAAAATTTCGACACGGTGTCGAATACATCTGCTTTATGAATTGTAGAAATTTTATTTTTTATCACGAAGGCATTTGAAAAAAAGAGACTAGTCTTTTCAATTATTAAATTAATAAATGGCGAGATATCTTGCATCTTTCATCGGACACCCTCCTTCGGTTTCTGAATATAACGGATATTTATATGTTTTATATCAAAGACCTAAGAGCTTTGAAAAAAATAACGTAGGTATAACGAGATAAAGAGGAAAAGTAAATATATGTATATACATCGAGTCACAGATAACCCACGCGACCCTCCTTAACGTCGAGTAGCAAGAGGATTTCATAATATTTCGTAAGGAGGGAAGCGGCTTCTACAACAGAATATGTGTCATCTACGCTTTCCCGTTGATAATCAAAACGCGATAACGTTTTTCGATTATATTTCCGAATATCGTTGATCCTTCTCGAGCGTTATCGCAACATATAATCATCGAAATATACTTACCGTGTTCACCACGAACGAATATCTGTGTCTTTCTTTCGAATAACTAGCGAGAGAGAAAATTCTACGTCAAACGCGGATTGAAGATGAAGAAGCGCGAAGGAGCGGGAGGAGGACAAGCGGGGAGAGCAAGAAATCGCGAATATCTCTCGCGACGCCGGTAAATTCCGGGATCTAAATTTAATGACGTACGACGCACACGTACGCACGGAAAAAGAAAGAGAGAGAGAGAGAAAGAGAGAGGAAGAAGTGGGAGAAATCGGAGCGCAAGCGCGAGACGTGAGCGCTCGGCCAGAATACGCGCTCTCTGTGTCTCATAATAAGTGTTCCACATGACGAAGCCGGAAAGGACCCTCGCTCTCTCTTACATTAGTGTCGCGCCGCGACTGAGTGCCGGTATTTTTAATATCGTTCTCCTATGTTTAGACCGACGAATGGAACGTCAGTCGTCATCGTCGTCGCGCTAACGACGACGGGACGGGAAACGTCAGGTGTCAGTTAGCGGCGGCTCGCATGCCGAAATCGAACGAACGTCCTGATTTCGCGACGCATCCTATCTTCGCATACTTTCTTTTTTCCATTTTCGCGATTATTTCTCCCTTTCTTTTTTTCTTTCCTCTTCTAGCGATCGTTTCCTATACGAGGGAGGAAGGGACGCGCGAATTCGAACGTTCTCGGCCGGCTTTGAAGAGAGCCTTTTGTCACGCGACGAAATGTCAGGATACATTCCTCGTAGGTCAGCGAGCAGAACGATTTTAGCTACGGCCTTTAAGCCGGTTGGACACTTCGGTCCAGCAGAGCTTTTCCGACGCCTATCTCGCGCGAATCTGCGAGAAATCGCTCAGAGATGCGCTGTCTATCGACAGCGATGTCGCAAACAGACATCTGCACGATGCTGTTAAAAGCGTAAATGAAAATTTATATATCGCGACTGATTATTAAATATCGCGAGAATTAAACTTCAGCTTAAAATTTTTCAGCACTCAAAATTGAGCAATAAATAATATCCTTCTTTTTCATAAAAGAAATTCTTTAATATCAGAATCACAGATGCATTAATTGGCTTTTCTCTCTCAATATATATTATTCTCTAATTTTATTCTTTAATATTCCCGAAAGCTAGTTTGCAAAAAGCACTTCACTCTCTGCAGTCTTCTATGACTTTACATTATAGTATTAATAATACTCTACATTTTATTTATATTATAGTATTCTATAAATAGTTATATATACATGCAAATAATTAATTTTTTCTAAATAATTAAAAAAATTAGTGTAAAAAAAATCTACCATTAAAATTAAAATTAGGAATTTTTTATCGAGAGAGAGAGAGAGAGAGAGAGAGAGAGAAAGCTTATATCGAATCGTTCCGCGTGATTAAAACAAGATGTTAATAAATTAGATGCGGAAGTTATCGGAGCGTTTAGCATCGAGCAGCGAGAGCGCAATTCGCATCGCATATTGAAATGGATTAACTCACTTATCGATTCGATACGATTAGAGACAACGAGAGCGCAAGTGCGAGCATAAATCAGTGTTAATCGATCGGCTATGCGGAAGCGAAATCTATCTTAACAAATTCTAGACCGGTTGTGTGTGTGCCAAGACTTGCAGCTCTGCGTGTAATCCACCATGTGTGCATATAAATTACGCGTTCTTAAATCTCTTGTCATTGAAAAAAATTGAAAGCGTGATTTGCAAAAAATAAAAAAAAGATACATTTTCCGATAACATTTTTCGGCGATTGTCCTTCTACTCTCTTCTTCGCTTTAATATATTTTTAATTTTACGACAATTATTGGAGGCAGCGAAAATAAAAGCTAAAAAAAATATATTAGCATTTCCAAGTACATATTCTACATTATTAGAGCTGAAAAGACAGAATAGCTCATTGATTACTATAATTCTGAAAAGACAGAATAGCTCATTGATTACTATAATACGTTGTTAAACGAGAAGTTTACAAAAAAGGATATGCAAATATAATTATTAAATTATAAGGATGTATATATAAGATGTATAGTATATCGAGAATATTTTTATTATTAGAGATACACACATCTCGATAGACGATCCCCCCTTTTACTTTGCCCTAAATAGACATTTTACAAGAATTGTGACGTTGCAAATTAGCTATTATACATAAAATAACAATTTTAATTAGTCGATATTGAGCATAAAAGCAAGTCACAGAGACATTTGACATGCGCGATTAATATAGCCAATATTAGATAAGCAATGTGATTCCACAAGCAGAATTCCCGCAATTAATAAATCTATGTATATTTAGATAAATGCGATAACAGCTGACGGTCCCCGACGATACTATCTGCAAGTAGCGAGGAGAGAGATCGGCAGGGCGATAGCAGCGGGAGTGGAATAACGAGCTGTGCTACCGATCGCCGACGATATAACCGGATAAACATCTAGCGCGATTCGCGCGCAGTCGTCGCGAAGACGTTGCCGCGCTCGTTTTATCGCCGCTCGTTAACGCCGAGTTACGCGCGTCTTTTCTCGGTCGCCTCGCCTCCTGATAAGCGGCAGTGAAGTAACTTCGGTAGACACGTTTCCCGAGTTCGAGAAATTCGCGCACTTGGACGTGAAAAATCGATCGCGCCTTAAATAAAGATCGCTATTTCGTTCTTTCTTTCTTTTCCTTTTTTTTCCTTTCCAACCGTCATCGTCGAAGAAAGTCTCAACCCGAAAGTTGAGTTAATATTTTAAATTATACAGCAGGAGAGAGAGAAAGAGAGAGAGAGAGAGAGAGGTAATTTAGATTCGTCGCTGATAACATCGTGACCATTTTCGTGCATGCACACGATCACGATCACGAAAAGCCAGCGATACCTAATATAAACCGAACTATCCACAACGACGCGCGATCCTAATCGCGCTGTCAAAGAGTCACCATCGATCGTTTCCTTTCGAAACGTCTCACCCGTCGCTATTAAGAGGTCGAGCCGGGAACAACCGGGGTATAAATAGACGAAATGCAAGATTTCAGGGGTCAGCGGCAGGACGCAACTGCCGCCTTAATTCGTTGGCGCGATCCGCCTGTTTAATATATCCGCTATGGTGTATGCATGAACATATGGGACGTGAAAGGAAGGGGAAGGTACGAAAAGGTAAAAACAACGCGGAAGAGAAGGAGAGGAGGACGGCGTCGCGACTTTTTGCAACTGGCCATTCGCGCCAATATCATTTGCCGCCCTCTTTTTTTTGTCTCTGCCGAACTTTGTTGTATATAAATTACCGCCGCATTAGAAGCGCACCTTAGCCAGGAGCGTTCTGTCCTGTCGTGAGGACAGAATCCGGAAGAATCCGCGGGCGAAGGTTACGATCGCGGTTATCGTAAATCAAATCTTTTCAACAAAGTTTAGCATTGTATTTAAATATATCCCCGAATAAGCAACAAGTATATATATATGAAGTATATTTAAATAAATAAATAAATATGAACTGATCAATTATTTTTTTAATAATAAATAAACCGTATAATATCATATCCATCGTATTGAAAGAGAGCATCGTCTCAGTTAGCTATTTGTTTATCGTCATCCGGAAGAATGAAGAAACTGTTGGATAAATTTTTTTCTAAATATTTTCGAGATACGTAAAAAAATATCTTCGAGCATGTAAGATGAAACCAGCGCTTGGTTTCCGTCGAAAGCTAACACACTCGTTCTAGCATTCTAGATATCTAGATGTTAATAGTTTTCTTTCTGTAGAGGACTGCACAGATTGTATACATTTTGAAATAAATTATTTAACAAATTTATACAAAGTGACACGTATCTTTGATAAAGCTGTCTATCGACTTATCCTCGATTCATGTATCATTACACGTTTCCATACGTAAACGACGTTGACTTTTAATGACCCGATGACAATAGACCACGGTGTTCCGTCGCCGTTCATTGAGAAACTGCTCATTAGCGGTCGACGCGTCTGTGTGTGACGTGATGACGATAAGAGGCCTAATGTATTAATAATACATTACAGAGGGACTGACGCAAAGTGTGCCTAAATATTAACGTTTTCGGCCACTTTATAAGCTTACTCGTACAAACATTTATTCCATTGACCGCGATGTGCATTGTATTATATTTGCAATTATAAAAGAAATAATAATATAAAAAAATATCCATTGTGCTTTTAACTCTAACGGGTGCCAAAATAGTCACGATTATAAATTCGCGCATCCACGAGAAAATTTTCAATGATACGATAGAAATTATACGCATATTTTTAAATATCTGCCTTTGTATTTGTATGTATTTGTATCTCGTTCTAAAGAGTATGTGTCTCTTTTCCCTGTCATCGCACTCCTATAGGTCGAAATTGGCGGGGATGAAATTTATAAACTTGACTCCGAGCTTGTGCGACCCATCTACCTAGGGATGTTCGATTCTGTATCGATTTTTTAAAGAATCGATATTCTCTTATTAGAAAATCGATTTTAAATCGATTCTTTTCTATTCGATTTTAATACAAATCGATTATTTTAATAGAGAATCGAATTTCGATTTGTTAATAAAAATTTAGGTGACTTGAACTTGACTTTAATCCAATAACATCTTTCTTTATGATTATCTTTAGAAAAATAATTATTATTAAAAAACATATTTAATATCACAGTTACGTTGTTTTAAATAAAAGGATTAACTTTATTCTAGATAGTGTCATTTTTTCAAGATTGAAAGATTATCTTATTTTTTAGAGACAGTTTTTAAAATAAAAATATTTTGTTTTAGAGTTAATAAATTTAAAATTAGGTGTGTAAGAGTAATCTATGATTAAAATGCGCTAACAAAATTGCCAACATAAAGAATAAAATAATTTGTTAGCGCATTTTAATCATAGATTACTTTTACACCTAATTTTAAATTTATTAATTCTAAAATGAGATATTTTTATTTTAAAAACTAAGGTCTTTTTAGAATAAAGTTAACCCTTTTATTTGAAGCAACGTAACTCTGATATTAAATATGTTTTTTAATAATAATTATTTTTCTAAAGAAACACTAAAATGGATCATTCTGTATTAGATAAAAGTATTGTGTTAATATAAATTACTTATTTTTTTTAAATATAACTACTTATTATTTTTTAAATTGCGCTCGATTTTTTAAAATCGATCTTTTTAGTCCGATTTTTTTAATGAATCGATTTTTTTAATGAAAATCGAACATCCTTACGTTCATCACGTCGCTGTTCCGCGCGATGCAGACTCGTCGAGAGGACGTGAGAAAGAGAGATACGGGAACGAAGCGGCCTCAGAAGTGCGACCTCATCGTAAAACGTTACGTAACACCGATAGCGCCACTCGCGCCCCTCGCTCCTGACAGCTCGGACCTAGCTAATGTAAGCCGCGCGCGCGTCTTATCGCGTCGCCGTGTCGCGCCGGAGGATACATACGTCGCTCAAGGTTCGCGACGACCCGGGACAACAGAGACGGCGGAGAGATCCATGGGAAGTCATTCGGCGAGAAAGATATCGAGCGTGAAAGGTTCGACAAATATATATCGTGAGAGGCGAAGTACGGCGGGCGAAGTCGGGCGCGAGCGAAAACGGGGGGGACGCGAACCAGATAAAGTCGGTTTCCTCTTCTTCTTCTGCTTCTCTTTTTTTTTTTTTTTTTCGCCGATAACAATTATTATTGCGCGCGCGCGCTCGCGTTACGCAATTCCTTCTTCCGCCGCCTTCCTCTCTCGGCAGTAGCATTCGCGCTACTGGCCAATGACCAGGGGCTAGATAACGCGCATACGTGCGACCCACTTACGGACTTGCTAATCTTGGACTATAACTCGAACTAGATTCCTCCGAGTTACCGTCCTCCTTCTCCTTCTGCTCCTTCTTCACCCCCTCTATTTTTTCCCCTCCTTCTCCTTTTACGATGATTTTACACCACGAAAATCTTATTGCGCGCGCGTTTATTTCTCGCCCTTCAATTTCATCAGAAGATAGTTGAAGAAATTTCTTTAAAATCTCGACGAGACGAGACATCTCGAAGAAATAAAAAAAAAAAACTTTCTTCATAAAATGCATTATTTTAATTATTTGAATTTTTTTCAAAAAGTAAAGGCAGTGCTTTGACATTTGAAAATATATTGCATGTTAATATATTTCGATAAGCAACGCGGATGTTTTGTAAAAATTGCGCTACAAGATTAGCTGAACGTTTTTTCAGAAAATCTAACGACAGTTTCAAGACGAATCTAATCGAAAGAGATGGGAGAAGTAATTCGCGAATAAATCATATAATGTGAGGAATAGTCGAGGATGATTAATTTATATGATTAATTTATTCTGTATTTCTTTCTTCCGCGTGATCTTTTTCCTTCTCTTCGTGTAAGACTTGAATATACATACTTATCTCACTTTAAGTACGAAAAGTATATAAAGAGGCGCGGCTAAAACCGCGGATAGATTTATCGCGTCATGTGATATCGAGACAGTTAAATTTGTAATTTCTGGAAGATACTCTTCCGGCTCTGTATGTCTACGTAATGGAAGCTAAATAAACCCAATAGAGATAGAGAGAGAGACGCTTGGCTCATCTCGACGTGAATAGAATCAGATATAAAGACAAACATGAAACGAATACGTAAGCGAAAACGACCCAATTGCATTATGATGGTAATTTATCCCGATGTTTTCATCGTTATATCATCTATGCCTTCTCTAAGAAAACCAAGATGTTTTTCCTTCCGCGATAACATCTAAATATGGATAATTCTTTGATAATCGAATACAAACGAAAATGTCGCGCGCATTCTACAGATCTCTGTCTCTGACAAAAAAAATCGTTCTAGAATCTCTTTCAAGCGACACTTGTCTTTCTTTCTCTCTCTCTCTCTCTCTCTCTGCCGATTGAAAAGAAGGACCTTTGTAAAAGTGCCGTGTAAAAAACTGCCAATTCTAGATTCTTTTTACGAGTACTTATCGAGATTATAATTTGAAGGAATAAAATCGGGAAAAATATCACAAAATTCGTGTGATAAACTTTTAATCCACGCAAATTGACAATAAATAATAGATAGAGAGAAAGAGAGAGATTCGCGCTTAATTCAAATATTTATTATAAAAGTCTCGGAAAATAAAAATCTTATTAAAATAAATCGATTAATAGAAGAATATATCCGTCAAACTTTAACAGAAATAAGAAACGGAGAGACGCTTTCTCGTTTAAAGCAGAGTAAATTTTTGCGCCTGCAGGTAATAAAATCTTCTCTACCGGAAGTCTTGACCCATCATCTTGACAAAAGAAAGACGAAGACTGCTTTCCAAAAAATTCCTGTCATCTGGAAATCTATAGTTCACGTTACCTATACTATAGATTTCCGGTACTGGCAGTGAATTTTGGAACACAGCCAAAATTTTTCCTTCAGTTTTCTAGTCTAGAGACTTCAGCGACTACTGAATTAAAAGATTTTTTTTTTCAACGTTAGAATACACACACACGTGCACGTATATATGTATTCAGTTCTTAAATTCAAAAAATACGAAATCTATTGTATTCCTCTCTGAGGAAGCGGATTGTTAATGGGATAAGACATTGTATCTTTGCTCGTAATAAAAATTGTAATACTTCCAGAGTGCAAAAACGAAACATTTTACAAATACGCAATGTATATATCTTTCGATAGCGGAATGCGCGCGCTAAACGAAAAAAAAAAAAAAAAAAAAAAAAAAAACACGAAAGAATAGCCTCGTCTACGAAAATATCGACGACGCTTCTTCTTCGCCACATAGCCCGAATGAACAAAAAAATTGGTCGCGAAGAAGAAACGACAGACACACACACACACACACACACACGTACATACATGCACGCGAGTTATTGGCTAGGTCGATCGCGCTCTTTCGCTTTTTTCACGGCGTTTACAAACACGTGCTTCCCGCGGTCGCTCGTTAAAGTCGCGAAGCCGCGAATTTATATCGGCCACCGCCGAGAGTATATTGTATATTATAATTATATCGATCGAGAGAAAGTGTCTCATCTCGAGGGCAGGAAAACGCGATCCTCGACTCAGGAGATCCGCGCTTCAGAACGGACGAGGGGGGGAGAGAGAGAGAGAGAGCGAGAGGCGAGACGCCGCGAGGAGAATATCTCTCCGAACGTCTCTCGAGCGCCGGCATGTCAAAAAAAGAATCGAAATCTGACAGTTGGAGTACACAACGTGTGCCGGATTCCTTGCGGCGAGCCGAGTAAGCCCCGTAGAGTCGAGCCGGGTCGGCTCGCCTTAGCGAGGAAGCCCGCGCCGCGCGGCGCGTTTCTCGAAGCACCACGTGCCTCTGATCTCCGATGCCATGGCATTGGCTCGCTTGGTTGCGGTGGCGTCTCACACTAACAAAGATACGCTATACACGCCGCGCGAGAGATGGCCGGTGCGTGCGCGCGTAAAAAGATACACGCTATATTATAATATATTAAAAAGAAACTGTCACTCTGGACACAGACTCACCGATACGATCCATTATGCTGTCGAGTTTGCCAGGCGAATCGGGCCCAAAATCGTACACGGTCGGCCGTTGTTTACGATCGTCGAACAGAAAGAGGGAGAGAGAGAGAGAGGGAGAGAGGGAGAGCTGTCAAAGAAAATTTTTATCGGTCAAAGTCAACGAATGTTGGAGCTGCCGATCGCCGCTGCGTCGTCGTCGTCGTCGTTCTCATCGTCTCCGGCGAGACGACCCTGGTCCAGGTGCTTCGACGAAAAAAAAAAAAAAAAAAACGGCTATAAACACGTGTGTTGAAAACGTGTGCGGCGAATTCCCTCGCGTCAAAAGATGATGGCAACCACAACGCGTCATGCGGCGTGGTTGCTCTGCGCGCGCTCTTTTTCTCCCGCGTCTTTCGCGACGACGACGACGCGGTGGCGGCGGCGGCACACGCGCTGGCAAAATAAAGAAATACACGCGCGACGACACTCACCGGCGGTTTAATAAAGTGTCCCCGCGATCCGTTCCACGCTTATCCGATCCTGCACCGATGCGCCGCTGTTGTTCTCGGTCTCGCGCCGCGTCCCTTCTCGCCGCTGTCGCCTCTGACAGATTGATAAACAGCGCGGCGTATCCTTCCCGTCACTTCGGTTGACAGTTTGGCCTGTCAGTGTGTCGTAGACAGGTGCGCTTCCATCCGGCGCGGCGCGGCGTGGCGGTAAAAGCTAAACGTCAAGCGGCTCGCGGCGCCATCGTAGCGCTGCCTGTCGTCGACAAAAAGGATGACAATTCACCGCCGGTTCACCCATACCGATAAAACATCTCACGCATACGTCGATAAAAAGCATCGTATTCCACGGCTAAAAGACATAACCTCTCGAAATATAACCTCTCTTCTTACGAACGTACAAAATTAACATTTAACTTTCGATTGAAAGCACTAAATATCATTAAATTGATTTATATTTTATCTTTATCGATAATATATCATGAGGAAAAATATGGATACTCGTATCAACGGGACAAATGTCATTCTGGTACCGTATCAAGAGAAGCATGTCACAAAGTTTGTATTATATACCATTTTCTTTCCTTCTCTTTATACATTCTTTATAATATTACAATTTCTATTCTATACGTAACAATTTAGTTCGTCGATGATTCATGCGAAGCTTATTATATTTTTTTATATTTTATTTTTATTATATACACTTTCCTTCCTTCTCTTTATACATTCTTTATAATATAATTTCTATTCTATACGTAACAATTTAGTTCGTCGATGATTCATGCGAAGCTTATTATATTTTAGGTATCACGAATGGATGAAGAATCCGACGCTGCAATATTTGACAGGCTCCGAACCGTTAACGTTGGAAGAGGAGCTCGAGATGCAAAAGCGATGGCTCGAGGACGAAGATAGTAATTATTCGTTAGTTTCGTGCCAACGTTGTCCGTATTGTACCAAGTTTACTTTAGCTTCAAGCTGTTGCAGAGTGTACCTTCATTATTCTGGATAAGTGCGTCTTTCTGTCCACTGGAAGCGAAACTGGTACGCCAATGTCAGGTTGCGCCAAGGTTGCTACAATATATAGTTTTTTCCTCGAATAATCCGTTTCAGATGCCATGATAGGAGACACGAATTTATTCTTCAACGATTCTCAACAACCAAACATTGCCGAAATAGAGATTATGATAGCCGATGAAGCAAGTCGAGGCAAAAAGAGAGGCTGGGAGTCTGTTCTTCTTATGATGCGTTATGGTAATTTGGATTCCTTATAGCTAGTAACAGCTAGTTTCAATATCCTTTTCCTTATGCTAATTTATATTTATTTTGCAAACAGGCTTCGAAGCATTGAATATTAATAAATTTCGCGCCAAAATCAAATCGGACAATGTAATGAGCATAAATATGTTTGAGAAGCTCGGTTTTCAAGAAGTAAGTTGAATGGCTTGTTCTTTAGACGCATGTTCACACTAAATATTTCATTATTATATACATGAAATTATAATTTAGGTAGAAAGAAGCGAAATTTTTCGGGAAATTACTCTCGAAAGGGAAGCATCCTCTGACTGGATGAGCTGGTTACATTCTGAATTGCAATCTGTTACACCTAATTCACATTGACTTGCTGTTCAAGTTGTTATTCTTGTTACACTATGTAATTAACTACTAATCTACATATATATTTGTAATTGTACAACTTTATTATATATATGGACAAAAATTTTAATAATACAAAATATAAAATATTCTCAAAATGTACGTCATTTCTTCTCACTACAATGTATAATAGCTATTTGGTAGAACCATCTGGATGTTGATGTAACGCAATTGACGTAGTTGAATCGTGATTGAGCATGATTGAATCTAAATGGTTACGAGCAGCTTCTACATGCCAGTATCAGCATCACTTTCAAAGTGACACCGTCCATTCAAGCGCGTCAGTTACGGCAATAGTGGTATCTATCATATATTTATCTTACCTGATAACGCGTCTCTCGAGAAGGTGAAACAAACAATAAGACTTGTGATTAGCAAAGTAAAAGGAGATATGTCGTTGACGAAAGTTCTTCGAATGACGAATAGTATTATGCAGAAGAGACCGTTGTTGTACAACTCGGTGATATACGGTTCCTTCTTCACGAGCGCCGAGCTCATTCGACAGAGTTTCAGTAATGTATCCAAGGTGAAATATACGTTTGGATTTTTTTTGTCCCGAGATGCTACACGAATACAGAGAAATTTTTTGCAACATTGTTCATGCTAATGAGTGGATTGTAATCGTATATAGCCAATCGCCGAAGAGTCGAGAAATTCCGCCGATACCAAGGGACCGATATTGATACAGATACAAAGACTTTGTGAAACATTGAATCTCGTAGATGAAGATACTTCGGTGCAATCGACGAATTATAATTTGCCCCAGTTGAAGAGATACGCAATCTATGGCTGCTTCTTGGCCGGACCGATATTATATAGATGGTATTCCGGTTATTGAATTGATGTAAAGTGTCCATGTTTGACTTCTTAATGAATTTACGAATTAATACAGATGTTATTAACAACAGGTACAAATGGCTCGACACATTCTACAGCGGAACATCCGTAAGGATCGTGCTAACAAAGCTCTTTGCGGATCAATTTATCTTCACACCACCGTTAATTATGTTATTCTTTATCAGTTCGTATCTCCTTGTGCACTTTGCGCAAAATTCATCTTTTTTTTTTATATATATAAATTACAATTGGTTCTGTCAATTTTGCAGGTATGAGTTTAATGGAAGCTAAGTCGGATATCCTTCGAGAATGCAAAATCAAGTTTCTGCATACTTTTCAGGTTCGTTTCGAAAGTCGCGTCGCAAGGATTATATGTATATATTATTGTTTTGTTCTTCCAGACTTCGTGCGGATATTGGCTACCGGTGCAACTTGTGAACTTTATGCTAGTCCCGCCGACTTTACGAGTGACGTACGTCAGTATCGCTTCCTTCTGCTGGATCAATATTCTCTGTTACTTAAAGAACGTACCTGTCGTTGAATACGAACAGAGAGATTAAAATATACTGAGAATCTGCATTATGCGTACATATTGACATTATGTGCCTGAAGAAGTAAATAATAAGATACTTTTGTTAATGAGATTGGAATATTTATCCATTTCTTTTGACTTGATATTATCATGTTATTGTTACTGTGCAACCGTGAAACCATTTCAAGAGATAACAGAATAATATTTAATGCATAATTAGCATATGACAATTTATTGTTTGGCATTTATTTCCGAAGATATTTTTATTTACAGGAACACAGCGTGTTGCGTTGGGACTGAGTATAGTTATTTCCCTTCAAAAAAATAATGAGAATGAAAAGTGCTAGGCCCTCAAAATTTATTATTTATGTACAGAGTGTATCATTGTCACTTGCGGCCTTATATCAATGAGAAATGGTTTCAACAAACCAGCTGAGATTAAGAAATATAGATTAAAAAAAAAAAGGAAAAAAAAATACTGTGGAACATTGTTGGGTGATCTTTGAAATATTTCCTATTGTAAGCCAGCCTTGTCATTCAATAGATTGTTCTGTAGATTGAATTCAATTTTTGGAAGAGAAATTCTTTTGTATTCTGAATGCTATCAGAGACAAGTATCACACGCAATATTATTGCTAAGTAAAAATTCCATGTCATGCCGTTATGATACTTTCTGCCTACTGATGTAAGCGACACAAGCTTGGCTTTCAACACAAAGAGTGTTATCGACGAGCGACTGGTGCTTGGAGTTTTATATATCCGCGTTTCATCAACTTCTTCTTTGAGAGCAGTCTTGTGTATGTCTCTATGTAAACTACATTATCGTGCGCAGATATACGAGTAAATACATGAGTCGACAGCAACAACACGAGTAAATAAGCCCGGCTGTCGCGTGTGTCCTTGCGCGTGTGCTGAGTCATATATTTGTCTATTTCGATAATACGATTTAATCGTATCGATTATCGGTGAACAATTAAGAAAGACGTCTAAGAGGAATCCAACCCTATCTCGTGGATGAAAATATATTCATTGTTCCGCTGGTTGTGCGCTTTCTTACAAGTCGCGCCGCGACTATAAATAAAGATCAACATATATACAAATATATATATATATATATGTTTGTATAATTCTTTCACATATGTTTAGATTTACTTACCGGTCGCGTCCTGTGGCGTTAATGGTTTATCGATTACTTTTTGGATCACATGAATCCACTGCGATCTGTCGTCATCACTTTGCGCAGAGAGCAGATAAGTCCTATCGGGTGTCTCGAGAGTAAACGAAAATCCTTGATCTCTAGCACCCGGCGGTACACCAATTTTTACCGCGAAACCTTCCGAACTGTGTCCTAGGAAGATTTCACCCTTTGGATGCGCGTCCTTATAAGATAAAGAAGAGGAAGTTAACGATGTATAGATCGATAGAGTAATACGAGAAATAAAATTGAGAATATGCGAACCATGGGATCGTCGTGATACATGAGTTTTCTGCCGTCCAAGGTGAACCATCTTTTTTTATAAGCGTCCGTATGTCTTGGGCCGGTTTTCCACAGGAAACCTTCGCGCGGAAAATCTCTCGTGAGTTGCGACAGTAATTCGTTTTCACTCGCGCCCGGATAAGCCACCTGTAAGCGATGCAGCTTCGCGCATCTGATCGCGAGGTACCAATTCGTGATTACTTCCGAGTCCTCGTGATACACATAGATATGTCTCGTTGTACCATCCTTCATAAAGGACAGTTGAAGACTGTTTTGATTGCCAGTTTTAGGCGGTGCAAACGCCACATTCAATTCCGATATCCTTAACACAGCTTTGGGTTCCTTGAAATAAATGGAAAATGTCGTTGATGTATATTTTGACTCGGATTGCATCTATCTCACTTAAATCACTTTATTTTCACCTTATTTTCTTTAACATGATACTTGAGCGTATCCTCCGCCTCGCAGAGTACAAATTTTCGAGGATGATAACGTGAATCTTCCTTTCCACGTTTCATTAAAAATCCTTCCATAAATCCTGACACATAGTGATTTTGTCTTTCGGGATGACAAAACTCTTCCCGCTCATATTTTGCTCTTATCCACTGTTCCACTAAAACTCTGATAATTTTCAAAAATTAGTCTATACCGACACAGACACTTTAACATTAGATTTTAGTAGAAACATACAATTTTTAATGTTTAATTGTAATCTACCACTGTTAACCACGACAAGGCGATTAATAATATGTCGTCAGATAATGAAACTGAAACAGGAAAACCACAAGAAGCACTTGATAACTCACTGCGGGGCATCTGGGCTTGGTCTACGATAGCAAGAAGGTACGCGTTCCTCGTAATGCAGTCTCGCCGCGGTATTACCCACTTCCCGTATCCTATTCACTTGGGAATCTTCCCACCTATCTAACTTTAAGTGCTTCACCTTCGATATATGTGCTCCCATGGATCTGTGTACGCCGGCACATCTTGTGCAAACAAATATACCTATATTGTAAGACGCCCATTCTGGATCTGAAATGTGTAATGACAGTACGATCAGTAAAACGATAATGCGCCAGACTGTAGCGTATGATGAAGAAAAAAAAAAAAAAAGAAAAAGAAAAAGATATCACGCCCGTTCTCGGTAACTGAAAAGATCACTATCGTTTCGACTACAGGATGCTACTTATCTCGCACGAGCGAGATTAAGATTCGCTCGATGTCGTAACTAATTGCAAGGCGCGACTAATTGCATGACGCATTAAATCGAGGCGTTACGCGAATCGACACTTGCAGTGCCAATACTTTGCGCGATTACACGATCGTAATACTGAAATATCGCGATAAAAACAAACACGTCTCTCGGAGGTTGCGCGACGATTTTCCGTTAAAGGTTAAACCGAACGTACGCGCGAATTACACGCGTCTCGCTCGTCCACGAAGATTGAGGTTAAATGGAACCTTCTTACGGAACGCACTCACTCTTGGCCCCACAGTCCGCGCACACGTTGTTCCCAGACTTTTTCAGGAGTTCCGCCAACAACTTCTCGTTCGTGTCCGCCATCTTAAAACATTGACATACGACGATGTTCATACACCGTGGACGAGCGCGGCTCCTCCTTTTTCCGATTCAGCCAGTTAGGTTAGGTTAGGTGATAAGTGCAGTAGCGACCATAAACATACAAGATACATAGACGGAGCATTAGCTGCTGATATTGTCAAGAGGAGGGAAAATTATAAAAGCCATGACGCGTGAAAAGTCGTTTCCTATTGTCACGTCTGGGTGACCTTTTTCTTCTTCTGTTCCTAGGTTAGAAAAAGAAAGAGAGCTCTCTATTTTTTATAGGGCAACCTGCATGCACCGGCTATACCCTAGGGACGCCGAGAGCTAGGACTTGACTTATGGATCTAGGGAAAGTGAACTAGATGGTACGGAATGGTGATATTGGTAACTTACTAAATTTAAGACAATATTTTATATGTGATTAAATATAATCGAGTATAAGATTTAGTATAACTTAAGTATATTTTGGATACATATATTTTAAGGTTATTCAATATTTCCTAAGAAAGAAATTAACTCGTCTATGTCTAATTGACCGTCAATAATCTCAGAAAGTAATCTGATTAATAAATTTAGAACAAAATTTATGGCGTCGACTTCTTCGTCAGTAATTCTAGGCTTCATTTGAATTAGCGCAATATATTCGTAAATGATTAATTTAGAGATTTTATTCATTGATAATTGTTATACAATTGTACATATAATAACTTGAAGTCAGCGATTTCTTAATAATTCAAATAATATACAATTAATCACGACAACCAAATTATTAGAAGAAATATCATGCGATGATATAGAAATAGTATATTGAATTAATGAATGATACATATATATATATATATATATATATATATATATATTTTGTATGTTATTATTTCATATACCTTATTTGATATTCAATATACTTAGATCTAATTTTATATCAGATTTATGCCGTTGAAATGAGTCAAAGATTAGGAAACTTATTTGAGAGAATAAGTTATTAATTTTCGTAAAAGAAAAAATGCTGTTTGCTTAAAAAGGAGAGGGGAATAATTAATTTTTTATAAGGAGTATAATATCGATATTAAATAAACTCATATATTCCCATTTTTATCCTAAGCTTAATTCAAGGGGAAAGTTTAAGGTGCAAGGAAATTGCCGTTCGGTGCACAATCTTTGGGTGCTCGAAAACGAAGGGAAATATATAGGGTAATGATTTGGAAATTGTCGTTCGGTGCACAATCTATGGGTGCTCGAAAACGAAAGGAATTTCGGGATCTTGGTATAGAGTGTCGCTCAGGGCACTGAAATGCTCGACGACAAGGTAGATAAAGGGTTGGACCACGTCCGAGTTAAAAGAGTGTTGAATGATTGTATTCAATATAATATTAAGATTTATTTCACTTCCTGTTGTCGATTTTTTTATGGGAGGGTAAAGGTATAAGGAGAAATGTCGATCAAGGGCACGAAAATGCTCGATGACAAAAGGAATTATATAGGGTGATGATTTGGGAAATGTCGTTCGGTGCACAATCTATGGGTGCTCGAAAACGAGAGGAATCTTGGATTAGGGTAAGAACGACACACGGGCACAGCGGGGGTGCTCGCAGCGTCTGGGTAAATAAGGGGATGGACGACGTCCGAATAACAACAGGAGTATGTATTCTATTCTCAAGTCTAATTATATCGTTTAGTATCGATATTATTATTATGAATGCGAGGAGGGTCGTATGATAATTTTATATCATTTCTAAAGGATCGACTGACTGTGGACTGTCAGCTGCATGCCAATGCTTGACAGGGGTTTCTTTTTATTATGTAAAGGATATATAAGGTGTCACAGGAAACATGTGGAATGCGAGATGGTGAGAAACAGAGAAGGTTGTCAGTCGTTTATGGATTTCCTAATCTTCGTAAAGATACGGCATATTCTGATATTTGAGGAAGATTATGATTACTTACCGTATCGTTGCGACGAATCTCAGGTTTTAGCCAAGTCTTCTGTGCAATTTTCGAACCTTTGCGTCTCCTGGAGGACCTCGGTCACGGACGATTCAGGCCGGATTGAAATACACAGATATATGCACAAATGTTTTTTATTTCTAAATTGTACACTTGGTCTTGGTCTAACGCACGACCGACAAAATGAGAGAAGTGTCGATATAGTATACAGAAATTTTATAAGTACTACGCGAGGTAGCAAGTGAATTGCGGTAATAAGACAGAACGAAAATGGTCTGACTCTAAGTGAAAATGATCTGTCTCTAAAATGATCTATATCTGATTCTAAATAATCTGTTTCTGACTCTAAGTAATCTGTTTCTGACACTAAGAGCTCGGATTTTTCGGTTTATATACTGTCGAGACAAAGGTATTGAGATCGGACATTGGTGTCGTGTGAAACGATTCGGGGTGTTTCGGGGAGATAAATTTTACATTTCTTACATCTACGGTGTCCTTTTAATTAGAGCACCTGTCGGCATGCCCTCTGAATGACTTCATCCACTGGATATCGGCAGTACGAAGGAGGTTTCTACGCGGGTACTATTGTCTAATTTCCGGGCTAATGTAAATAAGACGGTGGTCGGCGCGTGGCGGCAAGACGTTACAATAGAATTAAATTAACTTATAGCCGACACTTGCGTTCGTGGAATCGAATAATACGTCGTTAGTTCGTCGTTGAGGAAAAATCTAAAAGGAGTTAAATGTCAATATTTGTCATTGTTACAGAGTCGGTAACGTATATGAGGTTATTTGCAATTTGTTACGGGTGAATTTTGATTCCATAAGCGAAGCGTTTCGGTGTCTTAAATAAACATACTAGTGCGTAATATTTAAACGGGTTATCAAGCTAGAATAGAACGTTTTATATAAGTAGCTGATTATTTATGAAGTCGTAACTGTAGTTTATCGAAACTATTAGTTAACTACTTAATTGAAAAGTTTTAACATAAAAATAGATTTCAAAATTCATTCTTAGTTATTTTAATTGTTTATGAGATGGTTATTTCCAATAAATCGTTATGACTTCATAATTTAAAATATATATATACTTGTATATTTGTTAAAGGAATAATTGTAATTTTATGTTAGCTCGGTTGATAGTTCTAAGTTTCCTAATAACTATGGATTATTATAGATATTAGAACATTGGTTTAGATTAGTTTATTATTATGTTTTCATTCATGGAATCATTTTCATAATAACTTGTTTTTGATAATGCAACTACGTTACTTGTTTAGTTATTTATTTTAAAGTTGAATTTTTCTCTCATGGATGGAGTCGAAACGATTAGTTATTTATTTTATAAAAAGAATTGTTTCAACAAGTTATTATTTTTCATGATTTCATAAAGGCATAACGCATATCTCCTTAATTCTATGTCGAAGTACTTAATATTACTTAAGTCCTAAACTCGCAAAAGATTAGAGTCCGCGCGCGGGTCTGTTCTATAATTTGACCGCTAGTTAGTTCTAGAGTGTTATGCGCGCGAGAGTTGTGCCTAGTGATTGCGCCTGATTGGTCGCGTCGCTAGTTCTTAAAATAAAGCTCGCTTATTGGTCTTGTCATGGGGAAATCTTGGATTTCCAATTAATAACTAAAAGTATATTTAATTTTTAAGTTAGAGTAGGCGTATGCGATAAGAATAACAACTAATTGATAATAGATAAGCAATAATAAGAATAATTAATATTTAAGAATAGCGTGAATAGGTTACATAATTGTTAAGTAGTTTCTAAGTAAAAATGTTGCTTAGTTGTTATTGAAAATAGGGGTTCGAAAAAATGGCGGGACGTCACACCTATCTTATAATTATCTTATAATTGGCTATCGGAGAGAAAATTTGTGACGTTTCAAAAATTTTCTCTATTCGGATAGCCAATCGCGTGACACTGCGTGTGTGTTTCTTGCACTGGCGATACTAATCTAGAGAATATATAGTCGTTGGCGAGCCTGAATACGAAACTTTGCGTTGCACGAAATCTCCAATGATCTTACGAGGCAATTTTGGAATTGGCTCTCCTCTCACGAATATAGGTAACTGTGTTGTTTACAGCTTTGTTATTGTTTACAGTTCGAACGAGAGAGAGATTTTTTAATCCGGGAGAGATAGTACAAAAAGCTAGGAGATATTTTTACAAACGCAAAATATAAGTTACAAAGTATTGTTTACGTCTACATTTAGAGAGGTTATATCAATCGAGTTATTTCAATATACAAACATACGATGACACGTGTGTGCATCTGTTGCAAGTATCGTGTAATTCAAACGCATGTCGCGTCGGACATATCGCTCTACGGGTGAGTATTTTAGTATCTTCGCGAATCTTCGAGTATTATATATCCCGATATATTCGGCGCAAAACGATCCGCAAACGATTCTCTCAAGGTTACCAAAAAACGACGAGTTACTGAAGAAATGGTTGCTCGCGATCGGCGAAACGGGAAGGAAAATCTGCGAATCGTCGCGAATATGTTCGCGTCACTTTAAGGAAGACGACTTCAGATACAGCATAGTCGGAGGCAAACGTTTTTTAAAACGGGATGCGATACCGTCTCTTCATTTGAACGAGGAGTTCAAGGATGATCGGCTCTCTGACAGCGGAAGCATGATGGAACCTATGGAAAGCAAATCGTTAAATATTGCAATATCGCAAGTAGATGCTAGAAAAGACAATCAAATGTCTCGTATCATTGGAACGAAGGTACAAAGTACTGCTGAGGACACATGCGAGAGTACTAAATTTGTCGCTCATGAATGCTACGATAAAACACAAGTGCCTGAAAGGTAAGCAATACGATGATACTTTTATATAGTATTTAAGAGAATATTAACATATAGTTACATAGAAGATATTTTCTCTCTTCAGAATATCGGCTTCGCTAGACTCCTCTTCGAATGAACCGAAGAAAGGCAAGAGATATCTGTATGACGTTCGATGGGAGGAAATCTCTACCTCTCCGGTGCAAGCTAAAATTTACTGGGAAGTGGCAATTAAGAAAATTACACGACAAAAGGTAATTCTGAGAAGCTTACGACAAAAAGTCAAAAGGTTAAAGAAGACAATTCTAGAATTACGGACTCGCGTCAAAAACGTAGCGAGTAGCGACTCGCAGTAAACATTGTAAAAATTGTGTAATTATAAGAGTATGTCAATAAATTTTTAATATCCCTAATTATATATATTATATATAATTATATATATTGTATTATATATATTATATATATACAAATCTAGTATATATATATAGATTGCGCGCGCGCGCGCACACAAACACACACACACAATAGTAATCTGCTTTTTTTATTTTTTCTATATATTTTATTTTTCCTTTCAAAGTTAGAGTATAATAAATAGTATATAGCTTATACATATATATGTTATATATTATTTATATATATATATATTACACTTGTTGAACTTTAAGCATAGGAAGTGTAAACAGTGCAGTTAGAGTTCCTGTTCGAAAATCACTGAATTTCTAGGGATATTTACAGAGACTATTTAATATGTATAAAATATGAATATATTTCACGTCTATTTAATTATTTTAATTATGATTGCAAAAATAGGATCAGTATTACGTCCCCATGATAAACATGGTTACAATCATTATGTATCTTGGAAATAGTTATCGTCATTTCCTGCTAGGGATTCTATTTAGCTCTTATATATTGTGATATACGAACCAAGAAGCGCTTGCGAGAAAGCGTTTATCATTCCATAAATGTAAAATAAAAAAAGTTATAATACTAATTTTTTCAAAAGTAAAGAAAGGAAGTGTGCGTGTCTCGTTTTATTTGAAATTTATTTAAAAATTGTGATATTTTATAATTCGAATATTTTATAGCTACATATATTTATTATATATATAAAATATTATATACACGCCCTCTTCCATTGATAAAATTTTTTATGCTAAAAAAGTAGAAAGAATATAATCGATTATCAAAGTGTCTACTCGCTGAAAAAATCTAGGAAGCCTGTAATGCTCGTGAAACCTTTTTACCTTGAAAAGTCAGGGAATTTTGATGGAATTTTATTGGAATTCGAAGAATTTTTTTTTAAATTGTCTGATAATTTTGCCTTTGTATTATAAGCAATCGGTAATCCGCCGATCGACCAATTAAGTTAACAATCAGTACAGCTAAGCAGCATATATATTCGTGTTTTTCTTTTCAAGATTCGAAGGAGTTTTCTTACAAGATTTGAGTAGACATTCTGATTAAATATTTAATGAATATATAAATTAATATTTATTATATTATATATATTAATATATATATTATATTATACTTATATATAAATAAATATTATTTACATTGTTTGTGTATACTAATATGGATACTATATGTCTTTCTAATTTTTAAACAGATGTTTCACGTCGAATTTTCAAGCGTCGATCAACATTTCAACAGTGCTCCGCGTCGATTATTCTACCTACGTCCGATTTGAATCTGAACTACTGTAAACTCGAAAATGTTTGTCGATAATCTATCGATGACAAAGTGTGTCAGACGAGCATGAAATAGACAACACAAACACCGGGCGACTTGTGATTAATGTTTTTGCAGACGGCCGTTGTCGAGGACGAGCCCATGGGGAGCTCTCACTGTTTTGTAGCCGACCATTTGCCACTCACCCTCTGGACATTCGTTACGAGTTGTTGGGCGCTTCGATTGCTATCACCTTTCGGATTATTTGGAGACGGTATTGCCGACTATCGATTTTATGCAAAATTTATAAACGTGGCAATTTTACCAAACGATTTTCCACGCCTTAAAATATGTACATCCCTTAGAGATTCGAAATATTAAAATATAAATAGCCGAGCCCGAGTCAACCATTCAAGAGTTCAAAATATCTCTTTCTATCGATTACAAATTCTTAGATGTATATATAATAATCGAGATATTTAATATGAAACAATTTTTTAATTGCAGCAAAAACTTAAAATTGAAAGAAGATGTATGAAATTGGAGATTACTTCTTCGAGAGTCCGCTTAAAAAAAAAAAGAGAACCAATTTTAATTTCGTCGAAGAATCTGTCATTAGGATTAGGGTCTCTCCAAGACAGGACAGGAACCCCGCAACAGCAGGGTTTGTTACTGACAATAGGGAAATCGAAAACTTTCGCACGCACCCTCGAATTCAGGATGCTAATTGGTGGGTGGTTAGCCCGTAGCCACCGGCAAGTTTTCCAAGATTTATGAGCGCTGCGGCTAAAGGCGTGAATAAGCCCGGGTCACAGTCCCCGGGAAGGGCAACGCAAGATTTTGAATTAAATGTCAACCGCACGGATGAGACACGAAACTAACGTCTCGCCGCGATGTCTGGGAATAACGATGCCGCCGCAACTTCGCGCATTATTCCCACCCGGTAATAAGTTAATGTTTTTGCGATCCTGAGCGACAATCGTCAGGTATGGACGGAATCTATATAGATCTTGAAAATTGCAGATCCATCGCGGATGACGATTCGGAAAACGGAAATCTAGACATTAAAAGGGAACAAAGATCGTCTGGAAAATACGGAGAGATTCGCTGATTTGCGATGAATTTTAAAGAGAGATCCGCGAATACCGGCTTCCGAAAATTCAAAGATGCAGAGATGCTGTCTGGAAGAAAGGTACGATTTTTGTTCCATTTGAATAATTTTGTTTAACGAAAAATCTATATTTGAAGAATTAATATAACGTATAGAATACTCTTTTTGTAAAAAACGAAGTTTACGATTATATAATATATTCTTTTTTTTTTTTTAGAACTCTAATGCGAAGATGCTTATTAAAATTAATCACGTCGCGTAGCTTGTCCGGTTTCTAATGAGCCCTGTGTGCCCGAAACGTATGTACGAAAATTACAACTAAATTGCAAAACACGGGGGATTTCGTCGTAATTATCACTTGTTATAGCCGGCCGTGTCGTCTATCGCTGCTCGCTCGCGCTCGAGCGAATCTCATGTTGGTTCATCCATACGCGCCCGTATACGTTAAAGTATGAAAAATGATGTATCTTGCGTGAGGGCTTAATGGTCCATCCCCTTTTTCCCACGCACATTGCTCACGCGTATTCGCCGCGGCGAATCGTTTTGAAAAATAACGATATCATCAATAAATATATTCTTCTCGGCTAAAATATCTTTATCGCGAGTCGCCGGAATCGAGGGTGGTTAACGGGAGAAAGTTAAATAAAATAAAAGTCTCAAATCAGCCTTCTATGGATATTTCTCCCTCGAGTATCCGGTTGTACCGCGAAACTCTTATATTTATTCTTTATATTTTTTAAAAATTCTATAAATATACTACGTATACATAATGCGCGTGTAATAAATGTTACGTGTATATCTCCGCTCGCGCGAGAAAAACAGCAATCCCTCGAGAAGAAATAAAAAGGACGAAGAAGAGCTATAAATTGGGGGTGACGAAACTCGGCAAGATGCAAAGACCGTGGGGCAAGTGCAATGAAAGTGCCATTTGGTACAGCACACACGACGCTCACCCCTACGACTGGCACGTGCCTCGAATATAATTTATTGCAGTTGGAATTTTGTGGGGTGTCCCGCGAATCTCCCTCCCGCGTGCGCTCTTTGTACCTAGCGACGGGTACAAGCTACTTTTGTTGTCCGCGCTCGATATACACCAGAATCCCGCCAATGACGACGATGACGATCGTTCGAGCACTCGAAAGAGAATCGTCGTTGTTTTATTCCCGCAGAGAATAGGTAAAAAAACTGGAGACGCAGAGACAAATAATTTAGAGATAGATGGCAAAGGTGTTTACTTAAAATATTAAATTGTTATTAATTTTAAGTAATATTAAAATCTGTTTCTCCGTTTTAAAATATAATCAGAGGAAGAGGGGGAGAAGAGAAGAGTATTCTTACGCACTTTGTAAAATAAATTCCTTAGAAATTAAATTAAATTCAACCAATATAAAATATCGTAATCAGATCTAAAAATCGGTCGGATAATTATTACTCTACTTTTTTCCTAATATGAATAATTATGTGAAAATTATTCTCGTCTCTCTCTCTCTCTCTTTGTTCTCGATTGCTCAGTCACAAATACTAATAAAACCGAGACCCGTGTGTTTCCTCATCCGTTCAATACCGCGCTTTCCGGCGTCTCCCTAACGAGCCTGTTTTCCTTTTTTTTTTCCTCCCCTCCCCCGCGCGTGACAGCCCTCCCGGTTGACAGAAAGAAACGCTCGTGGCATATATCGTCCGTCCGCGACGATATATCGACTTCATACGTGTCGCACTTGAAAATCGCGGTGGTTTCGGAGGAGAGGCCTCCCAATAATTCGGATCCCGTATTTTGCCGTGAGCGCCGCGCACAACGAATCTCCCGGCTACCCCTCATCGCCAAAACAACCACCCTCGCGTACGTGAGCGGGATGAGCAAGCGGGATCGGGGAGGGGGAATCCCAAGTTTCGAGTTCGCGAAAAGTTCGAACGGTTTCGTCCCTTCACACTCTCTTCCAGGGCTCTTTTTTCTCCAGCAGAATGCCACCCTCTCCCCCCCGCGATATCGAATCGTGCGCTCGCGGTGCGTCGCTCGCCTCGAGTTCGATTCGAGTTTATTTTAGGTCCGACTTGAATGGGAGGTGCGAACCGAACTAAAAGAAGAGAGCGAATCAATAGTAATTATATCCGAAATAAAAGGAAAATAACCGAGAACGGGGGAAAATTGCCGGATTAAGATAACCGGCTTTAAGGAGAATTTATGGCAACGCCGTTTTTGCGAAACTATCGATTTCTAATCTTCGAAATCAACCTTTCTAGAAATTCTCGGAATCCCTTTTTAGCCCCCTTCTTTGATCCGCTTTGATTCCCGAAGTGGAGAGCGATCGGATACTTAAAAATGGATCGCATGTTTAGGATTAAGTTATATAAGCGGATCTGTGTTTACACTGCGTGACGCATATTTTAATTTTTTTTTGCCACGCTAGAAAGACCAACCTCTGTTCGATGAAAATGCAAAGGTTTTCCTCGAATTTAATGGCACCTTTCGAGATTGCCCCTTTCACGATTTCCGTTTGTGATATTCTTAAAGTGTATTAGCCCCCGTCATGAGTCCCGCGGGAGCAATCTCCCAGAAAGTTTCATTCAAGTCTGGTTCCCGGTTATATACGTATATCCTTCTTATCGTGTCTGTCGTCGCTAGAGAAATCCAGGATGAGATCAATCGAAAAATTACCGATTTATTATCTCATTCTCATTTGCGAGCCAAAACTCACACGCGAAGCCGATAGAAATACTCTATGCTTTATAATTGCAGTTGTTTACGTTCGCAAGCGCTGTAAAAGGAAACAATAATGATAATATACTTTATATATAATACATATTGAAAAATGTGTAACAAAGTATAACAAAATGATTTAGCATTGTTTCTCGTAAACAATTTTTCGAGATTTTTCCGAATTTTATTTCTCGTCTTTATGACGTTTTTGCCGAAATCTATATTATTGCGGTGATTTTTTTATTTTTTTTTTTTATATTTTTTGTTTTTGTTTTTACAAGGAGCAAAAATATCATTGCGAGAGCTTTGTTAGCGGAAGGACGCGCGGATTCTGCGTGATGCATCGACAACACACACGACGTGGGAGTCGACCGGGCGGAGCGGCGCGGATGAAGAGGGGAGGACGCTGGATGCTGCTGGACCGAAATCTGGCCTCAGTCGTGCGCGACGCGCCATATGCGGTGGACCATTTGTCAGCCCGCTCACAAAGGCCAATAATCTCGCGTGACACGTGTGCTTCCCTCCCCGATAAAAAGCGGCGTTACGTGTCGCGCCGCGTTTTCGTGGAAAAGGTTCTTCCGCAACGCGTGACAGAGAAATTTCGGGCGTCGTTCGGTACGGATTGTTCACAGGACGCGCGATTCTAACAATCGCTCTTTTCTTTTTTTTTTTTTTTCTTATCGTCTTTTAATATTAAATTTAGTCAAAAGTTTGAAAAAGTCTTTTCACTCGGTTATCGCTCAGTTGCAGATTTAAGGAGTAAATTGCGACTTTTAAATTCGATTTTCGCGAAATGTTCCCGCTATCCTGTACTTCGAACATCTGGAACACGTGGTACTCGCCGACGAAGAAATTGCAAGGAATTTAGAGTATCTCGCGATTCGAAATAGGTAAGTCATATATGTTTTCGCGCATCCGTATACATTTATACATATAAGTAAATATATATAATATATATAAATTTAATAATCATGTGTACTATACGAAATAATCTGCCATAAACGCGCCTCCATTACTTATTTGTGATAAGTAAACTCACGTTCGATATAATGCATTATTGTCCTAACGTGAATGACAATTAAAGTTTAATCCTTTCAATTATCAATGAAATTAAATGATTTAATAGACTTTAGATTTGTTGGAGAGAATGCGTAATTAAAACTTGACGCGAAACCGCGACGGCACGTTATCAAATAATGCAAACTTTCGGGAAAAATAAAGGCTCGCATTTAACGAGGGCGATCGTTTATTTAATCGTCGAACGCGTGATAAGAAATTAAAGAGCGTCGACTACGGATTTTACGCGCGGCGCATAATTAAAACGCTCGTCCCGAAAAGCGTTAAAAGGGAGAAGATATAACGGTATGTGTACATACACAGGATAGCCTCTAATTTAACGCGAGATTTTAAACACCGTTGTAAATATCACGGGAAATCTGGATAATTACGAGGGGAGGATAAAACGCCCGACTCTCTCTCGGGCGGGCGGCCTTACATTTATTAGGGACGAACAAAAGCGCGGCGAGATAAGAGCGCGCTGAATCACGGCCCGATGAGACACGAAATGTGTAAATGTGCTTTCGGTGTAGAGTCGCGCGAGAGCACTTAACAATTGCTTAAAATAACCAGAATGCGGCGTGTGTCGTGCTCACTCATGGCGGAAAATGGCCGTTGGACGCGTGCCGCTAAATTCGGACCAAATTCGAGAATCGAGATGCGTATCGCCGATGCAACTTTTTAGTCGATACGAACGTGTCGTGCATGTTTACGCGTACCTGTGTAGTTTTATTTATATAATTCACACACGAGAAATATCCAAGTGACATGCGCTTACCGAAAACAAGAAGATTAATAACATATATATATATATATATATATATATATATATATATGTATATATTTTATAAAAATTAATATATACATCTTATACGTATAGATATGTGTTTATCAATTTTCTTTTTTTTTTTTCGATAGAAGCATATCTCTCTTTTAAAAATATTTGTATAATATAATAAAATAAATGTTTGTATAATATATTATATTTTTTATAGGAGAAAAAATCTTACGCGTCGATTTTTATCTCACGAAGTTCTTATTAAAATGTATTGTCAATTTTTATTAATACGGAAATTAGGCGCAAACCTATCGCTAAGGATATCGATAAGGACCGATTATCATAATCCTTCTGCTGGAAGAATAAGATAGTTGGGATGATCTTTACAAACTTCTCGACGTTTCAGATTTTCAAAATAAAAAGATCTCACGATCTTTAGTTGTTTTTTTTTCTCACAAAGAGTTTGGTCGCTGCGTTATCTCACCTAGGGAAAGAGAGAAATCTCGGGAAGTTCTTAAAGACCGACGCCATTTCTTCGGAAGGGATCTGGCCGTGACTTGTCTCCCTTCGAGACGGCTCCAAGAAGAACTTTGAAATTTTTCGTTTCCACAGAGTTGCAAAAGCTCGCGTCGGCTTACATGTATATCCTTGGTTCCTTCTCCACCCGCTTATCCAGCCGCCATCCTTCAACTTGATCCCGTCTTTTATTTTTACACCGTTCGTCTCCTCCCGCGAGAGGAGAGATACGCCGAATGAATCCTAAATGAGTAGACGAATTAGAAAAAGGATGAGGTGAAAACTATATAAACTCTTCATTTTCGGTATCAGCCCTCCATCTCGCGTCTTCATTCGCGTTTGAAATTAATTTCTATTTTACATCTAATGTGTATATATGTATATCCAAGGAAGAGGATGAATAAAACTGACAAGTTAATGATTGTCATAATCGCGCGAGATAAGTTTTCGACGTCGCGTCGTCGTTTTTTTTTTTTTTTTTTCATTTCGCAGATAAGACCTATCTCTCACCTTTATGAAGTGGTGGCGGGCCTTCGCGATGAAGAGCGGAAAATGAGATGAAAATCGGAAGACGAGACGGCGCGTGAGGGAGGACGTGAAGCAGGACAAACCGCGGCGAGAAGATGAGATACGAAACTGCGCTGTACCTGCTCTCGCTGCTGATCCTGTCGCTCAATGATCCTTCGTGGGCTTCCGCCGAGATCAGAGGTTTGCCGATTAATTAGCTTGTCCGTCTCCATTAATATAACAAACTCTATCTCTATAATAAACGACACATTAATCGGTTTATAAAAAAAGCCATTAGTATGATTTTTTTATAAAAAAAATAATTCTTTTTAAAGAGAATATATATATATTTTTTAAATATAACGACATTATTTCGACGTCATCGCACAAATATGTTCGAATAGCCGGATGATTCGCGGATAATTTGATCAAAGGTTTGCCGATTAATTAACTTGTCCGTCTGAATTAGTATAATAAACTATCTCTATAATGAACGATATATTATATTATCGGTTTATAAAAAAAGCGATATCATAGTACGATTTTTTTTATAAAAAGTTAATTCTTTTTAAAGAGAATATATATATTTTTTTTACATATAACGACGTTATTTCGACGTCATCGCACAAATATGTTCGAATAGCCGGATGATTCGCGGATAATTTGATCAAAGGTTTGCCGATTAATTAACTTGTCCGTCTGAATTAGTATAATAAACTATCTCTATAATGAACGATATATTATATTATCGGTTTATAAAAAAAGCGATATCATAGTACGATTTTTTTTATAAAAAGTTAATTCTTTTTAAAGAGAATATATATATTTTTTTTACATATAACGACGTTATTTCGACGTCATCGCACAAATATGTTCGAATAGCCGGATGATTCGCGGATGATTCGATCGAGGAGAGGCTGCAATCCCGGTAGAAGCTTCGACGGGAATGAAATTGCCTAGCTTAATGAAGCACTGAGGGGCGAAACTTCGTCGAGAAAGAACGTTAATCACCTTTGTAATGGAATAACATTCGCCTAGATGGAAGGACAACGTATTTAGCGCCATCGTTAAGGTCGTCGCTCGCGCGGGGGGGGGAGGGGGAGGGGGAGGGGGATGAAAGAAAGAGACTATATTACATGGAACGGAGATAAAAATCAAGATCGCGCACAGAAATAATTCATACATTATTTATAGAGATAATAGAATAAAAATAAATGCCTCGTGTTTTCCCTGTGCATCCGATGCATCAAAGGAGAGTCGTTAGTTTATGACTATTCATGTCCCTCGTAACGAGAAAACCGTATGCGTATACAGAAGCTATCGCCCGAGGATACTTGATGTAATTAATTGTATGCATTGTCACGCGTCTGTGATATGGACAGCCTCTACAACAGTCGTATAGTGCTAGTATTGTAGTCGACGTTAAATATACTCTTCTTGAGAAATGTGTGATTTATATCACCAAGAGAACGCGAAGAAAAAAACACACATATCGGAATAAAAACATAAAAATTAATTAAGAGGCGAGACAAAGAGAAATACGATTATATGTATATTATTTTGTCGTATTTTCGCACAAAATAATATTATATTGTCATATACTTAAGATTAATATCTCCGATTGGAAATGCGTTCGGCACACGCGATTTAATCGAAAGTCTAATTCAACAAAAAAGAGCGTTGTGTGGAACGCGGGAATTGAACGATATCGATCTATCAGGCACACGAGAACACACTCGCGTATACTCGCACGCACACGCGATAAAATTAAGATGACAAATATAGCCGAGAGTCGAGAAGCACACGCAGAGAGATTGAGCACGCGCGGGACACGACGCTTCATTTCAGCGCGAGATCGCCGACATCAATGGCAATTAATTAGCCGGTAAACTCTGAGTAATTTCGTCGGTCCGGGATTCAGTCGAGGGTCGTTTGAATAAATAAGATATCGTGGTTGTCATCGGGAATACCAGTGGCGGCGGCGTTTCGATAACCATTCCTCTCGCAAACGTCTTCGTCTCCTCCTCGGCGAAATACATTTATTCGAGCGAGATCGATTCCGAGATCCTCCCCTTAAGGGTCCGAGGGAGTCTCGCGAAAGGACCAAAGAGAAACTTGGAGTAATGAACGAAAGATTGCTGGGGTGGCTGAACGATCAATCTGAATTATATATCTCTCTCTCTCTCTCTCCGAAATATGTTTATTGCTATACGATTTATACAGAGCGTCCGAAAATGACCGAATGTTCTTTTAAGAACAGACGCTATTCAGGCACGAATTCTTCAGCCTCTTATTTCGCCTCTTTCTCATTATCAACATACGTTATTATCGTAAATTGTTTTATATGCCATTCTTTTTTCTTCGTTTGAACGAGACACATTTTTCACGTAGGATGCAATCGTACCATCAGAAATTCGGTCGGTTGGATTCGCTGGACAGGACGAATGGGACGATGCATTGTGCGAATCAGAGCACCACTAAGAGATCCACAGGTTAGTATATAAATAAAAATCTTTGTTATAATTATTGTTAAATTATTTTAAATTATTTGATAATTCTTCAATTTGTAACTTGCAATAAAAATAATCTATATAATAATATAAAAAATATATAATAAATAAGAATATAAATCGGAAAAATATAGAAAATATAGATAATAAAAGCTCAAATAAGAATTGAAAAAGGTAATAAGAAGTAGCGAAAATTAATCAGTAATTAATTAAATTCGTGGTTTCGCGTGGACTCGTAGGTGATCGAGGTGAAGGTCAGGAGATTGCAAGTGGGTTTCCTGAAGGAGGCCCGATGCGAGGGAGCGTATTTTCAGTTCTCGGACAGCGCGGACGATCCTGACGACGAGACAGGTCGATATTGCGGCCACGTGACCGGGAACGTTACGAGGTATACTCTTCTCGTCTAACATCTTGGTCCCTTCGATTCCCTCGGATTCTTCGTCGCTGATGAAGTCACGTCTGTTTTTCACGCGCAGGCTATTTCTACGACGTGGTCCGGATCTGACTATCACGCTGTCTTCGGACGCGCACTTCGCGTCGGCGAATCCGGTCATCTTCTCCGCGCAATTCTCCATCCTGCCGGCGAGACTCGCGGTCGAACGTCATCGCGGTTACTCAGCGTCATCGTCATCGTCGCCCACGTGTCCCATGGAATGCACCGTACGCAACGAGCGCAGATCCTGCAGACTGACCTCGCCGGGTTATCCCAGCGTCTATCCACGTGGAATCAGGTGCGCGCGAATCACTAATAAGGTCTCCTGATCCTTGCCGGAGTTTATATGAGAGAAGCATAAAAATTCTATCTTTTTATCATATAGCGTCGAACGAAAAGTCGAGACTGACCGAGCTGATAAATTCGACGGTGATATATATGTATAGAGAATCCTAAAGTTTTATTTCAATTACATCGATATCAATTTTATATCGAAATTATTCTCACACAGATGCAGGATCGCGTTGGAGTCGAGCGCCGGTCGCTTCAGGATCGGCGGTCAGCCGGAGGACCTTTTCGATCTGATGAACTATAGCGATCAAGAGAGTTGTCAAATGGAAGATTGCGGGGACTCCCTAGAGTCCGAGGGACTCGCCCGATCGTCCTTCTCGGCCCTCGCAAGGGTCGCGAGGAGTCGGGAGGATCGCTTCCTAGCGAATGAATCTATTATCGGGGACGATCGATCGAGGAACGGGCACAACTGTCGGACGAGACGCGCCGCGGAAACGAATAGGCAATTAACGAGGCACTACGAGAAGAAAGCGGCACGGTGGTACAGAGACAGGCAATATCATCACAAAGAGCCGCCGAATAGGCCCGGCACGAGCGAGCCGAGACTTCGCATAAAATCAATGCGTTCGAAGATAACGAGGCAGGACCAACGGAGGGTCGACCCGAACCGTTATCTCAATGGCGACTCTGAAAGGCCGAATGAGACGTTCGGTAGCGCGACGGTACGTAACTCGTTCAAGCAGAAAAGGGGGGGGACATTAGTGAGCTTCCGCTAATAACTTTTCTGTACAAAGTATATACTATCTACACACCGTATATTTGGGAATAGAGATATTAAAGTAGCTTTATTATTCAATTGTTACTCAATTACTGGATTTTTAATTTTATTTTGTTTATTACATAATTATGATCCAAATAATTGAGACTAGCGTAGCCACTTTAACGCATTTTTTTTCATTGCTAATTTCAAATCCTACATATTTTACTTAAAACGTCGACTGATAGTTAAGAGATATTAAATAACGTATAATACATTATATTTATTAATATAATTTAATTATATTAATTTAATTATATTATTTATTATATTATTTATTAATTATATTTCCGCATATTTGCTTTTTTTGTAATAGATATATTTTGTATAATTAAAATTAAGGTGCCCAAATATCCCGGGGAGTACCGATCGTCGGAGAACGTCACGTGCGACGGCGGCGACTATCTCGCGCTGCTGGAAAACGTGAACGGGAGGATCCTCGAGATCTCCAAGTTCTGCGGCAGCGGGCGCGTGCCGCGTATCTATTCGCGCGGGAGGAACGTGATCCTGGAGTTTTTCGCCCGGAAGGACGGTACCGTGACGCACGACGGTTTCCAAGTGACCCTGCAGGAGGAACACGTCTCGCAAGAAACGAAACACGCGAGATGCGAGTTCGTGTACAGGAGCTCCCGGCGTAACAGCAGGGAGAACATCAGATCCCCGCGGAGCTGGTATCCGCCCAATACCGTGTGCACTTACAAGTTTCTCGGTAGAGCCACGGAGAGGGTCTCCGTTCACATAAAGATTCTCAGAAACGAGCTCGATCACGAGAAATCGGAGACTAGGCGAAACTTCAGTCTCAACTATTGTCAGGGGAATGAAATCACTGTTTATAACGGAGCGCAGGTAATTGACTCTCTCGGCTAATTTTCTTTGTACTTTGGTGACTTTTCTCTGGTTTACACAAATCGACAAGCGTACGTAAAAATTCATTCCCGCGAGAGTTAATTTCTAACGTTTGATTTCTTTAATATCTCTTAATGATGATGCACGGATAATTAGATGAATGTACAAATGAAAAATAGTAAAAGAAAATTCGATAGTTTTAAGGTCGATTTTTTTTATTTAAAAGATTAAAAAATTTGAATAATATAAGATTCTAAAAATTAATAAAAATCTTTTAGATATCTTTACCGGATAAATTCTTATTAATTTTTTTTTTTTATTTATTTATCATTTTCACGAGATTGTCCTCGTCGAGTTCCGAGATGTTCTGCGTCTTAAAGATCGACAACGATTCGCAGGTGAACGGCAGCTTCCTGATGTGGTCCTACTGCGATGCGTCTCATTGGGACATCAACAACATCCAAGTACCTTTGACGTCTAGCGGAAATGAATTATTGATCCAATACTACAGCGCCAAAGGGTCCTACGATGGTCAGGGATTCACTTACGCCGTATCCTACCGATTTGTCAGAAAGGAGCAAAACTTCACCGGTACGAAGCGCAAATACAAATCGATCTCGTTGAGACCCGTCAACCTGTCGACTCTCAATCTCAACGACACCGATGCCGATTACGAATGCGACAGTAGAATCGGCACGTTCAAAAACTGGTTCACGGTACTGATGGTCTTCGGAGTGGTGTCCTTCGTCGGGGCCGTCGTCACGATAGTCACCCTGACGGCCAAATGCCTGAAGATCAGATCCGCCGAAAAGAAACTTTTGCAAAATACGAAACAGTAACAAGTCACAAAGTTTCATGTTTCCTTTCTCTTGTTCTCTCTCTCTTGTCATCCACTGATTAATAATGTAATTAAAAGCGATCTCTCAGGAATTCGAATTTGCGAGACGAAGATATTGGAAATCTGGAAACTTAAAATCTCGCGTTGAAATGACAAAAATAAATCTCACTGAGGTCCCACCGAGACTTGAACTCGGATCGCTGGATTCAGAGTCCAGAGTGCTAACCATTACACCATGGGACCTTGATACTTTTTCTACGAACAATTAAACGGCACATGTAAATATTTGCGAAAAAATATCACGAGAAGCTGTTGAAACACGATTGCATAGGCGAGTCACGATAGAGAGACCAATTAATATCGTGTCAACATCTTCTTGACATCTCAAAGGAGATTTCTCTCTTCTTGATAAATGGAGAATAATGTACAACTATATGTATACCGAACTGAATTTTTATACGTAACATAGGAAATAGTAATGAATCGCAATAAAGTATGTATGAATAAACAGAGGATAAATGGTGAAATTATTAATTACTAATTATATGTGTGATATTCTTTTTTTTAGATTCTACGACATTCGTTTATTCTATACGTGGAAAGATCTCACTGATGTCTAATATTATATCTCGCAGAGAACTGCTTATTATTTTGAATTAATTACGTATGTCAGATTTTAACAGTATTAGTAAATAACAGTTCAGTAAAAAAATTAAGATAATTATTAAGAAGAATTAAGATAATTATTTGTGAAGTGGACAGTATTGCAAAAGAAGATAACGCGAATTTTTTTTTTCTTCAATAAGTCAGATAAATTACTCGGATATGGAAGACACGCGCGGCAACCCGTTATACACATACGTAGCATCGACTATTGCATATCACGAATTTCTCGCAAGTATAAGATTTCGCTTATGCGGAAATACAAGGCACATCCCATTCCAATAATTATTAGATTGAGAGAAGCAAAGAAACAAGAATGCCAATTATCTGAAAATTTTCTAATTAAAATATAACATTTTACTTATTTCGTATAAATATTTTCTGATAAATAATTTCTCCAAGTGCAGGTACAGGTTTTATGGATACGTACGAGAGACTGAACGAAGATATGAAAAGAAACGCGGTGGATTCTTTAAAATTTTAAATTGTTAAATATATGAAAAGAGAGAGAGAGAGATTATCTCAACTTTGTCACTGTCGATAACGTTATCGATAATGCGGCTGCCGGTATGTTACCGACTCTGTTACCGACTGTGTTACCGACTGTGTTACCGACTGTGTTACCGACTGGTTACGACTTGTAGCTTCTTCCTCGCTCATAGGCGGCGCAGCGGTAGCGAACGCTGCGACGTATGTTGCGCACGCGCTGCGCAGGAGCAAAGTCGCGTCGAGACAACAGTCCGACTTGTCGTGTATCTCTCTGTGTATTGCCTTTAAATAAGTTTCGGCGCACGACGAAGATGGCCGGCACGGGAAGCGGTGATGCCGGCCCTTGTACCTCGATCCTGAAGAAGCTCGGCCTGCAACCTGTTACGCGATGCAGCCTCGCCAAGTTCTACGTGCCGGCATTCGGCGTCGCCTCGTATACGGCGATGTCCATCAATGTCATGAACCCGAGCCTCGTCATCAAGTAAGCAGACAGTTTTGGACTTATTCCGTCTATTATTCGTGCGCGTAATACACATCGTGTAAATGTTAATTATTGACGAGACAAAGTTTAACCTCTGACGACGAATCTTCCTTTTTCTCTTTCTATCTCTTTCTCTCTTTCCCTCTCTCTCTCTCTCTTTTCGCTTATTACGTAATTCCAATCGCATGCAATTTATGCGTGTCGTTGCGATAGATGAATCTTCGACGTCGTGAATCTTAACAAGATCAAAACAGACGTATCTATATACTTCCATGTACGATCGACATGACATTTCTGTCTCTCGAAGCGAGACAAGCATGTAAATAGATAATGTAACGGAGAGAAGAGAAACGTGAATGGAGCATACATATGAAATTAGAGATCTAAGAACTTGAGGATCGAAGAATCCAAAGTTCTAAAGATTTCCAAGTATCTAAAGATTTAATTATGAGAGAAATCAAATTTCAAGTTTTTATTGTGCTACGTCTACAGAGGAAGGAGACAATATAAACAGCGCCATTTTTGTCTTTTCAGAGTATTCCCAAAGAGGGACATTACAAACGTCTTGCTCGTTGGTACTCTAGTTGGCACCGGATCGTACATCTACACACGTGAGCATATAAAGAGTGCGCCGCAGTCTGTAAGAGTTTTGTACAGGTGAGAACTGACATTGGTAGGATATATATTTATCTCGAATTATATTTCTTATTTGCCGAATTTACCTTTTAGTGTTACCGGTGCGGTATTATTGAGCTTGGGCTCAGTCTTAATGTGGGCGGTGATACGTTCCATAGTGCCGCCAAGTCCGGCCTGTTGTACGATAGCTGGTATCGGCACTGGAGTGGCATTTCTTAAAATTGGCTCGAGCTATCTCGAGTTTGTCGACAATCAGATAGCGAAAAAGTAGGCTGTTTCTGTTACACGCTTTCTGTTTTTGCCCATTTTGTATTTCAAACTTGTATTTTAAATTATTACGGGAGGAAATTGTGTTGAACAAAAAGATACCTTATGAAGTATCGTTGAATTTCGACTGAAATTTCTACGGGCGAAAATTATACGCGAAAGTATATATGTATATCGTCCTTTTCACTAAGAATTTTGTATTTACGCGAGAGGTTTCTTCCAAAAAGAAGGAGGAATACGAGTCAATATTTTCATGAAAACTCGAATTGTCACATTGCACAAAACATTGCGCTGTCAGCAATTCCAGTGTTGATGAATTTCTTTGCGTGCTAGCGAATGTGTCGAGCATTCGCTACACTTTTATTTTCTCTCTAATGCTCACCGTCGCGTCACACCCGACAATGTTACCGATATCCGATAAATTGTTAATTACACAAAATATATTTGCAATATGCACGCATTTGGGGGACTTAGAAAGATCCCGCATAATTCCGGGGCGTTTAAAGAACCGGGAAATACGTGCGTACGTATGTTTTGTAAACTGTACAGCATTCGCATAAGGATGCATCGTCATGTAGATAAATGTCACCAAAATATATACGAATATACGAAACGTGTGTGACACGAATTTAAATCTATAGGAAAAAAAGGAGACACGTTAATATTTATCCTGTCCGAAAATTCCATCAATATCCGCATTTCTCTCTTATGCTCCTATTATAAAAATAAGATATATATAATACCGAGATTGATCTGTCGATGCAAAAATTTATTCCGACTAATTGCGCAAATTATCCTAGAATCGATTCGAAAGGCACGACGATCTTTAGAAAAATTTCTTTGTTATTTACTTATTAAGGGAATACTTGTGTGTATGGAAGTATGCATGCATGTAAGAGTTGAAAATGTCGAGACACTCGCGAAGCTCGCGTTTCTTGCAACAGAGTGGCTAGTAAACGGCGGCTTACTATTCCTTCTTATTGCTCGCCGTTCGTTCCACTGAAATGTTTGTTTCGTCGAGCTGTCATCGTTTATTTATGCGTACTATTGCACTCTCGGGCGATTAACGCAGCCTTAACAAGCACCGAGTCAGATAAGAGAGACCTCCGGACAAATGCAAACAAACGACTCGCCGCGATGTTCGTACATACATATAGGCACGAGACAATCTCACTATCGATTTTTTATTTGCTGTTCGTGGCACAAAAGAAATATCCTAGTCAAGAATAATTTTACATACCACGCGGTAAATAAATGATGAAACTCTAAAGGATGCGTCGATACTTTCAAAATTACACATGCGAAAGTCCGAGTTTCGCATCCGAGTCTCAGGGTCGCTCTTCAACCATGAAGCGCATCCTGTCTGCCGATCGCAATTAAAATTGCGATTGACACGAAGGCTCGGATCTTGATATCTTATCCTGCGCGACACACATTGCGTTCGATGCGTCGTCATAACCGCTGAAATTGATAATTTATCTTATTTTTGAGAGAGAAACAGAGTATAGATATGTCCCCTCCTCCGTATATTGAAAACCGAAGACGTATAGCAGCGTTTTATATACAGGGTGTCTCTTCTACTTACGAACTCTTCACCAATTAGGAATAAATTTTCCTTAAATTTTCCTTAAATAATTTTTTCATTTATAATTCAAGAATTATAAATGCTTAAAATTAACAACTTACGACATATATATGTCGTAAGTTGTTAATTATATATATATACGTGATGAGTTTTTTTCAACATTCTGGAAAACACTCGCTAGGGCAAGGACACCCTGTATATACACAGACATTGGTCGACCGCTGTATGGTGCCTCGTCGTGCCTTGTTGCAGTCGCTATTGTTTCGTCGCATCGCAGATAATGATACGGCATGCTTTCCAACAATAGTCAGTCTCGACGCGAAACCCGACGATGATTACGAAAGCATTTCGCTGCGGGATGAAGCGAGTTTGAAAAACGCACGCACATCGCGATTTATTTATTACGATAATAATTAATTGTATCGCGAAGAGAGAAAACATCACGTTACTCTTCAAGAGATGAGATATCGGTATGATTGCGTTTCGATAAAAAAAAAAAATTGTTGATTCTCTGACACCGGATAGAAAAAATCTGACACTTGTAATAAAAAAATATTGCTATAATTTATTAGAATTTCTTATACAAATGCGTATTTTTGGATCCGTCGAATAATAATAGGAAACTAGCTCCGTATGAATCTGCTCTCTGTCGCGACAAGTTCAACGTCCACATTTTTTTTCTTTTCGCATTTTTTATTGAGGACAAAATGTTTAAATGCTAAAACGCTCTTCCGATATTATCAATAAATACTTTTGGTACTGCGTAGAGTATCGTGGGTCTTATTAAAGGCACTTAAACGATATATATATATATATAAAATTAAACACTTATCTATTATCGTATCTAAAAAAAAAAAACGAAAAATAATTGCTGCACCAAACTCGGAATGAATACAGATATGTATGTATGTACATCTTATGTGAAAGTCTTTTCCCAAATGCAAATCTTTGAGCGAGAAACTCTTCGGGAGTCAACGAAATACATATACGTCAGGAAGCCATAACGTTTTTCTTCTCTTTTTTTTTTTTCGTCAACGTACAATTTCCGATCGGAGCAGCGGTAAAAGGACACCCATTTAATATACGTAGAACGTAGTGCAATACGAGTCTTCCATTATCACGTCCGGAACAGAATCAATCACGATCGATCACGCAGATGATCCGCGCGCGTAAAAGGATCCATCAGTCCTATCTCTTCCTCGGCTCCGTACTTTCGTTTTCCCCCTTGTTTCGTTTCGAAATCCAAAATGGATAAAGAAAACAGATGAGGGATGTCTCTCTCTGTCTCTCTCCTTAGCGGGATCCGTGATCCGTCGAGATCTTCGAGAGAGATCATCTCGACGCGCCGAATCTCTTGCCGAAGAGGATACAACCTGGTGGAGCATGGAACTCGCGGAAAAGTGCACAGGACGATCCCTAACTGCGATGAGGGTGCAAGGAGCCGGTCTCGTTGATATCCCTCGGTCGTATCGTCGTCGTCGAGGACGTGAGAGCGTTGGAGAGAGCGTCGGAGAGAGCGTCGGTGATGCTGACGGTCACTTTGTCGATCGCGTCCGCGACGACGCCGTGCTTGTGATCGTGCTCGTGATCGTGATCGTGATCCTCCATCTCCGCGTGCGAGTGTTCGTGACCGTGACCGTGGCTGTGCGAATGAGCGGCTGCAAAAGGAAAGCGTGAAAGATTGAAATTTTTTCCTTCTCCTGCGATTTTTAAACATCCTATAACTCTAATTTTTTTAATGAAAAAAAAGAATCAAACCCGCTCTTTAGACGGGGATCTATAATTCACGACAAAACTCAAGACGGAATTCCATTTATAATTTTATGTGCCGCGTATCTCTTAATACGTATGTGTGTATATTCCTCGACATGTGTTTTTTGTATTACGTGACATATAAAATTATAAATAGAATTCTAGAGCTCGAATATAGCCTTCCAAAGAAGGCTTTTAGAATATATTATGATAGAGTAAGGATTGCCTTTTTGTTTCTATGTTTATTTTAATTTTCTCCAAAATGTATTTTCGGAATAACCCAATCGTACAAGCGACGTTGAATGTTATATCAATAGGCTCAACTAGCGTCGAAACTAAGTACTTAATTAAGGATAACGGCCTGGTACGGATCGCTCCGTCAAATAAAGCGGAGCTTTCTTCTAAAAGAAAGGCTCTACGTGTCTATAATAACGATCGATCAGTTGATCAGTCGGTTCGATATTGTCAATTATCTAGAAACCAACAATAATGTTGATTGGTAATAAGTTATCAGTTATCAGAATCCTCTCGAAATAATAGATTCGCGTGATAGGACTATACATGTATAGAGTGAGTAATTTGTCGTGCAACTGATCGCGCGCCGTGTCCGTTTCCCGTCTATCGGCTTATTTCCGCTTTGTAATTAGCCGCGTGCGCGGACACGAAATTCTCCGAATGGCGTTCAAACAGACGGCGATTTCGTCATCACGAAGTGCGTCAAACTCCGCGTCCGAGAAAGCCGTCGAAAGTCGGTCGGATCGTCCATCGACCTACACGTCCCCGGGTCATTGCCGTTGGGTGGAGAGAGAAAGCCTCGAGATATACATATACAACGGGCAACGCAACACACACATCTTTTGCGAGAGATCGATCCGATTCTGTCTTTCGAACAGGCGCGACGGCTGTTTGAATCAGTATGACACAATGACGTCGGTTCCTTTCCGACGCTCGTTACGCGAAAAAAAAAAAAAAAAAAAAAAAAACGGCAATACTCGTCTTGGAAGAAGTGGGTTGTTTCCGCATGCAATTTGCCAATCATATGGCAGACGACGCGAGTTGTGTAAAAGTTCACGTCCCGCACAGTAGGAGTAACACGCAAAGCTCGTATATTTTATACAGGATAAATGCTTCAATAGATCGTTTAATAGATATTAGAGTAGAGAGAATGGAAGTCTATAATTCTTTCAGATGTATATATCAATATTAATTAATATTCTAAATATAATTAATATAATTAATTATATCTACATTAATATAATATAAATTAATATAATATAATATAAATTGGATTATATATATATATATATATATATATATATATATATATATATATATATATAATGTAATTTATATTAATATAATGTTTTGGAATATTAATTAATATTTGGAATTATATTAATATTTTAGATATTTCTTTTTCTATTTTTTACGTCTGTAATATTATTTTCATTATAGAATTAGTTTCACTCTCTCTTTTGCCTCTCTCTCTCTCTCTTTTTTGCTAATGCAGTAAATATTGTGAAACAACAAGTTTTGAATTGCGACTGAACTTTACGCTCGCGCACCTTCGCGAGAAGGTCAGAATGCAATTAAGATTATGCAATAACAAGTGATGTATCCATGGAGAGGTAATCGTTATTACGATCCACCTCTTCTTCCCACCTGCTGTCACTTTCTTGACGAAATGACACTCGTGCAATCTGTCGTTATTGGATATGTCAAAGTAATATACATCGTGCGCGTGCGAATAAACGTTTTCGCGCCGATGCGAAACGTGCATGATATTAAAGTAGTCCGAGCATTGCATCGATGCTATTTATAAATTAATTCTCGAACCTCTGCTCGGAAAATATTCGAAATTAATGAAGCAATTTTTTTTTTAATTTGATGAAATATTTTTCATTGTATTTTTTTTTTCAACCACATCGTATTTCAATGTTTAATATCCTTCGTATATTTCATTGTATTTTTCATTGTACTCACTCTGTTCCACAAGAGCGTGTCGATCCTATCTTCTGAAAAATAAAAAATTGTTCAAAATTAAACTTATGACCTTCAAATATGATCATTGCACTTAAATGCTTTTACTTAGTAAGTCGTCCAGTCGCCATCATTGTCGATTATAGCCTGACACCGTTTAGGCATACTTTTGACGAGATTTTCCGCCATTGTCTCAGGTAGAGATCTCCATATTTTTCGGATGTGACGTGCCAGTTGTTTTATATTGAAAACACGTTTTTCCCTGAGCTTGACCTTCATGGCTCCCCACACATTTTCGATGGGATTAGCGTCAGGTGACTGAGAAGGCCAATTCAGTGTGGTAATGCCATTTTCACATTTCCACTCCATGCATGCACGGCTTCGATGTTTTGGATCATTATCCTCTTGAAGCACCCACAAGCTGTTATCTGGGCCAAACCATCTTCGAGCAGACTTCAATAAAGCTTTTTTGTATATTTTTATCATTTTTTGTGCATTAAGATTGTCCGTAAACAGGTACAAAATGCCAAATCCTTGTTTACAGAAACAACCCCATACGTGGACTTTTACTGGGTGTTTTACTGTTCGCTGAATAACGGGAACTGCACGAGTTGACCATGCATGCCTTCTTGTAGTCCAGCCCCAAAAAGAAAATTCATCGGTAAAGATGACGTTAGAAAAATCACGGTCGACATTCGCGCTTGCCCACAATAAACGTTTTTCGACATGTTTTTCGCTCAAAAACGGTTTTAATTTTGTGCACCGCCACACATAATTGGTATCGTGTAATCGACGTCGAATCGTATTCAGGCTTACTTCTAGACCCTTTTTCGATAAAATTGCTTTGGCTTTTCGTAAAGAACATCCAGGATTCTTCTCAAAGAGCTTCTTTAAAATTGCTTTATTAATCTCTTTTGACGTTGAGCGACGCGTGCCACGTTCCGGCAGGTCATCAACATTTTTCTTCTCCTTATAATGTTTCACCCACTTTTTAATAAATGATACGGACTTGCCCATGTAGCGGCTGGCCATTGCGAATGACATTTTAGGTCCTTTTGGATGGGTACAAAGGAACACCGCTTCGAAACGGCTAGCGTACGCTGCACTCATTGCTGTTAATGTCACTTTATACAAAGATAACAAACCATACTATTGAATAACCTCAAAGCATTGAAAAAGCATTGAAGCTGAGTGTTCACGGAAACGGAAAAACCGAATATGAGACCGATGCGCCGTCTAGTGACGAAATTATGAACGACACGCTCTTGTGGAACAGAGTGCAATGTGTATTTTTTTTTTCAACCACATCGTATTTCAATGTTTAATATCCCTCGTATATTTATCGACCACGATCTAAAAATGAAATAGCGATTCATAAGAACGAAGACGAATCCTCTCGGCGACAAGTCTCGAAGAGGAGGCATTATTTTATTTATTTATTTTTATTTATTTATTAATTTAAACGGGAAAAAATCCCTTTAGTATTTTAATAAAATAAGAGCACACGAAACAGAAATATTTCGTGCATCGTGCAATAGTTCGCTTCACATTATTGGAATCTCGTCATTGGACAATCGTCAAAGTTTTATCGAAGTCATTAACCCTATTTGAATTGAAATAACAACGTAACAAAGTGACATCAATTATCAAAAGAGTTTATCAGCTAAGTAGATATATACGCAAATGTCTCCCGTGCAGTCGTCTGTTAATTAAATCGTCTGTTTGATTATGGTATCAACGTTTGACGATAATAACTTCGATAAGATCTTTCATTTTCGCGACATTAAGCTCTCTAAAGAAAATACACGTAGCGTTGCACGCGATTTGAGGATTTTGCCACCAGTTCCCGCTTCAAAATTTTGCCCTGACCCTGACTTTTCGGCTGCACATAAACTCGTCGGCAAATCGATAGATTAAACGAGAACTAACACGTGCAGAGTGTATCAAGGGCGTACCCGTAATAGGTTTGCACCGAGGCGAACGATCCTGCCGAAAGCAGCTCGGCGATAACTTATTACGGATAACCTGCCGGACGCGCGAATGATGTAAGAAGAGTGCTCGAGGCGATTAGTAGATCTCCGTATTTTACGATCGACAAATATACAACTCGGCAGTTTTCGTATTGATCTGCACTTTGGATCTTTGCATCTCTCTCTCTCTTTAAATTCATCTTAAAAGAGAGAAAGAGATTCCTCGCTTTAATTGTATTACGAAACTTTTCGATGCCTTCGTTGTTACACAATAAGCTCACATATGATCAATAGAGTTCGTTTTTTTATATTATCCTTGATAATTTAGAGATGGATCTTTCTAAACACAGTCTCGTCGATACGTTGAAGAGACACGTTTTCATTTCAAATAACGTTAAAGGATCTCGTTCTCCATTTATTTAACTTCAAGGGCGGAACCTTCTGCTACGAGAAGAAAAAAAAGACAATTTGAATTCTGATCGTAAGAATATCGAATTCGGAATTCGGGGAGAAACGAGCTCGCGCTCATCACAAACAATGAAGTTCTAATCTAAAGAGATACGAATTATCCGAGATAAGATAATTGCTCTTTGTGAATAACAACGCACGGCGCGGATCTGAAATGAGAAAATCGACGAGGAAGAGCCGCCTAATGGATGGGAACTTTCACCCTCGATGGGCAATAGATTTTTATGGCACGAATTCCGCGTTCGGGAAGACACACGCGGAAATTCCCGCGATCACGCGAGAAGCCGAAGAGGAAAAGCGGAAGTGATGTGTGATGACGTAAATGTAATGCCCGGTAAATCTATCCGTCCGGTCGCGGATACGCTTTCCTTCCGCGGCGAAACTCACTGGCGATCTGCAGACCCAGCATCAGGGTGAAGCCGACGATGATCGCGACCAGCTGTAGCAGGCCGCTCTTCTCGTTCGCCCTCTCGCGCGCCAGCACCTCGAAGAACACCACGTAGAGAAGAGTGCCGGCCGCCATGCCCTGAAGAATGGTGGGCGTAGGTCCCAGATTCTCGCTGTCGTTCTTGAAGTGGCCCAGCGCCAGCCCGATCCCGATCCCGATCGGCGTCACCATGGAGAAGACGGATAGATAACCGAGGGTGGCTCGCGTGGACGCGCCGGCCACGTAGAGCTCCATCCCGACGCAGAAGGAGATGACCAGCTTGTGGGTCGCGATGGCGGCCGCCAGGTAGACGACCGAGCTGATGGACGGTTCCAGTCCTACCGCCAGGCCCTCGAATATCGCGTGGAAGGACAGCGCGAGCACAGTGAGCAGACCTTGCACCGAGGTGTTTTGCGTCATCGCGCCATACTGATGATGATGATGATGATGATGCTGATGATGGTTATGATCATGATGATTATGATGATGATGATGAGAATGATCCTGATGATTATTAAGATGATGATGATGATGATGGTGATGCTTGATTGGCGGGTAGCTCAGTTCCGACATCGCCAGTTCCGGATCGGAACGTCTCTCGACGACCTGACGTCCTTCACTCGATAACGCGACGGGTGACAGGACGAATATAGCCGGCAGGACCTTGTCCTCCTTGCTCACGTGATTGCGCAGCTCATCTAGCTTGGATCGTTCCAAGCCCGCCCGGCTCTCCCTGTCCTCGTGATGATCGTCGTGGTCCTTCCACGCGGTGGATCTGGTCGTCGTGGTCGATACGGTGGCGGTCGAGCCGCTCAACGTCGACGTCAGCCCAGTTGTCTGATTGTTGTTGCATCTGCGCACCGACACGGTCCGATAGAGCAGCGTCTCCGAGGACTCGGGTTTACCGGTGAGAGCCGCGTGCACCGCCTCCTCGACCAGGTAAACGAGGAAGAAGCCCCCGCAGAAGAGCAGCTCTGCCAGACCGAGGGTGCCCAGGGTCGGCAGCTGGCCGTTCGACTGATGCCTCTCGACGCTCTCGCGCACTTCCGGCGCCAGATGCAGAAACGTCGTGAACAGGAGCACTCCGCCGCCGAAGCAAAGCAACAGCGATGTCAGAAGACCCTGAAGACGATTTGCCGTCTAGGATAAGAGTGCCCGGGCGTGTGAATTCACAGACCTCTCTACGGACTCCCCGATACCGTTTCGGAATCGATTTTTTTTTTTTTTTTTTTTTTTTAGAACGGAGGGGTGGTGGAAATTTGATATATCCCTTTTATATCTTTTCAATCTTTTCAGCATTAAATACTTTAGTAACAGCTGCATAGGTAAGTTTGCGCGAAATTTTAGAATTTTTAAGTGTGGAAGAATAAAATATTATATTGTTTATTTAAAATGATAAATTCCTTTTAATATGATTATTTTAAAATTACTGATGTACTTCAATGTTTCTTAATCTTTTGGTTATAGTGTAAAATTGCTTTCCTGAAATTCTCAACAAATGATACAGAAACGCACTATAATTTTTAAGAGAGAGAAAATTTATTATTTTTCCATATTAATTAAAATGCAAAATGTTCTATATTAATCGATATAAAATAATAATATTTTATATTAATCAATACAAAATAATAATCTGTCGCACAGATTAACGAGAAGCTCAATTGATTGTTTACTGAAAATTTTACTTGCATTTATCGCTGTCGGTTCTTAATTACATAGGTGCATATATACGGCATTCGCAGCCAAATGATTAAGAGATCGATTAATTCCGGATTAGTTTAGGGAGTCCGTAGATACAGATTATAAAATACCGAGCACTCTGTATACATATCAATCAGCAGCTACTCCGGATGTGTTGCTATTATACTCCACGATCGACCGGCAATATCACATTATTTACAAACGAACCGTGAAAATAAACATTTCTTTCGCAGGGATGATTTTTCTATTTCTGACTATTCGATCAAGTACTATCTCTCGTCTTTGTGCCGGCTCCAAATATGTTTACATCACGCGCTAATATTTGAAATTCATTCGTGGAACGCGGAAAAAAAATATCAGCTACCACAGCTAAATTTTAGGTGTTCTTATATTATGCCTGAAATTTAATTACCATGCATAAATTTTATCTACGATAACTAAATTTCAGGTATAATATAGGGATACCTAAAAAAAAAATTTAGTTACGGTAGCTGATATTTTTTTTTCCACGGAATATTCAACGCGGAATCAATTGATATTCACGAATTCGAAGTCGTAGATTTAAATGAGCGGAGAAATGACCCGTGCAATGCAGAAAAATATGCAAGGAATATCCAAGGATATCCCGCCGCGCAGTCGAGAATAAATACTCAAGGACAATCACTGACAAGTGTGTCTCCGTTACGTCGATTATTTTCCCGCTAATTCGACCCGTATTCGTTCTTCGCGATTACGTCGCGAGATTTGCTCGAGATTTCTCGTGACAGAGAGAGACGACGACGACAAGAAAGACGACTTCCGGAGACGCTGCTGAATCGATCGAAAAGAAAAACCGGCGGATGTCATTCGAGAGAGGATTCTTCCGCGAGAGGATGTTCTCGAACGTACTTGTTTGTCCGCCGCGGAGGCCGAGTCGACGGCCGGAAATGACGTCGAGGTGGACGTGCTGGAGCGATCGGACGAGATCGGTCGGGATGGTTTTCGAAGCCGTTTCTTGGCCCTGTAACGTCCCACGATCAACGGCAAGGTTCCCAGAGCGAGGGAACCGAAACCGAGGCCGATCATCGCGCCGATCTTCGACATTAGGAGAACGCTGGACGTGTCCTCTTCCATCTCGCTTCCCAAGATATCGATGATAACGATATATAATCAAGACTCGTACCTCGACGAAAATAAACTCCAATCTGCGCGCGTATATCAATCCGTATCTCTAAAGGACTTCACAACTGCACTACTGCGGAGTAATCTCGTCACCGCACTTCACCTTTCTCCTTCGCGCCTTCTCGTCGACGACGGCGAGGCTCATCTCACGAGTTCTGCTCCCCGATCTTTGGCAAAATCGCAAAGTCGGGCGAGGTCGTCGACGGATGGATCTCGGAGCTAAATTCCCGTACGAAGCGAACCGTGCGAGGGAACTCCACGCGCCGCGACGGCCGATCGGACACTAACTCCGGCACTCCGGTCTCGACTCTCGGCTCGACTCGACTCGACGAGAACTCGGCTCGATCGGACCTCTCGGCCGCCGCCTCGTCGTCTTACATAGTCCGAGCCGAGCCGCTTCCTGCCCACTCCCGCGACAGCTCCCATCCTTATTCAACGATCGTATGCGCTCGCTCTAACACCTGCACGGTGACTGATCGCTCAGTGGCGTAAAATCAACGCTGGACCCTGAGAAGAGGAAGGGAGGGCCGAAGAGGCCCTCTTCGTCGGAGTGCGCGCGTCGAGAGGGAAAGAAAAAACACAGAAATGAAATAAAAATAAGGAAAGAGGAAGGGAAGAAGAGGGAATGGAAAAGCGACTAGAATGAAGCGAGGACGAGGAGCAAGAAGAAAGAGAGAGAGAGAGAGAGAGATCAAAAAGGAAGGAACGAAGGACGACGAGATGGATGTTGAATTTGTCATTCGCTTCGTCTCGATCATAATCTCTTCTATATTTATGCTCTACTTTCTTTAATAGTGTATTTTAACGATACACGTATCAATCGTATCGACGACGGAAATTTTATCAGTGATTTAAATGTAATTCCAACGATATTGTTTATCTTCAACCCTTCTGTCAATGCATAAATTTTTACCTTTTTATCAATGTACGGATACCTAACTAAGTTTTTTCGACACATTGCACCGCAACAATTTCCTTATAGCAGTTGCTGGACATCAAACATTCTTTCCCGTTATATATTTTAGGAGCTTTCCGCATACAAATACGCCCTTTGTATTTTGTTTCGGGCGGAGAAAAATCCCGACACATTTTTTTAACATTTAAAGTTGCTTCGGGTAGCCCAGGTTCATTGTCAGAAGGATTAAACCTGTAAACTTGTCCCTCATAATAGAGGGTGAACAATCCTCCGAGTTACCTGCTCTTTCAACCTTTTCACAGGATGGGGCACCTTAAAACGTCGGTTACATCGCTGCGACGATGCTATTCTATGCTTGACGAGCGGCAACGCATTTACGCACATTTTCCCTCGTTCGCAACGGACGCGTCCGTGCGTAGGCGCGTGCAGACGTCGCCTACGTCGCGTCGTAATAAACATTTGCATCGTCGGATTGAACTTTACGAGAGGAAGATAAATCTTCTGCAAGAGTGGTAAGTGTCACGGGAATAAGAGGAAGAGGGAGAGAGAGAGAGATTAATGGATGATGGAGAACGCGCGCGAGGAAGTTGCGAGATTCTCGGCGCGACCCTTCGACGCTTTTTAAAGATTAATTTCAATTTTATGGAAATAAATTTCTCCTTTCAATTTCATCCCATTTAATTTTCCCAGCGTGTCGAGACACGGATGAGAAAATGTAAAAGGCCTCCCCGTCGGTCGCTTTCGAAGCAAAAGGCGTGAATTTAGAGCCATGGCGATGTGGGCCAGCGACACGATCACGCCACCCGGTGATTATTCATTCACTCAGACTCCGCGGATACTTTCACCCTTTTGCGGGCGCGAAGAAAAAAGAAAACAAAGCGAGAGGATACGCGCCGCTCGGCTTCGGATGTCGCGATTGGCTTCGGACGTCGCGATCGGCTAATCGTGGAACACGTTCAACGAGCCGTGGAAACGATCTCGCGGAATCGAGATCTCGATCGACGGCACGAGCCACGCGTGTTCCCCGTGTGTGTGTCTCTGTGTGTATGTGTGTGTGTGTGTGTGTCGATAAAGAAATAATAATCGTGCCATTCACTTTCGCGATAGTTTTCAGGGCTTTTTTTTCTCTCCCCCTTCCCTTACGCCGATCGCGGAGCATGAAGGACCACGCGAGTCACGCTCGAAAGAAACATCCCTCTCTCGCGGGTGATTCACGCGAGTGGATAAAAAAAAAACCGATATCATTTTCCGGCGAGAAAAACTTCTTCACGTCGAGCGCGCGCGCAAAGTCAACCTTACAAGAATCGTGTCTCGCGTTGTGCCTGAATCATCATCATCGACAGAATGTCCTCTGCATCTTACGTGCCGCATTCTCTTTTCTCTCTCTGCCCCCCGCCCCCTCCCCCTCCCCCCTGGTCTTTTTCTATGCGACTAGTTTGCGACGCTCGTCGTTTCGAACGTTGGCCTCGACGTGCGCGTCGCTCGTTCTCTCTCTTTTGATAGAAAGAGAGAAAGAGAGAGAGAGAGAGAGAGTATGATAAGTGACTGTTGACCAGCGAATAATTGCTCGCTGACAATCGATAAGTGCCGACCGTCTCGATGACCCTCGACCTCGGTTGCATGTGCTCGAAACATCATCTTCGTTTTCAAGATTCGATCCTACGAAGCTTTCCCCCCGTCTTTCCCGCATTCTTTTTATCTTCAATCGTCTATTTTCGCGCTCGAGTTTGTTCATAAAATGTATTTTTATATATTTTTAAGATTTTTCTAAATTATTAATATATACATATTTTAATTTAAAGGAGAAAAAGAATCTCGTGTCTGTTAGTAGAGGAAAAAAACTTCACATTGAAAATTGAATCGGAAGCTTAATCAGAAGCTCAGAAAGTTGACTGATTATCAATTACGCGATGATCGATAACTATTGATTTAGCGTCTTATCGCTATTTTTGCTCAACAATTAATCTTTTTATCGTATTAAATTTTTTCAAGTGACTGTGTGCATTCGAGGAAAGATCGAATGGATTTTTCCATATATATATATATATATATATATATATATATATATATATATATAATATTCTTATTATTATTATAACTTTTATCCACCCGATGAGACGAAGAACGTGCATATATAATTCGAACGAGGCGCTGAGATAGAGCGTTTATTTCGAGCGCCTAAATATTTAATTCCTTATATTCCGACTGTTATTATTGAAGGATATAAAACTGCGCTAAACGTTAGTACAAGATAAACTTGTCTGTACTTACTCGACATCTGCAGACCGAACATTACGAGGAAACCGAAGAGAATCGAGACGTATTGCCACAGTCCGGTTCGATGCTCCTGCAGAATCTCGAAGAACACCACGTAGAGAAGAGTACCAGATGCCAATCCCTGCGGGAAGACAAAGATAAGTATACAGATTTCATTGTTATTCGATTAATCCGCGGACGTGAACGTGTTTCGACGATTACTCCGTAATTTACAAATTTTCTCCAAAAACGCGCGCGCCGATAATTATCCGTTATTTTGCCGAAATCTTGCTCTACTCTTTACGTCGAATCGATTTTTTTTTCACCGAGACGGTGGTGATACTTGAAAGAGGTCGACTTGCCTGCAGTATCACGGCCATCGGTCCACTCGCGGCCGCGCTTCCGCCGCCGACCAACGCCATCCCGATGCCGATTCCTATCGGCGACACGACGGCGAACGTGCACGTGTAAATCACTGACAGATACGGCCTGGTTCGGGTAGCGAGCAGCTCCACGCCGATGCAGAAGGCTATGACGAATTTATGGGACGCCACCGCGAGGAACATGTACCTGCGAAATAATTCTCCGATTAATATCAATAATCATAATCTTGCAATTACATATATTTTTATATTTTTTATTTTTTTTTAATTATTAGAATTAGAATTTTTAATTATTAAAATCTTTAATAATTAAAATAATATAATTATTATAATTTAATTACCATACGTGATCGGCGGAGCTCTCTAGACCGATCGCCAGTCCCTCGAATAGCTCGTGCACGGATAAGCCGAGTACGATTAGTAATCCTCGCAGCGAACTTATCACGAAGTCATCGTCGGCGTTCGTTATCACCGGTAAATGGCTGTGGCCTCTGTAAATATTAAGAGACGATGAACTTTCTTTGCCCCCGCGAAGCGTCATCGCGCCCCGTCGATGAAAATCGTTATTTTCGCGATGAGGAAAAAAAAGTGCCATACGTGTGCGTGTGACCGTTGCTGACGCACGACGGTGTCATCTGGCCGTTTTCCACCAATTCGTTCGTGCTGCGATTCATGTCTTTCTTGTCGGTTATCTGCCGCTCCACTTGTCTCTTCCTCAGGTACGTGTGCACGGACTCCTCCACCAAATACATGATGAAGAACCTGCGGAGAGAAGGTTCGCGAAAATCAAAATTTATCGATCCATCCTTAAAATATGTAAAATCCGGGTATTTTATCGAAAGGATAGAGATTAAGCAGTGAACAAATTAATAATATATTACATATATTTAATATATTAATATATAAAATAATATATAATTATATAATATATCATATTTATATTAAAATAATATATTAATATAATAAATTATTATTAATAAAATAAAATATATTAATATATCGTCTAATTATATGATCGCACAAAATTAATTGCGTACTCGTAAAATCGCGACTGTATATTAACGATTCTAAAAATCTAAATTGAGTAATGAGTAATATTTTGTTTTTTTTTCGTTGCGGAGGAATCTTGCGCGTCAATGGAAAGATATTCGACCTTTTCTCTGGCGCGATTTTTTTCATTAATCTTAGCTCTGACACACGATGAGGCATCACAAAGGATCAACTCACCCGGCGCACGAGAGCATGTATGCCAATGGAAATCTGAGCGGCTCCATCTTGCCGTCGGCGACGAGATTTTCCACACCTTCCGCAACTTCCGGTATCAAATGGAGGAACGTTGTGCTGAAGAGGACACCTCCGCCGAAGCCGAGCAGGAGGCTCACAGTTCTCGTAGATCTGTAGGCACGGCATTTGATTACTTACACACTTATCTCACTAATTCGGTCGTACTTTTATCATCGTGGGGGATTCTTAAAAAACGATATCGGTGAAGTGCGAAGCGTGTCGTTTTATGTAATGTCACTTGGGATTACACCGTCGTAATCTTTCAAGTATCATAGCAAATATATACGCCTTGAATCGTTTACCCAATTTACCGTTCCACGTAAACACGAGTAAATTAACGATAAAACGGTGTGTCGATAAATATATAAATTATTTCCGATTTCTACATTTCTCTGGAAAAATTTTAATTTTTAAATATTTCTCGGCGTTAAATGTTTCCCTTTGTCGGAATATAAATTGTGTCGAAAATTTATCATTATGATTATTATCGCATGATTCATGGTGATATAATACAGTTGACTGATTGACACAGTTGCGATACTAAATACCTGAGAGCTATTACCACGATTTCTATTTTCTTAGAGTCATTAATATCGCTGTTAACGATCTAAAGAGAGCGATGTATCTTTTACCTGGGATTTTGTCCATTCAAGTCCCACTTGAACCATTTGGCCAAGAACATCGGTATGATGCCCATTATTGTGCTGACGCTGCACAAAACTACCATGGTGACAGCTTTGGCAGTTAGCACGTCTTTCGCCTTATGCGGGTCCAAGGAAAGATCATGATGATGATGTCCGTCGTCGTGATGATGCGACGTGTCGTTCATTACAGAGGAAAACAGTAAATCTGCCATGATGCCGAATTTCACGACTTCTCTCTCTGCAACAATTTGATAATAATGAATTCTATAAGTCACACACAATGCGAAAGGTATTCGTGAGGAATCAAAGAAAGTTTTCTCACTCTTACTTCGTGTCGATCGGAGATAGTACAAGTTTCTTTCAGGTCAATTTAAGACACACGAGAGGAGGGAGGGGAGGACCGAGGAATTTCAATATTAACTGATATCCCAGAGATAAGTGTGATTCCGTCGCTATATTCGATGGAAAAAAAAAAGTTAAATTTTTCAACAGTCACGTTCTCTCCGACCGATCGATCATCCGCGTCCAACTTTCCGGTCGTAAATTTACAGCTCGAAATGTCTCTCGAAATTCGTCTCACGGAGATGCGTGCCTAATCTTTTTCACGACAGACTTTTATCTGGGCATTCTTCGCGCAAATTTCTTACGATCAGCAGTTTAAACTCGTCAGCAGTAGACTCGCGTGCGCTTTTGTAACATATTTTATCTCTTTTTTTTTACGACGCAAGGAATATTTCGTTACATACATGAGAATTTGGTGTCAGTATGGCATTACTAAGAGAACGTTATATCCTCGTGTTTCTGCGCTTTTGACGTGCTTTTTTTTTAATATCAGCTGTGTAGAGTTTACACAACTCACACGACGTTTATACAATTCGTTGTAAGAAACTCGCGTCGTCGAGTACTTACATCTTCTTTTTTTTTAACCGCCCCAATCACTGTTGATTTTATCTCAATTAACTTAAAGTTGCCTCGCAACTTTGATAATCAAGATGGTTAGAAGTCAAGTTTTTTTATATAACTTCACTGATAACAGCGCGATTTGCCTTTCTAAAATTTACACATTTGAATAATTATCGCGCGATAAATGTCATAGATAAATGTTACCCGACAACAAAGATATAATATTATTGTGTCAAGGCTCCTTATCATAGGTTAATTGTGTGTTGTTCGATCAAAGTTCAGATTAGACCACCCGCGAGTGAGATGCATCATATAAAGTGGAAAACAATTCAGATCCGTATCTTTAGACAAATCTTTGGCGACAGTCTTTATTTATTTGACTTTATCTTAAAGAAGAAAAAAAATGTGAATTTTTGGATATTAACTTGGATATAATCAGACTCTCTCAGAATTCGACTTTTCGGATAAAGATAATTACGAATAATTTCTCCTGTAAAAGTTTTCCGACAGTTTTGTAATAGTTTTCATCGTATCTCTAAAAACTTGTATTTGCATTATCTCGGTAATATATGATAATATTTATCTATTACCGCGTTACTTCAAAATTTGAACAACTTTATTATGTCTTTGCGACGTAACTTGTTTGATAGGAATTATGTAATTTGCGAGATGAGCGGATGCTGAACTTTTCCGAATATGTGAATTTTGGAATGCTCGGAGATTTATTCGAGATCCGAAACAATCGAGTCTTAATTGCTAGAAAATTAGATTGCACTAACGGCGTAGCGTGCAATCGCGGCAAAAAGCTGTTTCAAAACGATTCGATGTTGAGAAAGTAATCAACGAGCGACACGGTTTCGTGAAATTTAATAATAAAACTGTCGAATTATTGTCGAAATTACCGATTCAATCTTGTATTGTATCAAAGTTGTATATTATTATTACGTATTATTATATGCGAGCAATTAATTTGTTTGTGAAATATACGTATAGTTTTTATATCGTAATTAAGCTATCGAAAAATGTAAGAAATGTACATTTAGATAAACTAATTGCGCGGAAAAGACATATATAACTAGTATGTTTAGTGCGTTATATTATATTTGAATTTGATATGAGGATTTCTAAAAATAGCGTGTATTATTTTACACGCCTCTCCGAAAAAATGCGTCATGATAGAAAAATCGAAAAATTCAACGCGCGTAATCGAGGAATCGATAATCTATCTCATTTATTCGATATATTTGTACCTCCTTGGACGTTTTCCTTCGGCTTTTCCCTCGCGTTCTCCAAGTATTCTGCGGTCAAATCAAGAGAAAGAGAGTATGTTTTCAACACCGTGTATAATCGTGACAATCGACGCACTACTAATCGCACTGTCTTTTCCATCCATATATATACACGGTGTGTCATATCGTTCGATATCGTCTGTCGGTGATTTTCATCGCCGGGGGCGTCGCCGGCGATAACGCGGATAGTAACGGCGGATCCGTCGTTGGTGGGCATTACGTACATTAGACATAACACTTATGAAACGTATCCCAGATAGCGATATCCCGTGCACGTAATTTGACTTCAAAACAACGTTATTCGACGTCCAAATCACGCGCGCTTGCTACCTGGGATGTGATAATGTCCGGGTGTGTTTCCTTCGGAAACGATAATGATCGGTCGCGATTAAGCCTTCTTGTCAATGAACGGGCATCCGGATACCCAAAGCAACTTTAAATGTTAAAAAAATATGTCGAAATTTTTCTCCGCCCGAAACAAAATGCCAAGGGTCTTTGTATTCGGAAACCTCCTAAAAATATAAGAAGAAAGAATGTTCGATGCCCTGCAGCTGCTGTAAAGAAATTGTCGCAGTGCAATGGTGTCGAAGACACGCATTGGTACCCGGATACCCATTGATGGAAAGGTGAAAAATAATGCATTGACAGAAGGGTTAAAGGATATAAGTAATCGATGAGAGACGGCGCTGTATCTTTCGACGATTGAATAATCCGGACAATACCGTAAAAGAAAAAAGAACAAAAAAAAAGAATAGGGAGAACGCGTCCTTAAATTTAAAATTATATATTTTATATCTATTTTAATCGCGGGGAGGAGAAAGAGGACGAGAAAAGGGAGATTGTTGCGAAAAAACTCGGTCGAGACATGGGAGTCGCGAATTCTTGCCGGTCGCAAGATCGCGCCGATTTAACGGCGCGAATTAACGGCGCTTGTTCGGTTGCAATCGATGCGAGAACGGAGCGGGCACAAGTGGTAGTAGCCTTTGAAATGTTGCGGCACGCTACTTATGTTAGGGGGGAAACGAATGTAGTGAAAGTGCATCGGCGACGTGACCCTCTGGCGGATGGAACAAAAAAAAAGCAAGAGGGATGTAGAGAGGGGGAGGGGAAAGGACGGAGCGATTTCTGTGTCGTTCAAGGTAAACCCGAGGCGATCGGCCGCATACCTAGAAGAATGCAAAAGAAGTAAAAATGTTTCCCATCGCGTTTCTCGAAATTTTCAAATCGACCGACAACACTCCCCGGTAAAATCATTAGCGGAAAATCCTTAGCGTTGAATTCTCGCGGGAGTGAGGTCATCGTCGAAAATCGATTGTTTTTTTTTCTTTCCTCCTGCTCATCGCTTGCATTTTGTAATTGATTTGAGAAATATTCATCATTTAATATAGACGCGTGTTATTCCGTTGCCTCGCATCGCGATTATGTTCGAGAGATGTTTCCTTTATTCCTCCCTCTCTCTCCAGCCGCTAATCCATGAATTATTTGAACAGTTGATACGGTCACCTATATATTTCTATACGGCTGTGTAATCGTGAGCCTCTTTGTACAAATACAGCTGTTGATTATGCATCGCTATCGTAATCCACACATGTATGTGCGATTAATTACTGATATTGGTATTCGAATCACATGGCGAGATCCCTCGCCCGATTTCAACTTGGAATAACTAACGGATTATTTAGTATCATAAAGTGCAAGATAACTTCATTGTGTGGGAGATTTTCTTGTCTACATTCGAAATATTGCGTCACTAAAGCTTATTAATATATATATATATAATACTATTACATTGCAGATTATATTAATTATAATATAATCTCAATACACACTTTATTGTGCGAATAAAAAATATAAATCATAAGTATAATGTATGACGTGACAGACTTCAGCAATCAATCGAATAAAAAAAATTGTTATTAATATAAAGAATAAAACTGGAGTCTCACATCATCAACAGCATAAACTCGCTACTGCTCTTGATGATATGAGAGACTTCAGTATTATTCTTTATATTAACAATAATTTCTTTTTTTCTATTCGTTTGACTGCATTGCGGATATATTTATGTATAATCTCTGTTAATATATATATTATTACGTTTCTTATTATAACCGCGCTGAAGATGAGATGGATCCAAAAAAGGGACCGGAAAACGTACGTTAATTATTACTTACGACTTATATTTTTGATTCACAATAAAGTGTATGCGTCCTACTTACTACGCTCTGGCTCATGTTGCATTTTTTACTTCTTTTTTATATTGAGGAGAGCCTTTATAATTGTATTATATTAATTATGTTTTTCCGATCTAGACATATGGATAATTTATAATCTTCTCGCTGGCTCTCGTTGCCATTTTTTTTTTTTTGCTTTTTTTCATTATATTCAGGAGAGTCTTTATAATTCTATTATATTAATTATATGTTTTTCCGAGACATATGGATAATTTGTAATCTTCTCGGTTAATCGTTTTGGAAATACCTACTCGAATAGGGTGTGTGGTAAAGACGTCACGGCTTCTAAATGCGGACATGGACATCGTCCAGTGATAAATATACACGTTTTCAAATCCGAGAAGGAGACGTCATATCTTAACGTTAACATTTCACCGGCCGGTCGTTTTGGAGTCGTTTCCCTCGCGCGAGAAAATTGCCGTAATCGTATCACAAAATTTCACCTTATCGAGAACATTTTTTAATAAACAAGTTAAATTTTATCGTATTACGTCGAATTTATCGATAAAAATTTTTTTTTTTATCAATTTCACAATTTATCTCAGCGCTTTCTTTCATCTCGAAAAGATATCTGTGTTGACGTTTGCATTCTGGGAATTTTCACGAACACGCGGAATCCTTTCTCACGCAAAGGGAAACTGTTAATCATCGATCGTAATCGTGTGGCAATTTTATTTTATCGATTACGAAATTTTTTGCAATAATAAGAGAGTTTCATTGTCATCGTATTATATTGAATTTATTAAGAATTTTTTCGAAGGCGTCTTCTCTCACCTCGGAAATTTATCTTATTTGCATTTCACTGGCCGGGAGTTTCCCAGGAACGTGGGGAATTCCCTCGTGCACACGCAGGGAGAACCGTAATAAGTACAGCTCGTGTCTTATAAGCGTATGTGGCACACGCGTGTTACTTAATATGCGATACGAGACGCGTGTCGGTTTTGTTTGTTAATGTATATACCTACGCGTGATTCAGAATCTAGCATAACTCGCAGACATCGCGGATATTTCTGGTTTATTCACCGTACAATCGTCAATGTCACTTGTAGCAAATACGGGATATATTAATAGCAGTATGCTAATGCTATTCGTCACTTTTTCCTCGAAACGCCGAAAATTAAATCGAAAGACACACTTGGGGGAGAGTAATATACGTATTTGTGTCTGACTTAACAATTAATTTCAACGAGGACTTTATTCATCGGAATAAATATAATATGAACAGAAAGGAACGAAAAGGGATTTAACATTAATCGAAATAAAGTCAATCGAAGATCATAAACATTCCTAACTGTTTTATAAATCCAACTCCGTCCAATTCAGCTATTGTGTAAATGAAATACGTGACTTATTCGAACAATACGGGCGTCTCAAAATTTCAGGAAGCTTCGTGTTATTTATAATGGCATGTTCTGTAGTATATTTACTTTCCTCTTACCTCGAATCGCGCAGAGACTCTTGGACGAGGAAGAGGCGAGGAACCTGCGCCTGTCTTCAATAACAGATACTGCACGTTTGCCAGTCGTTCAATCCGAAGAATATGCGTCGTCGAAAATTGAGCACTGATGATCACACACGTTCGTCGACGTCGACGAAAGGAACGAACGTAATTCGCAAAACGCCGCGGTGTAATCGAATTAATTGATCGAATCTACCATCGTCAATGACGAATTTCTGACGGATGATGAGGCACGATTCGGCCTGACGATTCACGAGGGAGAGAACGTCAACAGAAGAACAGTCTCTTCGTCGAACCTGAGAATCAGCACTCTCGCGAAAGCATCCTGCCGACGATCGTTCAAAGACTATCGGATATATATATATATAAAAAAAAAAAAATCGATGATAAATAATTTACACGATTACGATTTTTTACGATGTTCTCTCGCAAGAGCGAGCAACTATCCTCGGCGGGAGAAAAGAAACTGACGGACGAGTGACGAGAAACGGAATAGCGGACGCCGAGGACGCGCCGGTGACTTTAAATGGGAGGACACAGACTCTCGGAAGGGATCGGAGCGCGGAATACGCGAGCGAGAAATGAGAAGCACATCGTGAGGAGAGGTCTCTCGTCGTACCTGTGCCTCGTTTCTCCGGCGTCCAGGATTCCCCTCCCTTAGGTGGGGAAACATAGCGGAGGACTCGGTGGTGGGCGAATGAATTCACGTGAATTCATCCCCCGATCACGCATGACGTACGTACGTGACGTGAGAAGAGGGTAGGGAGAGGGGGGAGGTGGGAGAGGGAAGACGGAGCATCATCTCCGAGTACGGAATGCAGTTAACGACGATCGAATAATCGGCCGGAATGCCAAAGCGGCGCCGTCGCATCTCTCTTTCTCTCTCTCTCTCTCTCTCTCTGCTCCTTCTCTTAGCGCGATTATCTTTTCCTTCGCGCCCCCGTTCACCGCATATTATTACCGTCCATTCAACGGAATTTCCGGGGCAGGAAAAAGAAAAGGAAACGATCTCGCGGATAATAAGGGGAGCCGCTCGCGTGCCGGACCTCCGAGACCTACGATTCTGTTATCCGGCGGTTTTTATCCGGAGGTTTATAGACCAGAGATCTTGACGCATAAAAAGCGTCTTTAACTAATTGTGAAATATGTCCCCTTATTGATATGTTAAGTATTACGTAACATAAGGATGATAAACCGAATAAGGTTTAACTCTTTTAAAATTATACGACGCGGTCGTATAATTTTCTATAATATATTTGACAATTATTCATTTAATTAAAATTAAAAATGAAAAATTATATACATATATTAAATTTCAATTTAATTAAAAATTATTTAGCAAACAAGTTCAACGCATTCTTTTATTTTTAAGTGATATATATTTATTGTTACTATATTGTTAAAATTAATTTAATTGTTATATTATGATAACACACACTCTCTCTCTCTCTCTCTCTCTCTCTCTCTTATTAATTAAATTGAGTCAGATAATATATTGTAATTTTGTGCGTGTATGTGTGAAGTTTGTTTGTGAATTTTTCCTTCATTTTGCTATTCTTGGAAGAGCATCGAAGAACATTAAGATATCGAGCGAATTAAAAAAAATAACAGCATCAACGCGTTATCGTGACTGTAAATTTCGGCCTTTCCAGAATCGCAAGTGTTTTTTCAGTTTGACATGATACGGTTCCTGCTTATTCTTCACTTCGTTTGTCTGTTTTAATTCAATTATCGCGTAATATTTTCTCTTCTGCGCGTCATAGTTTTATAATAGAATTCCATAACGTCACCGCGTTTTCATTTTTTTTCGCTGACGCCAAGTACTTTTGCGAAAAGGAAAAAAATGTGATGACTCAAAAAGGAGTTTGTCTCTATACGAAATAAAATACCTACTTACTTTTTGCAAGTCGAGAATCAACTTTAGCATTTTTTTCCGACTTCTCTCTCTGTTCGATTATTTCGTTAAAATCGGGAACGTTTGGTCAACCGCGAAAGGTATAGAAAGAAATTCAACAATCCTCGATTTCGAAGTTGAAGAACTGCCGTTCACACACGCAACGAATTATTATTTTTAATATAAATAATAATAAATATGAGCCAAAGCGCGAGACAAAGGCGCAAATAAAAATCTCCTAATTAATTTTAGGCACTATTTAATAATTAAAATTAAACGTTTCGGGCCATCTTCAGCAATTAAAAGTAGATGAAAAAAACAACAGTATGTTTTATGCGATCATAAATGCGCATGGAATCCCGGAATTCCCTGCGCAAAATTATTATTCTTTATATTTAATAATTTACTTTTTGATTCCTGCTAAATCCATTAGAATTATCGGAGCGATTCACGCGCGTTTATTGCACAATACAATTCTTTTCTGCGTCGAACATAATTATTTACGTAATGAATTTGAATATCTGATGTAATCTCGCAACCTCGGCATCGCAACGTCTGCCGCGGATATTCGTGCATAAGCGCGCGATATCAAACGCATCATCATCATCATCATCATCGTGTCCGCCGTCCGAAGCAGAAGATAAATCGAGTGTTAAATCGCAATTAGCTTGTCCGCAGCTAGCTCTCGCTCGCGAATTTCATTCGCAGTCGATCGAACGTCACGTCAGGTCGTTCGTCTTCGCGAGGTGTTCTTCGTGACATCGCTCTTGCGATAAAAATAAAAGACGCCGTAAACAAATCCGGTGTCGGCGAAGAAATACCGCATATATTTCACGCTTGTTACGCAAATATTCATAGTCACGTCTAGATGTGAACAGAAGAGGATTTACGTTCTTTTTTGTACCTAATGATGTTCGTTGTTTTGCTCGCGCGAAAAAAAAGTTAGGTAGCGTGAGTCACTCGTTTTGTTTAAAAAAAATATATATTTGAACGCAAAGTCTAATTTATATTCATTACAATCGATTGTCGAGAAAAAGAGGAAAATTAAAGATTGTTTAATAATTATATTTATTACAATCGGCTGTCGAGAAAAAGAGAAAACTTAAAAATTGTATGCATAAAAAACGCTTTCTGAGTATAAACATAACGCACAATATTATTTTTATTTAGTTAAATTTTCCAACTTTGCCAGTCTGCGAATAAAAACGAAATATTAGGATATACGAATTTTTTATTATCCTTGACATTTCAAATTGGAGCAATCGGTACTTCTGTAAGGAGAGTGTTGTTAAGAGATGTGATAAATTCTATCTTGGTACAATTTCCTTCTTTATCGCTTTTGGGAACTTCTATTAGACCTTTGAAGAACAAACTCTCGCGAGAGAGAACGAATGCGACGCAGAACATGACTGACATAATCGCAAAACAAGAGTTCAATGTCAACGAACTATTTGTCGCAGAATTTAATTTGAAATACAGCATTACGCAACGATGATTTCGATCAAATCGCTAATCAAACAATATGTTGTTTTTCTACTGATATTGCATGAGATGTCTCTTTCTGATGTTTGCATGTTTACCTGAAATGTTTGTCGAGATAACTATAGATAGAACAATATTACTCATTAAATATCAATCACTCGTCGATATAAAAGAACAACTATTGTGATCCTCAAATCCTATTTTTCTTTCTCTTATCCGCTTATCGATATCAAAATTATATCTCTGTGAATCTTACACTCTGTACTGTGGTCTCGACTTATCTAACAATTAGTTTGCCCCCTACATATATCAATTTAATTCATAATTGCATAATATTGCAATTAATCTATCTGGACTACAAAAATAGTAAATAAGAAAATACGAGGAAGTAAGATATTCTTTCGCGTTTTCGAGAAATAGTCTCGAAATAGAATATCACCGAGTGTATCATTTCGGATTCCGGGACAGATCGTACGGCGTGTTTGCGGAATCGCAAGATAAAAATAAAAAGTCCCCGTTCTTTCGCCGAGCATGCACTTTGTGTCAAATAATGCTACTCGCGCGAGCGCATCTAATGTGCTCTGTGGTGTAATTTCGCGGTAAATAAATTGCTATCGAACGACGAGGAAGGAACCGGCTTCCGTGCTTCTTGGCATCGTGATGTTCGCGTTGTAATTTCCTACGTTGCGTCCGTATATACATGTCACGACAAAATTACGCGTAATGATAAAGATGGGAAACGACTATCGGGATTATGCGACTATTTTTCGAGAGCATTCCCGAGAGACGGGAATTTCCGAAATACGGTTCTAAAGAGTCCAATTCACATTAATCCATATACGATCAAAATCGATACGTACATACAGTCTGCGTAAATAAATTATATAAATTATGATTATAATTATAATTTAATGTCGCGAGTAATAGACGGCGATTATTTTCAAATCTCTCGTTGATAATCAAACTTATAATTAGTTCTAATTCTTTGTATGTACAAATAAATAAATAAATTTTATTCATAATTTAATTGATTTAGTGGACAGTAATGTGCGACGATGAGGACGCTATTAAAGGTAATCAACGTCGGCTTAAGGATTCGGTCCAAGTCGATCAACAAGTGGCGATAGCTGAGCGAGTGTTTGCCATCCCGATTCGCTCCTCTGCTATCAAATTTCGTTTATTTTCGAAATGGAAAGCGCGCTGCTATTAATGACGGTGGGCGCTGATGACAGTCGCAGCGTTCAGAAAAAGAGTAAAAATAATTCTATATACTGACTAATCTGCTGTCAACACTTTGCGGTATATTCTACGTAGAATACAATATTATCAACCGTTGGATACGCGATATTGAATGACTTCATGTAACTTGAACAGGCTCCAGAAGATATCACTACGTTGGATTTCATTCATCATTTTTGCAAAAAAATGGTGAATGTATCTTGCCTCTTTATAAAAGACAGAGTTGGATAAATTAGCTGTTATATAAAAACTGTAAACTGCACAAACTTACACAAATAATGAAAAATTATTATAATTATCAATTCGAGATATATGATTTAAAGTATTCCGAATCGTTTCTATTTCTTCAATATATTGTAATTAATATATGTGATATATGTGTTATATAGATTAATGTATTATGTTGATAATATTATTCTATATTTTTTTTATACTCTTATTCTGTATAATAATTTGATATTTACAGAAAAACTACATCCATCTTCATAATAGTCACATCTCAACATCCAACGAATTGCATCAATCAATTATGTCAGCGCTGTCATCCGTTAAAGCCTGTTCGAAAAACAGAATTTTGCGAATTCGTATTTTATTTTATCCTGAATTTTATCTCTAATTGAATTTTATCCTTTATTTTATCTCTAAATTGCACCGCACAAATTTCTACTAATTGATAACTCCATGATATTTCATGTATTATTTTTTTCAAAGATATTAAGAGAAACAATTCTTTCGCAATATTTTGGAATATTTTATGTTTCATCAAATTCTAATTAATAGGTGTGTTTTGGAAATTATTTCATCAATAGACGCAAATACAACAGTAACTAATTGTAAGACCAGTATCTGGTCAGACAAACGCGAAATCTCCCTCTCTCCTTTTTACTGTCATTCCTCCTTTCCCACATCATTATTCTTCATTCATTATTTGTCATTGTCACCCTGTCGCTCATTGGTGAATGAACGCGAGCAATTGAACGCGTTCGGCGCAAGACTGACGTAAGTCCATAATTCATAATTTATAAGATCCACATTGAATAATTCGGCCTCACTGATTGCAGGCTCATTTCGTTCTTTATTATTAGAATCATTCGGTTCCACGCGACATTATCGATGGATTTCGAGCATATCGGAGCATGTTGACATTAGCGCGCGTGCGCAGAAATTATTCAAATTCATTAAATTCGCAAAGTTCGTATAAATTATAAAAAATTTAATCTTACAGATTATACGAATCAATTTTGTAAATCTCTCGCTCTATCATACTATTTGTTCGAAATTGGTGACGTGACGGAGAATGATCTGTATGATTCGCATTTCACAGATGTATTAACAGACAATTCAATCTTACGGATGTATGTGTGTGTGTATGTGTGTATATATGTGTGTGTGCGCACTTTATTCCCCCGCGCGTTGAATCGTGAACGCTCTGCGATTCTTTTGACATTGCGAGGGATGTATCATATTGGGATCACCCCGGGGTACCACCGGGTGCGAGCGATGATAAATAATTAGCCAAAAATTAACCATACAGAAAATAGAATCTGAGCTCTTTTAGTAATATTAAAGCCAATAAAATTGTCACTAAAATTAATTTATTACCATCCCCTAACAAATAGATATTTTATCCCCTATAAATAAATATTAACATAATTGATATCAATAATTCAATATCCCCAATTCGATTACATAAGACCGTCATTAATCCTGAATTATATACGCTGTATAAAAAATCACAAGACAATAAGAAATTAAACCTAACTCATCTCATCCAAATAAAATTCTAATTAAATTCGAATATCTGATAACTATCAAAAAATATCATTGACAAAATAAATAAAATTACTAATTTAATAAATCGATCAATAAAAATTTCTCCTCTTATATAAATTATTCTACATGATATAATTATTGATGAGAGAGATTAACATAACAAGTCTAATAAATAAACATGAAACTCAATCAATCAAAATAAATAATTCTACATTAATTGAACTAAAATTAAATAACAATCACTCTGTTATAATCCCCAAACCTAACAAATATAATAATAATCTTCGTACAAAAAAAAAATACTAAAAATACTATTTATGTCAGAAATGAATAATTAATTAAATTATTAATTATTTACCATCGCTTGCACGATGATCATCTACCTACCTACGTACGTGGTGTTGGCGCGATCGCGGCCGTTTGCCGCGTGGCATCGGCGGAAACGGCCGTTGATCGCCGAGCTCGCTCGCTCGCTCGTTCGCTCGTTCACTCCGGCAAGGCAACCCAACACGACAGTTGTATGTCGGATTTTGTGCCGCGCGTTGTAGTTTCGACCCGGCTGCCTGGCTGGCTGCCTTTCGCACGGTGAGACCGCTCTCGGTGAGTAAAACCTTGCTCGATCTTTCAGAAATCTCGCCTCGCCTGTCCATCCCTGAAATCGATCCGCGAATCGATCGCGCGTCGAAGACCCGATTATTTCGCACCTTCGCTCGAACGAGCGATTATTTCGACAGCTGTCAATAAATCAACGGTAACAGTTGTTGACCTCGCGACGTTGTGTTCGTCCAGTTTCGATGAATTGAATTTGATTCGGAGATGATCAACTGTGCGAAAGTAAGAACAACAAACACCGGTCGCTCGGACGAATCGGAGCAGCTTGTGTCAACGAACGTCGGTATTCAAAGAGAGCCAGTATCATTCTTTAGAAATACGGTCAATGCTATATAAAGGACCTTATCTCCTCTATTTAAATAATTTGCTTCTGAATAAGAGCTCCGAATTTGGCCTTAACGCTGCCGAGTGGAAATTCGCGACGTTTCGATCACTTCTATTTTACAAGATACGCGAAGAATATAATGATAACTCGATAGAGCGAGAAAGAAAATTCTAGTTATCGTAGCATATTGGATCAACGATAATTTATCGGTGAGAATGATTCAGAAGCGCGTACCCAAGTTTTACGTAACGCGTATTATTTCTCTCTATATATGCGGTGCGGTGAATCGGAGCGGGAACGTAGGAAAAATTGCCGGACGAATTTTTGTTTTCAACGACCGGCTCTAATCTAGTCCGTGATTAGGGGAGTGGAACGATAAAAAAGGCGCAGGTGCAGTGCGCGAATGCAAAAGCGCGACGCAACGCGCGCGCGAGAGAATTAGTGTGTGAACCTGCGTAAGCGCCTACGTAAAACTATCCGGGAGTTACGAGAAGGGGGCGAGAAGAGGGACGAAAAAAGGGGAATGAAAAAAAAAAAAAATTGCACGAGAGACGATGCATCACTCGCTTCGCTCTCGCGATATGGCGAAATATCGCGGGGCGAGCTTTCGCAAAAACAGCCGCGTAATTATACTCGACGTCGACGGTGCGTGCATCGCGTTTTTTTTTTTTTTTTTTCCTTCCTCCCCGATGCGTTCTCTCTCGCAACGGCGTGTCTCTCTTCCGCAAGAGCGGGAGAAAGTGATCGCGCGGCGATTTCGGATCATCCTGATAACGATAAAACGCCATTGATAGTGATTGACGCGCGAAAGAATTCTCCTCCTAGAGATAAGAGCTCCGGATACATTATATAAAAAATCGGAGTATAAATATGACCGACCGATGGGTGTTTAAAGAATTAATATCCGAATTTGTTCCTCATTTTCGATACACTCTTATTGCGATTTTTGTCCTTATTATAATCTTTCGACATCGAAAGTGTTTCCCGATTATACTTTGTAATTTCTGATTACACCTTCAATATTTCTTATCGAGATTATGACGCCCAGCGTATAACGTAGCTCTTTCCGAGACCAACTTTAATCGTTCACGCTACATGTCGTATTAATTGAGTGCTCCCCTTAATTGGGATACTTAAACCAATTTCACGATTCCTCGGAATTCTTCCCGTCAAACGAGAAGACGTTGCATATTATCCCACTTCACACATAAATCATTAATTTCAGATCTCGAAGAAGCTTGATTTATCCCCGAGTGCTTTCAACACACAATCGAACTTGTGAGAGAGAGAGAGTCTTTTATATACATCTTGTAGAGCGATATATTTGTTCGCAATGACATTGGGTATTAATTAATGTTAATTTCGCGGATTATTCCGACCTCTTGCAACTTGCAACAAAGCATATACGAGAGGAACAATGCGCTATTATGTTTCGCCATTTGCTCGTCTCACGCTTCGCGACACGTGCGAAAGTCATCGAAATCGGAGACGTTTTACTTTACGTTTCTCTCGTCTCTTTAGCGAAAGTAAGTCGCGGCGAAAGCGAATTTAACAGAATCGAGATTATCCTTCTCCGCGCGTTTGTCCGCCGCGGAAAAAAAGCGTCTCACTCTTTTCGTGGATCAGCCGAGCGTTTTATGACGTATGACAGACATGCGCGTTACGTAACCGCGGGAAGAGAGGAATCGCTCCGATACTTTATACGTGCACGTAAATGGGCGTGCGCTGCCGTGAGAGACGAGGATACCCGTGACTCACGCACTTCTCTCGATCCCGATCGTGTGTACTTGAACGTGAATCGTCGATCACTTCCGATACCGGTTCTCTTTTCAGAGCGAATCGTGGGCGAAAAATTTGCATCAATGATTCTCTCTCCGTTAAGATTAGTTTCCTTTAGTCGCGCGAAATAATACATTGTTAATGAGAAATTTATTAAATTAAATAAATAAATATAAAAATAGAAATATAAAATAAATTAAATTAATGAGAATATTTAAGGGATGATAATTAATGCGCCAATGAGAAAAATTACGTATTGTCATTACTGTTGCCAATGAGATGATGTAATGTACTTACACAGCGCATTAATTATCATCCCTCAAATATTCTTATTAATTTAATTTATTTTATATTCATTTAATTTTCTCCTGAAAAAATTTACGCATTAATTGTCACGACTGTTACGAACAATGATACTGCGCGGAATAATATACAGGTTAAATTAATAATAATGTCCGCAATTATCTCGTGAAATTGACCGAGCATTGTTCTGCATAATATATATCGAATTGGATTGAAATGAGGTGCAAAATATGCGCAGCTGGATTAATCAGTGCAAAATACCGAGCGGAACTCGATGCAAATGGGAGACGGCGGGACCGAAAGCTCGACCCACTGCACTCGATTTAATCACCAAGTGTTCTCGATGACAGGCATGGTGCGAAGGTTGTTCCAATTAATGTTAAACGATGTAAAACGCGACGAAATATATCGAAGCGAGCAATCTCTGTCTCGCGCGAATGACGAATTTATTATAATTTAATCGCATTTGCCGAAACTGATGTTTATTATTGGAATATAATTTTCACTCTAAGAAAAAATATTTTATCATTTAAAAATGTGTATTCTCAAAAATTTAAATATTCGCGTTTCACGTTTTGCGTTAATAAAAAAAAAAAAATATTATTCTTATAACGAACGGGGAATTTTTAATAACGCAAATTAATGAACCGATATATTTTGAAAAAATGCGATATAAATTCGAGGATGACATTTCTCTTTTTCTCATTTTAGTAGAAACTTTTGGACACTTTGTTCCCGATTCGACGCGCGAAAATACTTAATATATTCTCTCGAAAAACCGGGTCGCGATCAAATTCACGGACGATGTTTGTTTCTTTTTTTTTGTGTATTTTGGCCACGGTGGGGGAAATTCGTTGCGCGCTCACGCGTGTCTCCCCGTTCTGTTCTGTATGCCGGTCCCACCTGCCGTTTCCTGCTTCCTCTCGTATCCCTTTCATTCCCTTCCGACGAATTAGGGAGCGCGACGCACCTCCGCACGCAAAGTGCATTTGGCATTGAAAAAAAAAAAAAAGCACCGATCTCTCTCCCATCGGTCGACGCGCGACTATCTTTATTAAAGCGTGAGCGTGAGGTCGCGAGAGAAGGCAGAGAGCAAGCCGCACCTCGCTCCGGAGAACAATGCGCGGATTTAAACACGTCGAGCGGAAAGAAGGACGCCGCTGAGAAAAGGGCTCCGAGGATCGATATCTCCGCTGCAGACCGCGGATTGAGAAGAAACGGGAAAAAGAGAAAAAAAAGGGTTAATGACGAACGCGGAAGGGAGAGAGAAACGATGCAACATCTGGACGTTACGGTTTCTTACTGCTATATAGTAGAAGAAGGTGAACGAACCGATCCTCGAACGAACGATTCTTCGCCTCTTTTTCCCTCTCTCTCTCTCTCTCTTTGCGATGTGCATCTTGCGCTCTCGGCACGCAGAAGATTGCTTCGGATGCCTTACATGCTTAGGCGCCGCGACCACGTGTTGCAACCATTGTCCGCTTCATTCGGGTGCATCGTTTCGGGTAGAGTCGATTAAATTTGAGCAGGAGAATTTCAGGGAAAATCGCGTCTCGCTGCCGTTATGTCGGCCCTGTTTACGCTGCGCGATCCACGTTCCGTGGATGAGAGAGCGATGCAAAGCGCGACGCAGCGCAGCGCTTGCCACGATGCAGACGACTCGCCGCGAGTGTCCTGGGGATCGACGCAAGGATTTACCGGTGGCTTTTACCGTTACGATATCTCTAACGGGAGATGCGACCGGTGAGAGAATACGACAGAGGGAACAAGGCAATTTCTCTCGCGCTTTCCAGATCGGCCGCGCACAGTTTCAGACAGTCGACTTCGACTTCGTGATATTTATGCATATTAAATAAGCGAGTGTAATCGCGGAAATATCTGTTTCCTCAGCCGCACCTCAGTTAGAGTACAGCTTAAACTTAACTTTCCTTTCGACGTGTGTCTCGATATTTTATTTCAATTTAAAAAAAAAAAAAACCTACGCAGAGTACAGCCAACGCGCGAAAGATGAGGACTCGATTTCACGCATATTTCGTATAATAAATAGAAGAAAAAATAAAACGGGATAAATTATGCACATTTTATACATCTTACCCGGCGCTTGCTTCTCTAAGCAGAAACGCGTTACATTCGGATGCATTCGTATGCAAATGCAGTAGTTTGCCGCGGGGTTAGCGCACCCGCGTGTTGCGGCGCGCAAGAGGACGGATGTCGGAGCTTTTTCGAAATTCTGTCACGGCGCGGCGGCCGCGCGCGGAGCGCGTGTAAAACGCGAGACGCAACGGCTCGTGACGACCTTTTGATCACGCAGTCACGACTGTCGATCGTCGAACCTGTGGAAACCACCGAGGAAAATACATGCGTGCGCGGCTATTTTTTTTTTGTCGTTAGCGAACGACGACGACGACGCGTTTTGCGTGTTTTTCTCTACCTATCCGCCTGTCTGTCTGTCTGTCTGCCTGCCTGTTTGATTTTATCGCCGCCTGCGCAATCTCAGAGCGTGTCCGCCGCGCCGCGCTGAACTCGAAAATCATCGCGAAAGAATCATCGCGTTACGTAATCGAGAAAATTGTCTCCGCATTACGCGCGATACGGACAGGTGGACGAAAATTGACGAGTAATGCCATTACGTCGTTACGATAAAAAAGAAATACATAGACGTGCTTGCATTTTTTTCTTTTTTTTTTTAACAAGGATCCGGAAATATGCAGTAATGATAATCTTTATCGCGCAAGAGTAACGTACAGCAGGCAATAGTGTATTGTTTTGCAACAAAAAGCGAGGCTACAGCTGGCGTGCTGATATAATGCCTAACGATAAAAAAAGATGTAAATTTGTGTATACGTATATAGAAGTTGATGAAAGGAACTGAGACGGAAATACCTACATGCTCAAGCGACATAATATATTTCATGGCGATCAGCTATCAGTGTACATAATTATTTATTTTAATTTAAAGTCTAATTTTTTAAAGTTTTATTCCCAAGGAAAAATCTCTAAATTGGCTAAAAAATATATCGTTAAATTTTTGGTGACGAATTGTGGGATATCCTGTATATTGCACACATAAAACAATAATCTTAAAAGTGGCTCTCGAAAAATCTAGTTGAAAAAAAGAATTGTATTATTATATCATATTGTACTTTATCAAGTAATTTTTCGGACAGACTCCTTAATTAACGCACGGAAAGAGATATAGTTCAAACCAGACCGTAGTTTGATAATATCAAGTTCGTTGTTTAAAGAAGGAAAATACCCAGACGATGCAGCTGCACCGTACAGTTTCGACGATGAGTAACGACGATTATTTCGAGCTCGCAGTCGCACCTTCCGTCATCGCGTTATCTCGATAACGCATCTGTGATAAGCGATAAATTAGAGCACAGAAATTTAATTTTTGCGTCGACTGTCGAGCCGAAAATGGAGAACTAACTAAGAGCCTAAAATACGAACGGCGTTAACATCAAAGCGCGAATCTAGCTTTATGAGAACTAGCTGTTCGAACAACGGATAAGCTTTCCGTCATTACTGCAGAATTGTCTTCCGCGATCATTTGAAACGATCATTACGCACGTACAGGATGTCCCAGAATCAACAATCCTAACTCAACTGGCAGTAAAAGATCTTTTCGAATGCTCGATTTCAGATAAAACGGAATTTTCCATGAAGCGCACAAAATTAATTAAGTAAATTTTTATTTGAAAAAAAGAAACAGGAAGAAATATTTTTTAAAATATTAATATTAATATTTAATATTTAATTAATTTAATATTAATATTTAATATAACAAAATAGAAATATTTTAAAAAATATTTATATCTTGTTATATTAAATATCAATATTTTGAAAAATATTTTCACGATTCTCAAAGTCGTATCAGACTGAAAGAACCTTTCGTAAAGGTCCGCAAGTCAACTTTCCGACTATCGGATAGCAAGATTCTGCAATTTCATTCTCATATATTTACATATACTTTGACAACACGCACTGATAGCAACCGTTTATCACAACCACTTATCCAAAGCTATCTAAATACACGCGAGAAGTCTCTCCGTTCTCGCCGCTTACGTTCTTCGTGGATTCGCCGGCCTTTATCGACCGCCGTGACACTTTTGTTGCTTCATCCGTCAATAATGCACAGCCTGAAATAAGACCGCGGGACTAGACGAGTGCTAAGAATCTCCATTCAGCATACGCGGTAAAGCGCCGGAAGTCGGACGGACAAAGACTCACATTCGTCGGAAATCTCTCCGATGACGGCAGAGAGAAAGTGTGCGTCTGCGCCGACAAAAGGCCGTCGTCGACGACTTACGTTTCTTACAAGCTAAATTTATAATTTCATTATCTATTTATTATACACATTACACTTGTCGGCGTGAGTGTTTTTCCTCGAAATAGTCATATTCCAAAATTACCTCAACACTTTTGTCGACTTCAAATTAGCCGAAAGGAACCGACTGAAGAGAGCGAAAGTGTCTCAGGATACTCTCCGAGGTATATATCATTATTTATGAGAAATAATATTTCTCATAAATAATTCAATTGTATCTCGTTAAAATTACAATTTATATTATACGGAACATAAAGTTCCCAGTTTAATGCGGCTTTCTCGTGCTAGATAACGAAATAATAACGACGATTGCGAGGAGAGCGTATTGTTTCGACCGTGCGACCGTTTCTGTATTTCTTTTTAGAGTGAAGCTCCCGAGATGGAGAACCAGCAGGTGTGGGTCCGGGACCCGCAAGAGGGTTTCATAATCGGGAAATTCGCGGACATGGTGGACGGGGACGCCCTGATCATGCCCCTCGATCCGAAATATCCGCAGCGCACCTGTCCCCTGGACGAGGTGTATCCTGCCGGCGAATACACCAAAGATGTCGAGGACAATTGTAAGTTTTTTTTCACCAAGTTCGAAAATAATTCAATTTTGAGTCGTCAAAAAAAATCTAAAAAAAAAAATAAATATTAATGATAACTTTACGCTATAAATGTTAAGGGGAAAGAACGAAGAATGTAATGAAGAGATATACGTTAGCGCCCGTTTACTCGACGCGGTTCCCTCGATTGTTACACACCGTGACGAACTTGTTTCGACCGAGCTCTACCGAGAGCACAGATTAAGATCGCGCGGTCACGCTCGCTTCTCACGCGACTTTCGCTCTTTTGCAAAGGCACTTTCACTGATATTCTTTATTTATATATATATATATAGATTTTTTTTGGTCTCCTTTTTCTTCTCTCTAAATACTCTAAATGATCTCTTCTCGTCAGGCGCCTTGATGTACCTGAACGAGGCCACGCTGCTGAACAACATACGCACTCGCTATTTCAAGGACAGGATATACGTGAGTAATTACGTCGCGCGGTGACGCGCTCGGAGTCAAGTAGACCTTCTTTCTTAATCGCTCGTCACGCTATTCCGGTTGCAGACCTACGTCGCCAACATTTTGATAGCCGTGAATCCGTATTACGAGGTGAAGGATCTCTATTCGCCGCGGACTATCAAGGCTTATCAAGGGAAGTCCCTGGGTGAGACGCCGCCGCACGTCTTCGCCATCGGTATGTCACAATGTCCCTCCTTTTTTTTTTCTTTTCATTCGTTAATTCGGCGAGAGTATACAGAACCGTGATCCTTCCTTCTTTTATCCTCGCAGGCGATAAAGCGTTCAGAGACATGAAGGTGTTGAAACAATCCCAGAGCATTATCGTATCCGGGGAATCGGGAGCTGGGAAGACCGAGTCGACCAAGTATCTCCTGCGATATCTCTGCGATCTCTGGGGCTCGACGGCCGGCCCGATCGAGCAGAAGATCCTCGATGGTAAAGAAAAACGAACGCAATTCATTCGACATAAAGTCAATTAACATGGCGAGAAATAATGGAACGATATTTAAAAAATTCCGTCAATCTACGCGGCTCAAACGAGAGTCTCGTTCTTTCTACCCGCTTTAATCGAGCGTCGAGATTCTCCAGATGTGATCCATCTAGCATTCGATTCATAATTATTTACCATCGCATCCGCAGCGAATCCGGTGCTGGAGGCGTTCGGCAACGCGAAGACGAAGCGCAACAACAACAGCTCGCGCTTCGGCAAATTCATGGAGGTGCACTTCGACTCCAAGTGCCAGGTGGTCGGCGGCTACATCTCCCACTATCTGCTGGAGAAGTCCAGGGTCTGCCTGCAGAGTCCGGACGAGCGCAATTACCACGTGTTCTACATGATGTGCGCCGGCGCGCCGCCCGATTTGCGCGCCAAGTTGGCCATCACCAAGCCGAACGACTTCCATTACCTGAGGAACGGCTGCACCCAGTACTTTTGCACCGCGAGCTCGGAGAAGCGGCTGAACGAGGCGCAAAAAAGCCGCGAACAGGTGCAGAGAGGCAGCCTTCACGATCCCATCTTGGACGACATCGATGGCTTCAACGCAATCGATCAGGTACGCGCGCGAAATTTCTTCTTAAAAGAAAATGTCAATTTTTAAGCAATACACTTAATTATTCCTGCCTATAATAATTTTCTAAATTTTCTATTTTTTTCTTCAATCTTCTCGTGTATATTGTTTTCTTTTTTACATTCTTTATTATATTTATTATAGGCGTTCACCCGACTCGGTTTAGCGGATGCCGAACGCATGGAGATCTACACGATGGTGGCGGCGGTGCTTCATCTCGGCAACATCACGTTCGAGGATAATCCTGAGGACACCAAGGGCGGTTGCAGGATAACGGTCGACTCGGAAAAGGCGGTGGCGATATCCGCAAAGTTACTGGGAGTGGATCCCGAGGAGCTGCGACAGGCTCTGGTCTCGAAGGTGATGCAGACCAGTCGGGGTGGCATCAAAGGAACGGTTATCATGTAAGTCGAACGAAAGAGCATTTCGATCAATATTTTGTTCACCTATCATTTTGTGGGATATACATATATAATTGTTAATATTTTTTTTTTAAACTCTCTATCACGCTGTTGCGCGGTCTCCTTGGATCATTTTTATCAATTTGTCTGATCGCGCGAATAGGGTGCCGCTGAAGGTCTACGAGGCTAATAACGCCAGGGACGCTCTAGCGAAGGCCATTTATAGCAAACTGTTCGATCACATCGTCGCGCGGATTAACAAGAGCATACCCTTCAAGGCCTCGAGTTACTACATCGGCGTGTTGGACATTGCGGGATTCGGTGAGAGAATTAATTCTCGATCATCGACAACACACTCACTTTGTTATTTTAATAAAAGATCTCGCAATGAATTTTCTTCTCTGTAGAATATTTCAAAGTCAACAGCTTCGAGCAGTTTTGCATAAACTACTGCAACGAGAAGCTCCAGCAGTTCTTCAACGAGCGGATCTTGAAGTACGAGCAGGAACTTTATGCTCGAGAGTCCTTGAACGTCCCGAAAATCTCCTACGTCGATAATCAGGATTGCATCGGTGCGTGAAATTGATAATTCTAAAATTTTGAAAAACCTAATGCTGGTATCAATTTTTTAAAATAAAAAATAAAAATCCTGTAACCGACAAACGACAGATTCGTTTAGATTATTTTTTAACGTAACGATAAAAAAAAGCACGATTTTTCATTTAAAATTAATAAATTTTTCATTTCGGAATAATAGATCATTGAAGTTTATTATTTCACGAACGACATGATAAATAACACTCCCATTCACAGATTTTAGAAATAAATCACGAATCATGCCAACTTTCAGATTTAATCGAGTCGAGGAATACGGGTATCTTCAGCCTGCTGGACGAGGAATCGAAACTGCCGACTCACAGTTTCGCGCATTTCACCAACGAGGTTCATCGTGCGTGGAACGGTCATTTCCGCATCACTTTACCGCGAACGTCACGATTGAAGGCTCATCGAGAATTACGCGACGACGAGGGTTTCGTGATTCGCCATTATGCCGGCGGTGTCTGCTATCAAACGGTAAAATAGCGCGCATTTCGTTCAAGATACAGCGAGCGATGTGCAAAATCGTCGTAAACACTTTGGAGTCGTAAATTCTTTCGGATATTTTTTTTTTATATTTATTTTATTTTTTATATTTTATATTTTTTTTATATTTATTTTATATATTTTTTTTTTATTTCGCAGAACCAATTTATCGAGAAGAACAACGACGCGTTGCACGCTTCTCTGGAGGCGCTCATTCAAGAGAGCGGCAGTAAATTCCTCAGGACGCAGTTCGCCAATCATTCCCTGCAAAAGGGGAAGCTCAACTTTATCAGCGTCGGCAGTAAATTCAAAACGCAGCTAGGCGAACTTATGGACAAGCTGAAGAGCAACGTAAGAATATCTTCTTTTTTCCTCTCGAATTCTTTTCAATGTTCCAACTCTCTTTTATTTATTACCTATATTTCAATCTTCTTATCGAACATTTTCCCGTCTATATTTTTAGGGAACGAATTTCATAAGGTGCATCAAACCAAACAGCGATATGGTGGCGCATCAATTCGACGGGAACAGTATTATGCATCAACTCCGCTGCTCGGGAATGACGTCGGTTCTGGAACTGATGGAACACGGCTATCCCAGCCGAGTGCCGTTCCACGAGCTCTACAATATGTACAAGTCTTATCTACCGCCGGAACTGGCCAAATTGGATCCCAGATTCTTCTGCGAGGCGCTGCTTCACAGTCTCAAGTTGAATCAGAAGGACTTCAAGTTCGGCATCACTCGGGTCTTCTTCAAGCCGGGCAAATTCGCCGAGTTCGATCGGATCATGAAGTCCGATCCGGAGAATCTGCGCAGGCTGGTCGCCAACGTGAAAAAGTGGCTGTTAAAGTCGCGCTGGAACAAGATGCAGTTTTGCGCGCTGTCGGTGATCAAACTGAAGAACAAAATCATCTACCGGCGGCAACACCTGATCGTATTGCAGAAGACGGCGAGGATGTACATCGCGAAGAAGCAGCATCGGCCGCGCTTTCGCGGCATCATGAAGATCAAGAATCTGCGGAAGCAACTGACGCGAATGGAGGAGACCGCGGATCAACTGAAAAATCGGGAGAGATCGACCCAGAACATGAAGAGGCTCGACGACGACCTAGAGACGGCCATACGCAAGATCAAAGACAATCCGAGGATCGCGCCGGCGGAGATCGACGGTCTCTACACGTCTCTGGTGAATCAGGTGAACAAGCAGATGGCCTCCCTGCAAGATATGGTGAAGCAGCAGAAGGTCGCCGAGGAACAGGCGAGACTAAGGAAGATCCAACAGGAGCTCGAGCTCGAGAAGAATCGCAAGGAGGAAGAGGAACGCAGAAAGAGGGAAGAAGACGAAAACAGAAGGAAGAAGCTCGATATGGAGGCCAGAAGGAAGATCGAGGAAAAGCAGAGGAGGAAGCAGGAGGAAGAGGATCAGAAGACGGCGGTTGCTCTACAGGTTAGCTGGAATTTTTCGAATAATTACTGATATATGCTCTATTTTTATTACTATTTTATTAATTTTATGTACTATATATATGCTTTATTTTTATACTTATTATTCAAAGGCCCAATTGGAAAAGGAGGCCATGGAGGAAACTCGATATCGGGAATTGCTCGAGCAAGAAAGAAGAGACCACGAACTTGCGGTCAGACTCGCTCAAGAATCCAACGGTCAAGTGGAGGATTCACCGCCGCCTGCGCGAAGGTAAGAATCGAGATAAAATTTAAAAGAGATCGACCTTAGACACGATAACTTTATGCATTAATATTAATATAATTAATGCGGACAATTATATGCGCGATTCATATTTAAAGTAACCTAATATCAAACAGATATGTTGAAAGCATTACAAAATTTAAAAAATCGACCTTAGACAATATCTTGAATTGATATGATTTAGAAACGGATCGATATACGCGATGGATTGAATGGCGAATAGACGCGTAATCGATCGAAACGCAACTTTTTCTAATTGCAACTTAATCTTGATCGATAACGCGTCGATCGATCATTCCTGTCGTCGCGCCGTAAACTGTTGATAACTGGAATAAGATATTATTTTGTTGTTTAAAATGACGCAGTGGCTCCGACGTACGAGTATCTACGAACAACAACAGGCTAATGAGGTATTGTATAATTACTCGGGTTTTTTTTTTTTGCATGAACGACTAACGACCAGTTGAGAGATTTATTTCCTTCTCGAATCAATTAACACTCATTCACTCATATTATTTTCCGTTGATCGATCCTTCAATGAATTCAATGAATTCTCGGATAAATTATTCTCTCTATCTCCGGAGAAAGATCATTATTCATAGGCTGTCGTTCGAAGAGAATCTCTGCTGTGGAAAATGACACGACGATTTTCGCTGCATCCCTGCACGTGTATTGATCGTGAAAAAAAAATTTATCAGCCCAACATTTACCGGTTTCTATATCTCTTGTAGAACCACACGCATGACTCGCCAATTTCAGCAAGTGCGTTAACACTTTTTGGCTTCCTCGTAGACTAACGCCGGAAGCGGAAACGCTGCGCGCGTATCCTGGCGCTTACTAATCGAAAGTTGCATAATGTTTGCGAAATGTCGCGATTACTAACGTGCTATTTTCTAATGCGCGTTTGTTCGCGACGTAGATCGGAACAGGTGCGTAACCAGCAAGCGGCTATGAGCAACAAGAAGTACGACCTGTCCAAGTGGAAGTACTCGGAGCTGCGAGACGCAATCAACACGTCCTGCGACATCGAGTTGCTGGAGGTATGTTCATGATTACGATGTTGATTAAATAATCATATATATAATGTCCTCTATTAAGAGAAACAAAAATCTCCCAGGCTTGCCGTCACGAGTTCCATCGTAGACTGAAGGTCTATCACGCCTGGAAGGCGAGGAATCGCAGGAGAACGACCATGGACGAGAACGAACGGGCGCCCAAGTCCATCATGGAGGAAGGTAGAAACCATTATAAATTATAAATAATAATGATATAACATTTACAAATTAAAATATTGTAAATTAGTAATAATTATGATGAATAAATGTAAATCGCGATTAGTTTGAACACAAATAAGTCGATCGCGCTTTCCAGCTGCGAGAACACCGAGGACAGCGTTGAAGCAGCAGATAGTCGAGTCGTCGCAGAGATACTTCCGGATCCCCTTCGTCCGTTCTTCCGCGGCGGGTCAGCAGGACAACACGCACGGGGGTGGCAAGAGGGGCTGGTGGTACGCGCATTTCGACGGACAATACGTGGCACGGCAGATGGAACTTCATCCCGATAAACCGCCTATACTTCTCGTGGCAGGTAAAGTCCTTATATCTACGACTGACGTGACGCGTACACGAATCTCTGAGAAATGAAAAATCGCGTGTATTTTAAAACTAAAAGTGAACAGCCATGGCCCATAAGAGCCTCTATTGACCTCCGAGTCTCTAGTGAATTATAATAAATCAACAGAGCTAATGGAATTTAGAGAAGGCGGAGCAAATTTTTATCTACAAATATTTTGAAATAAAACTGCGCTAATCAACTTGGGTAATAATCTTGCCGTGATTTTTTAACGCACGCTCGACGTATGATTTATCGCGTTAAACGCGTACTACCGTAATACTTTTATCGTACTATATTTTTTTTTTGTGTGTTGGGAAAGAGATGGGAATTCTTCTCTCTGTTTGCCAGGCGTCGACGATATGCAGATGTGCGAGTTGAGTCTGGACGAGACCGGATTAACGCGGAAACGCGGCGCCGAGGTTCTGGAACACGAATTCAATCGCGAATGGGAGAAGTACGGCGGTAAACCGTACGTACCGCCGTGCGATCGCAAAAAATGATGGATTCTCGATTCGGAGGAGAACCTTCTTTTCCTGATCGCGAGAAAAAAATATATATATCATCGCAAAGCAACGCGGAAATTTGGGCGATCGATATTTGCGTATTTTACATAAATAGCCTCTTGCGTCCGGTGGTGTGTAAAATGCGACTCTTTCTGTGCCTTCCAAAGTGTGTCGCACGGATTCTACATACACACACAAACACGTCCGCAATTTATAATTTTCATTGCATCTACGTGTGAATGTGTTGGCGAAATTTTCGTCGGTATAAATATTGCTTGTTTCGTCAAAAAGGGAGGAGAGGTCCTATTTTTTTTTTTTTTCTAGAATCTGGCTTCTACCGGTTCTAAGTTATCTAGTTCTACCGGTTTTAGTTATCAATCGATCAGTATTTCGTGTAATAATAAACGCGTTTATAATAAAATTATGATATATGAAATCGGGTCTCTAAACATTTATAGGCATGTATAGGATACGACGAGATATAATCGAGGTTCCTTGTATTAGGCTTGTGCATCGTTTTCAAGCTATACACAGATGTAAGCTTGTTATTTATAAGACCCGCGTTGATTAAGTAGCGATAATATTTATCGCATAAGTCGCGTTTCGAATAATGATTAATAAAGAGGATGCAAAAGAACGGATATATAATAAACGGATATATTATGCTGCAACAGTGAAGGGGCGAAATCATTGTAGAAAATAAACGTAGTGATGTATTCGTCGAATTAAATCTAACGAAGGTTTTCGCAAAAATTTCAAACTATAAAACGATAGTGATCTCATTCGGGTGATCTATCCACGTGGTTGTGCTGCGTATATATTAATATTATTAATTATATACGATAGTATATTAAAAAAATATTTATATATATATATTAATAAATCTTTAGCAAGAGATAAAACATATCTTTCTTGAATAATATGCATTCCCAAGTTTTTATTTTTTTTGTGAAAACAGCTGTGTATAAAAGATTATAGAAATATCTCGTTGCGAGCAACATTATTTGCGCGCCATTTTTCTATGCGACAAAAAAAATGTAACATTATTTGTTACTTATAAAATAAATCATTTCGATAATTTGTTATTCACTTATCGATATCGATGGTGGCACCCAACCACCGAAAGCCGTCTCCAGCTCTTTCGCAATCGCCAGGCAGAGACGATCCTGATAAGGCGCGGCTATCACCTGCAATTTTTTTTTTAATGCAACTTTGCTCCATTAAACGCTCTATTCCGGATAATTGTTACTCGCACATTTCCAACTTTCGTATTGTTCTTGAGAGAAAGCGAGAAAGAGAGAGAGAGAGAGAGAAAAAAAGAGAACCATCCGATTGACTTACCTGAACACCGATGGGCAAACCCTCGTGATTGAGTCCCATCGGTACGTGCAACGCGGGAAAGCCAAAAGTATTGAAAATAGCGCAGTATCCCATGCTCAGTGTTTCGCATATGCTAAGTCCGGGAAGGATCGCCGGGCACCGGAAAGTCGGGCAAATAAATACTCCGTCCTCTCCCAATAGATCCTAAGCGAGAAAGATGAGGAGTGATGACGAGAATCGCGAATAGAGACGGTTATGATAATTGGCGATAAACTTTCGGGACACTAACCAGCAACTTTTGCCGAATCGCTGTTCCCTGCTTCGTGTAATGCGATATATCCGATTCCGAGAATAGAAAACGCGTCTCCATCAATATATTATAGAAGGTTGCCTGCTTCGTGTGTTGCGACAAGCCGAACAGAGTTTTCAACATTTCGATGACTGGATTTTTCTTCACCTGTGACACAGGAAAAATTAATATCAAGAATGATATGGAAAAAAAGCTGAATTTTTATATTTACATTTAAATATAATGTAAGAGATATATTTGTGGTATATGTATATATACATATATATAATATACGTTAATATATTTCGGTATATAAAATATATGTTTATATGTTTTTCAATTAAAAAAAAAATTTTTGTAATCGTTTTATATCTGCGCAACGCGTAGGCAAAATATGTTGCTTTCCAATTCTGAACAACGTTGCAGCAATATTGCGTAATACAGCCGTGCAATACTGTAATTTTGCAGTGAAATATCGTCTTGTATTTTTTTAGCGCTGCACGGAAAAGACACGAACGCAACATTCACGTGTCGACAAGACAAAGTTAGCCGGTTAATCAAATTTTCCAGCTATGTCTCTACATCAGAAGTGGGACTATATTTCATAGGAACAATCAATAATATACGCTATAAACCCGAGTTATTTGATACAATAATTTTTATGCGTGTTTTAAAAGAACCTATTTTGCATGTGTGTGTATGCATACATAAATACCTTGGGATCGTTGGCGTCTATCAATATATTAGGCGCGTTCTTTGCCTTTACAAGTTCGGTGAATACAATCTCAACCACTTCGGTCGGCCACTCTACTGGCAACTGGAACATGTCGAGCAACTCTTTGTATTAAATATTACATCGTATGGAATAAATACGCCGTATAAATAAACGGCGTGAATACCTTCTCCGCACGAATATCGTTTTGCATAAAGTGCTTCACGGCTCTCTGAACGCAATCTTCCATTTCCGGCACTATCGGTAATATACCGAATGCCTTGTCCATGCTGAATCGATAGTAAACCTTCAATTGCCGCAGATTCACCGGTTCATTTAGACGCAGGTTGCGATCGCACTTGGACATCAATACTCTCATAAGCAGCCCGAGGTCCTCCGCGTATCTGGCCATCGGGCCGAAGGTCAAGAGTTTTTGATGAACTTTATCTTCAAACAGTGGGAGGTGTCCTCTCGTCGAAACAATTTCTTCGAGGAAAAAAATGTGCGATAAATTAATTTATAAATTTCTTTAAAAAAGGATCAAATTAAAAATCGACAACAGAATTACGATTGTAACATATGTATTTATAAAAATCAATTTACCATTCGTAGGCTTGTGTCCAAAAACGCCGCTAAAAAGAGCCGGTACTCTTATAGAGCCAGCCGAATCCGAACCGATTCCTATCACGGAAGCGCCTGCTCCGAGCAACGCACCCTTAAATTAAAATGTACATGAACACATTTTTTCACTTTTTTATTTTCCCCTTTTTATTTTAACTTATTAGATTATTCTATTATAAATTCGATTTCTTAGAGCGGTACACTTCAGATCAATTATGGAGTAACGATATCACATTGCGGTGCGTTTATCTTCGCGTGTTCTCTCTTCGGGTGAAAAAAAAGTGTTTTGGGCGAAAATCGTTAATGAGTAATAATCTATCCGTCACTCGCATAAATATTTCGATCAAGTTGGCGCACTCGAAAAAAAAATAGTTTTTCATAACGATCGATAATGATAGTATGTACGACTGAAAAAGCAATGTCAATAATCCTAGTCGACTAGTTATATAAATAGTAACATATATGTATAATAGAGATACTTTATTCGCGCGCGCTTAGTTTTTTCTTTATGTACAAATAAAAATATAAATATATTTTATCGAATAAAACTGTTGCGCGATCTGAGGATTTTTTTAAAACGCAACCAGTAAAGTGTCTCAGAAAAGTGTTATAATTTTAATCCATATGCGTTCGTATTTATTTTACTTCTATTGTAAGTATTGAAGAAAACGAGAACGCACTCTCTCGAGAAGAGGACTATTACATAAATGATTTTAAAAAAAATATTTATCGCGATTATCTCATGATTAGTGCCGATAATCGAGATGATAGGAGCTCGATTACCTCTCCACCAGACGATCCGCCGGGCGAGTATCTGGTGTCGTAAGGATTACGAGTACGGCCATACAGTAGATTCGAGCTGTCGATGCCGCAGCACATCTCCGGAGTGTTCGTAACGCAGACTGGGATCGCTCCAGCGTTTCGGAGCAGCTCGATGACCTCGGCGTCGCAGGATGCCTTCATCCCTTTGAGGGCTAAAGAACAGCCTGTATGACTGCAACCTGCGACAAAAGATTTATCTCTTTACATCTTCCTTAAATAAAATTCATGACATTTAAGATACCGATCACATTTAATAATTTTAAAAAACTATATATATTTTAATAAATGATATATAAAAAGATGATTAAAAAGAGTAATTTTATACAGAGAGAATCTTTCTCGTGAATAAATGCATTAATATATAGTATATTACTGAGAAATTTTATTTTAATATGATCAAAAATTCTAACATTATATAATTTACGTAATACATACAAATGCAAATTATTGTAGTATTTTCACAACAAATTAGTGATACCTTTAACAGCACAACATTCCTTGACTGTGAGCGGCACACCGAACAGCGGCTTTTCCTTCTCTAATTTTTCAATGTCAAATTTGCCGTATGCTAATTGCTCGTCGCAGATTTTCGCCTCGTATATAGCATCGTCAAATCGATTGTCGACGAAGGCGTTTAAGAAAGGATTCACTTTTTTAATACGCTGTACATATGCGTTCACCACATCGTGACACGTAATCTAGATTTTTTACGGGAAAGTAATTCTTTATATTTGCATCATTTATATTCTCCTTAATACCCTTTGTATCGATTAAATATATATAATAGATTATAATTAATTGTAATAAAATTTAATTATAGTGAAATAATTATATGGCACATAATTTGCATAAAACTTATATATGTTATTAAAAAACATATGTATGTAAAATAAATAAATATATATATATGTATATATATATGTATGTGTGTATAAAATGTAGTGGATGCACTCACCTCTCTTTGTCTAATTTTTTTAGCAAGTGTAGTGGCGCTAAACGTGAATAAGGAATCCGTTATCGGTGGTATTCTCTGTGGCTTCTTGCGAATAAATAACAAGACCCGACGTAGTATTGCATAGGGAAAATATATTATACTGAACAGCAAGCGCAACTTTAACAACATTGTCTGTAAGATAAACATTACGTTATCTAACGCATTGCATGTTAAGAGAATGAATTCAAGCCGATCGATTGTATTTTTCTGGCTTGTCATGTGCAAATATCGTACATTGTTGCAGAGAAGAATATACAATAAGAGACCAATTTTTTACCGATAATTTTTTAACTAAAAATTTTAATTTCTTATACTTATATAATTACGAAATTATTTTGACTTCAATACTCCGGTATTAGAATTTTCGACTGAAATTATAATTTTCAGAATATCTTATTTTTATATTTTATTATATAATTGATTATAGTTTATCAACTAATATACAATGACACATTATATTCTCTGTTAGTAATATCATCATATCAAAATATGGAAACTTAGAGTACTATAAATATTTGAAAACATATACGAAAGTCAATGAAAATATAATATAGACTATGGTCTAGTTTACATCGATTGTTTGATACTCGAATCAAGTGGTGCATTTGAGCTGATCAGCCAATGATTAAACCAATTCACTAGTTATTTACTATTTGATACGCATATCAAACGATTGATATAAATTAGGCCTGTAAGTGATATAAGTCAATAGAAAAAATTGACAGATTATTCTATATTAGAAATGTATAACGTAAAACACATTTTTACACTAACAATATATAATTTTTATTTTAAATATTGGCAAAACCTTTTCTGTGCAACATGCGTCAGAAACAGAAACGGTACGCATTTTAAAATACCGAAACAAGCTATTAACAAAAATATGACATCTTATTGTTAGTCGTTGCATTTTAATCTTATTTGAAAAAATAGTTTTTTTTAAGTTATATCTCAATGTCGCATTTAAATATGTATGTACGTTCATGTCACTAACGTCACTACGTTGATTTAATTAACATTATGGAATTATGTAAGAGGAATCGTAAAATTATGGACGAGCCAAAATCATGCACAATGTTCACTATTTTTAGGTGGTCTTGTCTTCGTCTTCAATTTCGCATGACGATTCATGAATAAACGTAACCGTGAAGGATTCCTTAGGTCTTAGGTAATCGGTCATCTACATTCTTTTGAACCAGAACAATAATGTAGTGTACGATTCTCTTGCATTTATGCAATAGTGCATAAATCAATATACATCAGCTCACGATAATTACTCGTGCCTCATCTCTTCCGCGACATTCTCGTATAATTCTCACATATAATTGCAGTATAATTTATGACTATGACTTTAACTGGAATATCGTAAAATCGATAACAGTGCAATTATGAGATGCAACTCTTCATTATTTAACCGCTCGTAAAAAAGAATCGCACGTGGCCGTTTCAGAGAATCATCATGGATGAACAAGAGAGATGCTTCGAAAGGGATCATAACCATAATTATCGCAAACTTAATTTGCCGGACTCGTAACGTTGACTCGAAATTTTACACTGGAGACTGTTTCTTTCTTTCTTTTTTTTTAATACTTTTTGTTATTTTATGTTCAATAATTTGCGTAATTTCAAATGAACCGAATCGCAACCTCATGCTTGTTTCGACTGTATAATCGATTTTAATTTAATCGAAAATGTAAATTCTCCGTTTTGCGTTTCATTATTTGTATGCACTTTTCGCGTTTATTCTCGAAAAGCTCGCGTTCCTCAAACGCGGCTCATAGCTTTGCTCCTGCATTTTACGACGTTTTCCGCGGAAGACGGCATGACTAAATACTCGTGTAAACTAACCGACGCGACCTGGGAATCGCTCTTTGGTCAAGCACGTTCGAGACATATTTGTGCGACGTACGGCAAAAAATGCTTAGAGTCATGTCTAAAATACACGTATACCGCGCGTATCTTGAATAATTCAGTATTTTTTTCGTGCGCGCACGCGTGCGAGCTTGGATGGAGCATGTAACGTTATTTCTCTATCATCATAAATAAAGGAAACGGACGACTTTCGCTCGACGATATTCGGCTCGACGCGATTGGATTATTTCGATAGCTCATCTCTTTATCGATTAAATCATTCAAACTGATTACGCATCGAAATATGCGCAGTACTGGAAACTTGTAACGCACCGCGACATAAAAGGAACCCCACGTTTCCGTTTCCAAAGCTCAAAGTCTTCGAGTTGGAAAATCTGTGGACTGTATTCAAGACCAAAACGGCTACTTCGAGTTAATATTACTTCAAGTTGTAGAGCGAATTTTTAGATTAAGTTAATGTGAAAATAGGATCCGATTAGAAAAATTATTCATTCATTATTCGAATAATAATTCCAATCATAAAACATACTTCATAAATAAAGTATTTGAGTTACGTATCTCGTTACTAAAAAAAAAAAAAACAGAGAGAAAAATTACTTAGAATTATAAGGAGAATTGCTATTCGAAAAATGGAAAATGTTTATCTTTAATGTTTCTCCTTCGACGTGACGATTTCGAGACAAATGAATTCAATTCTTAAGAATAGTTTTTCCGAAGAAGCACGAGTGGCTCGTAAATCGTTCGTTCACGCAATACGTTTCTAAATGTTCCGCTTTTGAAATACTATGCCGAAGAATGCGGAAAAACGCGAAAAAGCGAATCCTAATGAAGATACGTGTAAACGATAGTTAGACGAGACATAATCATCTATCATATAATGGATAGACGACATAAACAAATATACGATTGTAGCCGTCACGAGCAGAATAACAAGTTAACGTCGTCGAGATCATTGTAATCCAATAATTAATTTACATTGCGTAAGATATGCATTATTCTCACATCTCGTTTGCGCATAAATTCAATCGACTTAATGATATCGACGCCTCCAATGACATTGCCTCCAGCAATAGCATTTGTCTCAAGAAAATCAGTTTTCCCATTGAATACATTAGCATTTGTCTCAAGAAAATCAATTTTCCTATTGAATACGAAATGTATTCTAAAAGTTACTCGGAAGAAGTGTCTAAACCATTTTAACGCCGATAGAGAAAGAGAGATTCGATTCGATCGACTCTACAAATTTTGTTTTTCAAAATGTCATCATTTAACGCCTTTCACTTTTCTCTCGCTTTCGATTTTTCATTTTCTTATTATCGCGCGCTGATAATAACTCTTAGAATGTATTTTTAAAGCCAATTATAAGGAACATTATACATTTTACTTAGGAACTTTAGAAACTTTCCACATTACACCTTTTATTTTCGTAATCATTTTTATAACTTTTATTTTTATAATTATTATTCGATGATTATTTATTGCTCTCTAATAAGAATTTTTATAACGCATTCCTGAAAAAAAAAGAATAAATAGAAACGTTACATGTTTTCTTCACTTTTTCGCAATTTTGTAGATACTATTGGTTACTTAAATAATAATACCTGTTTCATATTTTGCTCTCTTTCAGCATTATTATAATATATAAAATATATAACATTGTTAATTTCTAATGAAATAATCGATTAAAATCTGAGTTAAATCGATGAAAATCAATTGACAAAATAAAATTCATTTGTCTTGATCCTCATTTCCGTCTTATGTCTTCGATAAGTCTCCAAAGCGATCGAAGATGAGATAAAAAATAAGGAATCCATATATAAAAAGAAATAAAACAGAAATTATATATAAAAGGAACAAGAAGCAAAAAAAACGCGCATATTATGATATCAGCAATATACAAAATAGCACTGACGGTTGTAAAATATAAACTTTTTGCTGTCTACAACCGTCAGTGCTGCTTTGTATATCGCCGAGATCATTACGTACGCGTTTTTTGCTTCTTTTTATTTAAAATTTCTTTTTTATTTCTTTTTACACTTGGGCAACTATTTCTCATTTCCTACAATTTTATTTTTTCTAAAAAAAAACAATGTAAAAATTATTTTCAATTACTTTTTAATTGTTCTTCTTATTATTTTTCCTACATATATATAGGGACATAGATTATACAAGAACATGACAATGAAGATAGTTATCTGTAATTATCACAATGTAGTAAATATTAATTCTTATTTTACCTATCTCGTTTTTTACTTTATTACACCTGCTGCGTAAATCGTTATAAATTGAAATTTAAATTTATTATTTTATCCTCGTACATATGTATATGCATAAAAAATTTTACCTTGAAGTCTCTAAATCTTCCTCGATATTATTCTAGAAAAAAAATGTGAAATGCACAGTAACGAAATATACTCAACAGACAGTCAATTATGACGAAAAGTATATTTATATTCCTGTATATAAAAATGAACAAGAATATGTTCTGTTGAATTATAGATCGATGCGAATTATTCGAAATATTTGTAAATGTTGCTCTTATCGCTTTTAAATGCAGTGATATGTTTCGATCAACGCTATCATCCAACGCAAGAATATATGTGTGTGTGTGTGTGTGTGTGTGTGTGTGTGTGTGTGCGTGCGTGCGTGCGTGCGTGCGTGCGTGCGTGCGTGCGTGCGTGCGTGTGTGTGTGTGTGTGTGTGTGTGTGTGTGTGTGTGTGTGTGTGTGTGTGTGTGTGTGTGAAATTGAAAATATATTTTTCAGAAACATATATGATCGTGCATTTTCTTGTTCGAAAGATATTATGCTAATGCCAAATTATCATTTTTTACGTCATAGTAAAGGCAATGAAAAAAAAATTAACAAAAAAATGCAGGCTTCTGCCCTTTGATGTACTTAAATGTCATTACAATGTCATTTGATATGTATTGCATTAATCGTGTATTATTGCATTAAATGTGTATAATAATTACAAATACAAAGTATATTATCTACACGTATAATTATATAACTCGATAATAATCGCATCACATGCCCGAGTGACGTGACATTATACTTATTATACTTTAAGATGACAATAAGATTTATAATATTATTGAAACCAGAGAAGAATAAGATTTTTTTGTTTCTATTTATTTTTATATGTTGACAAAGATTTAATTCAGAACACACGTAAGAAGTGATTACGTGAGCTTTCATCGCTGACTCGCGAGTAATCCCTCTCCATATCTTTCTATAAAACAAATTTTCTTTAACCACTATTGCAATGAGAAGCGCTACTCTACACCATCTAAATAATTATTCTAGAAACAGACCAATTTCGTACGTACCGTTAAACAGCGATATACAATCTTGAGTACAGCCTTATCAACATCAAGCCTTTTGGAAAACGAACACTTCTTCAATGTCGGACACTCCGATAAAAGTGCCGCTAAACACAATACTCAAATAAACGTCTTGCGTATTTCTTTTCTTTTTTGCAACGATCTCGGCGCTGAACAATTTCCACGTGTACAAAAATCTGTGCGAGAAGGCGCTGCTTCGATAATTTATGATTTATGTAATTACTAATATAATGCCCGCGGGAATAACGTTATCTCGAGTTGTCGAAACATTCCGAAGTGCTTGCTATCTGTGCGTAGCAAAGCCGATTGAATGAAGAGATGACTCGACTTGCTATTTTAATAAATTTTAACATGCTGGTGGGGAGAGTGTATGTAGTAGTCTTGCATATGTTCGCGATAATCGTGAGCGGAAATCGACTTCTCCAGAGGAGAACACATTTGACAATGAGTTCACGATCTAAAAATATAAGCCAATTACAGACAGAGGCGCCTCTTATTGTCGATGGTTGCACAATCGACGCATCTTTTTGATGCAGCTGATATTCTTACGCCATGTCACGTGTGTTCGACTGCGAGCACAGTTCCGTTTTTTTTAATAGATACATAGATAATATTCTCATTCGGGTGATCTATTCACGTGATTGTGCTGCGTATATATTAATATAATTATATAACAGTATTAAGAAAACATATATTCATATAATAATAAATCTTTAGTAAGAGAAATCACATACAAGACATATCTTTTTTAAATATAATACGCATTCCCAAGTTTCTTTTGTAAAAACAGCTGTGTATAAAAGACAATAGAAATAGCTCGTTGCGAGCTCCATTATTTGCGCGCCATTTTTCTATGCAACAAAAAAAAGTAACAGCATTTATTACTTATAGAATAAACCATCTCGATAATTTGTTATTCGCTTATAGATATCGATGGTGGCACCCAACCACCGAAAGCCGTCTCCAGCTCTTTCGCAATCGCCAGGCACAGACGATCCTGATAAGGCGCGGCTATCACCTGCAATTTTTTTTTTTAATACAACTTTGCTCCATTAAACGCTCTATTCCGGATAATTGTTACTCGCACATTTCCAACTTTCGTATTGTTCTTGAGAGAAAGCGAGAAAGAGAGAAAGAGAGAGAAAAAGAGAACCATCCGATTGACTTACCTGAACACCGATGGGCAATCCCTCGTGATTGAGTCCCATCGGTATGTGCACCGCGGGAAAGCCAAAAATATTGAAAATAGCGCAGTATCCCATGCTCAGTGTTTCGCATATGCTAAGTCCGGGAAGGATCGCCGGGCACCGGAAAGTCGGGCAAATAAATACTCCGTCCTCTCCCAATAGATCCTAAGCAAGAAAAATCATAACCGTCTCTATTCGTCATCACTCCTCAGGTTATGATAATTGGTGATAAACTTTCGGGACACTAACCAGCAGTTTTTGCCGAATCACTGTTCCCTGCTTCGCGTAATGCGATATATCCGATTGCGAGAATGGAAAACGCGTCTCAATCAACATGTTATAGAAGGCTGCCTGCTTCGTGTGTTGCGACAAGCCGAACAGAGTTTTCAACATTTCGATGACTGGATTTTTCTTCACCTGCGACACAGGAAAAATTAATATCAAGAATGATACGGAAAAAAAGCTGAATTTTTATATTTACATTTAAATATAATGTAAGAGATATTTTGTGGTATATGTATATACAGGGTGTCTGGTAATAATCGCTCCACCCATCGTGTGCAGGTGGAGCGGGTTAAACCGAGTAGAAAAGTCCTCTACCGTTTTGCGATCTTCGCAATAATTAATGACAAAATAATTATAAAAGTTCGGCCAATTCGCGCGAATATAAGCGCGGGGCAAGAAGAGACATAAGCGTGTATAATACGAAAATCATTGCCAAATATTATAAATATTGCAACATTGCAATGTCAATCTCATCAATTTAATTAATTGAATGATTTTGATATAACAAGTACAATTCGTTTAATTGCTAACGAGCATGCTACATTATGTGCAGCATGCTCAGAGAATGAAAGCGATTCTGTCACTTGTGCCAATCTGGACACGATGCGTAAAGTGCGATCATTTCTCGAAGTAATTTTGATTATTTGATTGAAATAAAGACGATGCGTTGCGTAAAGTTTACAATGCCGATTAAACGCGCATTTAATCGATTCGCTGCGCAAAACTTTTTAACATCGCAATTTGTCATATAATTATATAAAATTTAATCGACAAATAGTTGTATGAATATTAAAATTGCTATTTAGAAAGAGAATAGAGATGGTAAAATGCAAGCAAGGGTTTTCTTAGCATATGTATTAATGTGTATTAATTAATCCGCGCGTCATCGCTTGGTAGCCAAATCATAGTCATTCTATTATTATAGTTCAATAAAAAAAATCGTAGTTTGGGAGATGCATTGACACGTCTCACGGTTTATCGGTGGCATGCCAAATTTCCTGACCTAAATACTCCACGCGGACTCCTCGGGCGATGACCAATAATCAAAGTTGCTCGATTCTCTGATCCAATAGAAAAGAGAGATTCGTGTCTTACTGGCGTTCTCGATTTTCTTCTCGTATCCTTCTTTATCCTCCTCGCATCCTTCTCGCGTTATCTCTAATTGTTTTGAAAAGGCACGCTCGAGCGAGCTCTGCTCGTATCCTTCTTTATCCTCCTCGCATCCTTCTTACTCTAATAAGGCATGCTCGGCGAGCACCACTCGAACTCGGTACGCAGAAGAAACCCAAAACAAAATACTGTTGATACTTTTTTCGATGACCTTCAATTGTTTCGGTGTCGCACATCACATCGAAGGTGTCATATAATCGTTTAGCCGCATGTCCATCTGTCATCGAGTTTCTTATCGCATGTGATTTATGTCTCAATTTATAGTTACTAACACAATATTTCATACATTTTATTTACTCACACACGCGATTATAACGTCGGTGTAGTTCCATTCATTTCTACGCGCGTAGAAAATAAATGTATATACATCATTTCTCGCCCCGCGCTTATATTCGCGCGGATTTGGCCGATCATTTTTAATTAATTTCTCATTAATTATTGCGAAGATCGCAAAACGGTACAGGACTTTCCTACTCGGTTTAATCCGCTCTACCTGCACACAATGCGTGGAGCGATTATTACCGGACACCCTGTATACATATATGTATATAATATACGTTAATATATTTCGGTATATAAAATATATAAAATATATGTTTATATATTTTTTAATAAAGAAAAAAATTTGTGTAACGTTTTATAACTGCGCAACGCGTAGACAAAATGTTGCTTTCCAATTCTGAACAACGTTGCAGTAATATTGCGCAATACAGTCGTGCAATACTGTAATTTTGCAGTGAAATATCGTCTTGTATTTTTTCAGCGCTGCACGGAAAAGACACGAACGCAACTTTCACGTATCGACGAGACAGAGTTAGCCGGTTAATCAAATTTTCCCGCTATGTCTCTACATCAGAAGTGGGACTATATTTTATGAGAACAATCAATAATATACGCTATAAACCCGAGTTATTTGATACAATAATTTTTATGCGTGTTTTAAAAGAACCTATTTTGCGTGTGTGTGTGTATGCATACATAAATACCTTGGGATCGTTGACGTCTATCAATATGTTAGGCGCGTTCTTTGCCTTTATAAGTCCGGTAAATACAATCTCAACCACTTCGGTCGGCCACTCTATTGGCAACTGTAACATGTCGAGCAACTCTTTGTATTAAATATTATCATCGTATAGAATAAATGCGCCGTATAAATAAACGTCGTGAATACCTTCTCCGCACGAATATCGTTTTGCATAAAGTGCTTCACGGCTCTCTGAACGCAATCTTCCATTTCCGGCACTATCGGTAATATACCGAGTGCCTCGTCCATGCTGAATCGATAATAAACCTTCAATTGCTGTAGATCCACCGGTTCATTTAGACGCAGGTTGCGATCGCACTTGGACGTCAACACTTTCATAAGCAGCCCGAGGTCCTCCGCGTATCTGGCCATCGGGCCGAAGGTCAAGAGTTTTTGATGAACTTTATCCTCGAACAGTGGGAGGTGTCCTTTCGTCGAAACAATTTCTTCGAAGAAAAAAATGTGCGATAAGTTAATTTATAAACTTCTTTAAGAAAACAGGATCAAATTAAAAATCGACAAGAGAATTACGATTGGAACATATGTATTTAAAAAAATCAATTTACCATTCGTAGGCTTGTGTCCAAAAACGCCGTTAAAAAGAGCCGGTACTCTTATAGAGCCACCCAAATCCGATCCGATTCCAATCAAGGAAGCGCCTGCTCCGAGCAACGCACCCTTAAATTAAAATGTACATGAACACATTTTTTCACTTTTTTATTTTCCCATTTTTATTTTAACTTATTAGATTGTTGTATTATAAATTCGATTTCTTAGAGCGGTACACTTCAGATCAATTATGGAGTAACGATATCACATTGCGGTGCGTTTATCTTCGCGTGTTCTCTCTTCGGGTGAAAAAAAAGTGTTCCGGGCGAAAATCGTTAATGAGTAATAATCTATCCGTCACTCGCATAAGTATTTCGATCAAATTGGCGCACTCGAAAGGTAGTTCTTCATAACGATCGATAATGATAGTATGTCCGACTGAAAAAGCAGTGCCAATAATCCTAGTCGACTAGTTATATAGATAGTAACATATATGTATAATAGAGATAATTTTTCCGCGCGCGATTAGTTTTTTTTATGTACAATTAAAAATATAAATATATTGTATCAAATAAAACTGTTGCGCGATCTGAGGGTTTTTAAAACGCAACCAGTAAGGTGTCTCAGAAAAGTGTTATAATTTTAATTCATATGCGTTCGTATTTATTTAACTTCTATTGTAACTATATTGAAGAAAACGAGAACTCGCTCTCTCGAGAAGAGAATTATTACATAAATAATTTAAAAAAAAAATAGTTATTGCGATTATCTCATGATTAGTGCCGATGATCGAGATGATAGGAGCTCGATTACCTCTCCGCCAGACGATCCGCCGGGCGAGTATCTGGTGTCGTAAGGATTACGAGTACGTCCATACAGTAGATTCGAGCTGTCGATGCCGGCGCACATCTCTGGAGTGTTCGTAACGCAGACTGGGATCGCTCCAGCGTTTCGGAGCAGCTCGATGACCTCGGCGTCGCAGGATGCCTTCATCCCTTTGAGGGCTAAAGAACAGCCTGTATGACTGCAACCTGCGACCAAAAGTTTTATCTCTGTTTACATCTTCCTTAAATAAAATTCATGATATTTAAGATATCGATTACATTTAATAATTTAAAAAAATTATATATATTTAAAAAAATGATATATAAAGAAATGATTAAAAAGAGAGATTTTATGCAGAGAGAATCTTTCTCGTGAATATTCAAATGCATGAATATATAGTATATTACTGAGAAATTTTTTTTTAATATGATCAAAAATTCTAACATTATATAATTTACGAAATACATACAAATGCAAATTATTGTAGATTTTCACAACAAATTAATGATACCTTTAACAGCACAACATTCCTTGACTGTGAGCGGCACACCGAACAGCGGCTTCTCCTTCTCTAATTTTTCAATGTCAAATTTGCCGTTTGCTAATTGCTCGTCGCAGATTTTCGCCTCGTATATAGCATCACCAAATCGATTGTCGACGAAGGCGTTTAAGAAAGGATTCACTTTTTTAATATGCTCTATATATGCGTTCACCACATCGTAACACGTAATCTATATTTTTTACGGGAAAGTAATTCTCTATATATGCATCATTTAAGTTTTCCTTAATACCCTTTGTATCGATTAAATATATATAATAGATTATAATTAATCGTAATAAAATTTAATTATAGTGAAATAATTATATGGCACATAATTTGCATAAAACTTATATATGTTATTAAAAAACATATGTATGTAAAATAAATAAATATATATACATATATGTATGTGTGTATAAAATGTAGTGGCTGCACTCACCTCTCTTTGTCTAATTTTTTTAGCAACTGCAGTGGCGCTAAACATGAATAAGGAATCCGTTATCGGTGGTATTCTCTGTGTCTTCTTGCGAATAAATAACAAGACCCGACGTAGTATTGCATAGGGAAAATATATTATACTGAACAGCAAGCGCACCTTTAACAACATTGTCTGTAAGATAAACATTACGTTATCTAACGCATTGCATGTTAAGAGAATGAATTCAAGCCGATTGGTTGTATTTTTCTGGCTTGTCATGTGCAAATATCGTACATTGTTGCAGAGAAAAATATACAAGAGACCAATTTCTTACCTAATAGTTTTTTAACTAAAAATTTTAATCTCATATACTTATATAATTACGAAATTATTATGACTTCAATACTCCGGTATTAGAATTTTCGACTCGAATTATAATCTTCAGAATATCTTATTATTATATTTTATTATATAATTGATTATAATTTATCAGCTAATATAAAATGACACATTATATTCTCTGTTAGTAATATCATCATATAAAAATATGGAAACTTAGAGTACTATAAATATTTGAAAACATATACGAAAGTCAATGAAAATATAATATAGGCTATGGTCTAGTTTACATCCATTGTTTGATACTCGAATCAAGTGGTGCATTTGAGCTGATCAGCCAATGATTAAACCAATTCACTAGTTATTTACTATTTGATACGCATATCAAACGATTGATATAAATTAGGCCTGTAAGTGATATGAGTCAATGGAAAATATTGACAGATTATTCTATATTAGAAATGTATAACGTAAAACACATTTTCACACTAACAATATATAATTTTTTTTTTTTAATATTGGCAAAACCTTTTCTGTGCAACATGCGTCAGAAACAGAAACGGTACGCATTTTAAAATACCGAAACAAGCTATTAACAAAAATATGACATCTTATTGTTAGTCGTTGCATTTTAATCTTATTTGAAAAGATAGTTTTTTATAAGTTATATCTCAATGTCGCATTTAAATATGTATGTACGTCCATGCCACTAACGTCACTGCGTTGATTTAATTAACATTACGGAATTATGTAAGAAGAATCGTAAAATTATGGACTCGCCAAAATCATGCACAATGTTCACTATTTTTAGGTGGTCTTGTCTTCGTCTTCAATTTCGCATGACGATTCATAAATAAACGTAACCGTGAAGGATTCCTTAGGTCTTAGGTAATCGGTCATCTACATTCTTTTGAACCAGAACAATAATGTAGTGTACGATTCTCTAGCATTTATGCAATAGTGCATAAATCAATATACATCAGCTCACGATAATTACTCGTGCCTCATCTCTTCCGCGACATTCTCGTATAATTATCACATATAATTGCAGTATAATTTATGACTATGACTTTAACTGGAATATCGTAAAATCGATAACAGTGCAATTATGAGATGCAACTCTTCATTATTTAACCGCTCGTAAAAAAGAATCGCACGTGGCCGTTTCAGAGAATCATCATGGATGAACAAAAGAGATGCTTCGAAAGGGATCATAACCATAGTTATCGCAAACTTAATTTGCCGGACTCGTAACGTTGACTCGAAATTTTACACTGGAGACTGTTTCTTTCTTTTTTTTTTTTTAATATTCTTTGTTATTTTATGTTCAATAATTTGCGTAATTTCAAATGAACCGAATCGCAACCTCATGCTTGTTTCGACTGTATAATCGATTTTAATTTAATCGAAAATGTAAATTCTCCGTTTTGCGTTTCATTATTTGTATGCACTTTTCGCGTTTATTCTCGAAAAGCTCGCGTTCCTCAAACGCGGCTCATAGCTTTGCTCCTGCATTTTACGACGTTTTCCGCGGAAGACGGCATGACTAAATACTCGTGTAAACTAACCGACGCGACCTGGGAATCGCTCTTTGGTCAAGCACGTTCGAGACATATTTGTGCGACGTACGGCAAAAAATGCTTAGAGTCATGTCTAAAATACACGTATACCGCGCGTATCTTGAATAATTCAGTATTTTTTTCGTGCGCGCACGCGTGCGAGCTTGGATGGAGCATGTAACGTTATTTCTCTATCATCATAAATAAAGGAAACGGACGACTTTCTCTCGACGATATTCGGCTCGACGCGATTGGATTATTTCGATAGCTCATCTCTTTATCGATTAAATCATTCAAACTGATTACGCATCGAAATATGCGCAGTACTGGAAACTTGTAACGCACCGCGACATAAAAGGAACCCCACGTTTTTGTTTCCAAAGCTCAAAGTCTTCGAGTTGGAAAATCTGTGGACTGTATTCAAGACCAAAACGGCCACTTCGAGTTAATATTTCTTCAAGTTGTAGAGCGAATTTTTAGATTAAGTTAATGTGAAAATAGGATCCGATTAGTAAAATTATTCATTCATTATTCGAATAATAATTCCAATCATAAAACATACTTCATAAATAAAGTATTTGAGTTACGTATCTCGTTACTAAAAAAAAAAAAACAGAGAGAAAAATTACTTAGAATTATAAGGAGAATTGCTATTCGAAAAATGGAAAATGTTTATCTTTAATGTTTCTCCTTCGACGTGACGATTTCGAGACAAATGAATTCAATTCTTAAGAATAGTTTTTCGGAAGTAGTACGAGTGGCTCGTAAATCGTTCGTTCACGCAATACGTTTCTAAATGTTCCGCTTTTGAAATACTATGCCGAAGAATGCGGAAAAACGCGAAAAAGCGAATCCTAATGAAGATACGTGTAAACGATAGTTAGACGAGACATAATCATCTATCATATAATGGATAGACGACATAAACAAATATACGATTGTAGCCGTCACGAGCAGAATAACAAGTTAACGTCGTCGAGATCATTGTAATCCAATAATTAATTTACATTGCGTAAGATATGCATTATTCTCACATCTCGTTTGCGCATAAATTCAATCGACTTAATGATATCGACGCCTCCAATGACATTGCCTCCAGCAATAGCATTTGTCTCAAGAAAATCAGTTTTCCCATTGAATACATTAGCATTTGTCTCAAGAAAATCAATTTTCCTATTGAATACGAAATGTATTCTAAAAGTTACTCGGAAGAAGTGTCTAAACCATTTTAACGCCGATAGAGAAAGAGAGATTCGATTCGATCGACTCTACAAATTTTGTTTTTCAAAATGTCATCATTTAACGCCTTTCACTTTTCTCTCGCTTTCGATTTTTCATTTTCTTATTATCGCGCGCTGATAATAACTCTTAGAATGTATTTTTAAAGCCAATTATAAGGAACATTATACATTTTACTTAGGAACTTTAGAAACTTTCCACATTACACCTTTTATTTTCGTAATCATTTTTATAACTTTTATTTTTATAATTATTATTCGATGATTATTTATTGCTCTCTAATAAGAATTTTTATAACGCATTCCTGAAAAAAAAAGAATAAATAGAAACGTTACATGTTTTCTTCACTTTTTCGCAATTTTGTAGATACTATTGGTTACTTAAATAATAATGCCTGTGTCATATTTTGCTCTCTTTCAGCATTATTATAATATATAAAATATATAACATTGTTAATTTCTAATGAAATAATCGATTAAAATCTGAGTTAAATCGATGAAAATCAATTGACAAAAAATGATTCATTTGTCTTGATCCTCATTTCCGTCTTATGTCTTCGATAAGTCTCCAAAGCGATCGAAGATGAGATAAAAAATAAGGAATCCATATATAAAAAGAAATAAAACAGAAATTATATATAAAAGGAACAAGAAGCAAAAAAAAAACGCGCATATTATGATATCAGCAATATACAGAATAACACTGACGATTGTAAAATATAAACTTTTTGCTGTCTACAACCGTCAGTGCTGCTTTGTATATCGCCGAGATCATTACGTACGCGTTTTTTGCTTCTCTTTATTTAAAATTTCTTTTTTATTTCTTTTTACACTTGGGCAACTATTTCTCATTTCCTACAATTTTATTTTTTCTAAAAAAAACAATGTAAAAGTTATTTTCAATTACTTTTTAATTGTTCTTCTTATTATTTTTCCTACATATATATAGGGACATAGATTATACAAGAACATGACAATGAAGATAGTTATCTGTAATTATCACAATGTAGTAAATATTAATTCTTATTTTACCTATCTCGTTTTTTACTTTATTACACCTGCTGCGTAAATCGTTATAAATTGAAACTTAAATTTATTATTTTATCCTCGTACATATGTATATGCATAAAAAATTTTACCTTGAAGTCTCTAAATCTTCCTCGATATTATTCTAGAAAAAAAATGTGAAATGCACAGTAACGAAATATACTCAACAGACAGTCAATTATGACGAAAAGTATATTTATATTCCTGTATATAAAAATGAACAAGAATATGTTCTGTTGAATTATAGATCGATGCGAATTATTCGTAATATTTGTAAATGTTGCTCTTATCGCTTTTAAATGCAGTGATATGTTTCGATCAACGCTATCATCCAACGCAAGAATATATATGTGTGTGTGTGTGTGTGTGTGTGTGTGTGTGTGTGTGTGTGCGGGCGCGCTCGTGTGTGTGTGCGTGTGTCTGTGTGTGTGTCTGTGTGTGTGTGTGTGTAATTGAAAAGATATTTTTCAGAAACATATATGATCGTGCATTTTCTTGTTCGAAAGATATTATGCTAATGCCAAATTATCATTTTTTACGTCATAGTAAAGGCAATGAAAAAAAAATTAACAAAAAAATGCAGGCTTCTGCCCTTTGATGTACTTAAATGTCATTACAATGTCATTTGATATGTATTGCATTAATCGTGTATTATTGCATTAAATGTGTATAATAATTACAAATACAAAGTATATTATCTACACGTATAATTATATAACTCGATAATAATCGCATCACATGCCCGAGTGACGTGACATTATAATTATTATACTTTAAGATGACAATAAGATTTATAATATTATTGAAACCAGAGAAGAATAAGATTTTTTTGTTTCTATTTATTTTTATATGTTGACAAAGATTTAATTCAGAACACACGTGAAAAGTGATTACGTGAGCTTTCATCGCTGACTCGCGAGTAATCCCTCTCCATATCTTTCTATAAAACAAATTTTCTTTAACCACTATTGCAATGAGAAGCGCTACTCTACACCATCTAAATAATTATTCTAGAAACAGACCAATTTTGTACGTACCGTTAAACAGCGATATACAATCTTGAGTACAGCCTTATCAACATCAAGCCTTTTGGAAAACGAACACTTCTTCAATGTCGGACACTCCGATAAAAGTGCCGCTAAACACAATACTCAAATAAATGTCTTGCGTATTTCTTTTCTTTTTTGCAACGTTCTCGGCGCTGCACAATTTCCACGTGTACAGAAATCTGTGCGAGAAGGCGCCGCTTCGATAATTTATGATTTATATAATTACTAATATAATGCCCGCGGGAATAACGTTATCTCGAGTTGTCGAAACATTCCGGAGTGCTTGCTATCTGTGCGTAGCAAAGCCGATTGAATGAAGCGATGACTCGACTTACTATTTTAATAAATTTTAACATGCTGGTGGGGAGAGTGTATGTAGTAGTCTTGCATATGTTCGCGATAATCGTGAGCGGAAATCGACTTCTGCAGAAGAGAACACATTTAACAATGAGTTCACGATCTAGAAATATAAGCCAATTACAGACAGAGGCGCCTCTTATTGTCGATGGTTGCACAATCGACGCATTTTTTTGATGCAGCTGATATTCTTACGCCACGTTACGTGTGTTCGACTGCGAGCACAGTTCCGTTTTTTTTTAAATAGATACATAGATAATAATCTCATTCGGGTGATCTATTCACGTGATTGTGCTGCGTATATATTAATATAATTATATAACAGTATTAAGAAAACATATATTCATATAATAATAAATCTTTAGTAAGAGAAATCATATACAAGACATATATTTTTTAAATATAATACGCATTCCCAAGTTTCTTTTGTAAAAACAGCTGTGTATAAAAGACAATAGAAATAGCTCGTTGCGAGCTCCATTATTTGCGCGCCATTTTTCTATGCAACAAAAAGAAGTAACAGCATTTATTACTTATAGAATAAACCATCTCGATAATTTGTTATTCGCTTATAGATATCGATGGTGGCACCCAACCTCCGAAAGCCATCTCCAGCTCTTTCGCAATCGCCAGGCAAAGACGATCCTGATAAGGCGCGGCTATCACCTGCAATTTTTTTTTTAATACAACATTGCTCCATTAAACGCTCTATTCCGGATAATTGTTACTCGCACATTTCCAACTTTCGTATTATTCTTGAGAGAAAGCGAGAAAAAGAGAAAGAGAGAGAAAAAGAGAACCATCCGATTGACTTACCTGAACACCGATGGGCAAACCCTCGTGATTGAGTCCCATCGGTACGTGCAACGCGGGAAAGCCAAAAGTATTGAAAATACCGCAGTATCCCAGGCTCAGTGTTTCGTATATGCTAAGTTCGGGAAGGATCGCCGGGCACCGGAAAGTCGGGCAAATAAATACTCCGTCCTCTCCCAATAGATCCTAAGCGAGAAAGATGAGAAGTGATGACGAGAACCGCGAATAGAGACGGTTATGATAATTGGTGATAAACTTTCGGGACACTAACCAGCAACTTTTGCCGAATCACTGTTCCCTGCTTCGCGTAATGCGATATATCCGATTCCGAGAATGGAAAACGCGTCTCAATCAACATGTTATAGAAGGCTGCTTGCTTCGTGTTTTGCGACAAGCCGAACAGAGTTTTCAACATTTCGATGACTGGATTTATCTTCACCTGCGACACAGGAAAAATTAATATCAAGAATGATACGGAAAAAAAAACTAAATTTTTATATTTACATTTAAATATAATGTAAAAGATATATTTGTGGTATATCTATATATACATATACATATATATATATATATATATATGATTATATATTTCGAAATATAAAATATATAAAATATATGTTTATGTTTTCCAATAAAGAAATAAATTTTTGTAACGTTTTATATCTGCGCAACGCGTAAGCAAAATATGTTGCTTTCCAATTCTGAACAACGTTGCAGCAATATTGCGCAATACGGCCGTGCAATACTGCAATTTTGCAGTTAAATATCGTCTTGTATTTATTCAGCGCTGCACGGAAAAGACACGAACGCAACTTTCACGTGTCGACGAGACAAAGTTAGTCGGTTAATCAAATTTTCCCGCTATGTCTCTACATCAGAAGAGGGACTATATTTTATGGGAAAAATCAATAATATACGCTATAAACCAGAGTTATTTGATACAATAATTTTTATGCGTGTTTTAAAAGAACCTATATCGCGTGTGTGTGTATGGATACATAAATACCTTAGGATCGTTGGCGTTTATCAATATGTTAGACGCGTTCTTTGCCTTCTTAAGTCCGGTAAATACAATCTCAACCACTTCGGTCGGCCACTCTATTGGCAACTGTAACATGTCGAGCAAATCTTTGTATTAAATATTACATTGTATGGAATAAATACGCCGTATAAATATACGCCGTGAATACCTTCTCCGCACGAATATCGTTTTGCATAAAGTGCTTCACGGCTCTCTGAACGCAATCTTCCATTTCCGGCACTATCGGTAATATACCGAGTGCCTTGTCCATGCTGAATCGATAGTAAACCTTCAATTGCTGTAGATCCACCGGTTCATTTAGACGCAGGTTGCGATCGCACTTGGACGTCAGCACTTTCATAAGCAGCCCGAGGTCCTCCGCGTATCTGGCCATCGGGCCGAAGGTCAAGAGTTTTTGATGAACTTTACCCTCGAACAGTGGGTAGTGTCCATTCGTCGAAACAATTTCTTCGAGGAAAAAAATATGCGATAAATTAATTTATTAATTTCTTTAAGAAAACAAGATTAATTTAAAATCGACAAGAGAATTATAATTAGCACATATATTTAAAAAAAATCAAATTACCAGCCGTAGGCTTGTGTCCAAAAATGCCGTTGAAAAGAGCCGGTATTCTTACAGAGCCACCCAAATCCGAACCGATTCCTATCACGGAAGCGCCTGCTCCGAGCAATGCACCCTTAAATTAAAATGTACATGAACACATTTTTTCACTTTTATATTTTCTCTTTTTTATTTTAATTTATTAGATTATTCTATTATAAATTCGATCTCTTAGAGCGGTACACTTCAGATCATTTACAAAGTAACGATATCACGTTGCGGTGCGTTTATCTTCGCGTGTTCTCTCTTCGGATGAAAAAAAAAGTGTTCCGGGCGAAAATCGTTAATGAGTAACAATCTATCCGTCACTCGCATAAGTATTTCGATCAAGTTGGCGCACTCGAAAGGTAGTTTTTCATAACAATCGATAATGATAATACGTCCGACTGGAAAAGCAGTGTCAATAATCCTAGTCGACTAGTTATATAAATAGTAACATATATGTATAATAGAGATAACTTTTCCGCGCGCGATTATTTCTTTTTTTATATAAAATTAAAAATATGAATATATTGTATCAAATAAAACTGTTGCGCGATCTGAGAATTTTTAAAACGCAATTAGTAAAGTGTCTCAGAAAAGTGTTATAATTTTAATTCATATGCGTTCGTATTTATTTTACTTCTATTGTAACTATTGAAGAAAACGAGAACGCGCTTTCTCGAGAAGAGAACTATTACATAAATAATAAAAAAAAAATAGTTATCGGGATTATCTCATGATTAGTGCCGATGATTGAGATGATAGGAGCTCAATTACCTCTCCACCAGACGATCCGCCGGGCGTATATCTGGTGTCGTAAGGATTACGAGTACGGCCGTACAATAGATTCGAACTCTCGATGCCGCAGCACATCTCCGGAGTGTTCGTAACGCAGACTGGAATCGCTCCAGCGTTTCGGAGCAGCTCGATGACCTCGGCGTCGCAGGATGCCTTCATCCCTTTCAGGGTTAAAGAACAGCCTGTATGACTGCAACCTGCGACCAAAAGATTTATCTCTGTTTACATCTTCCTTAAATAAAATTCATGACATTTAAGATATTGATCACATTTAATAAATTTAAAAAATTATATATATTTGAAAAAATGATATATAAAGAGATGATTAAGAAGAGAGATTTTATAAGAGAGAATCTGTCTCGTGAATATTCAAATGCATGAATATATAGTATATTACTGAGAAATTTTTTTTAAATATGATCAAAAATTCTATTTGTAAATTAAATTTTCAACGAAAATAAGAAAAAAAAGTAAATATTGTAGCTCTGCATTTAACATTATATAAATATGTAAATATATACATATATAAAATTTTATTTTTATATTTATAAATCTTTCTCTTTTATACTTTTTTATTCTATTTCTCTCTCAATTAACATTATATAATTTACGAAATACATACAAATGCAAATTATTGTAGTATTTTCACAACAAATTAATGATACCTTTAACAGCACAACATTCCTTGACTGTGAGTGGCACACCGAACAGCGGCTTTTCCTTCTCTAATTTTTCAATGTCAAATTTGCCGTTTGCAAATTGCTCGTCGCAGATTTTCGCCTCGTATATAGCATCGTCAAATCGATTGTCGACGACAGCATTTAAGAAAGGATTCACTTTTTTAATATGCTGTATATATGCGTTTACCACACCGTGACACGTAATCTATATTTTTTACGGGAAAGTAATTCTTTATATTAGCGTCATTTATGTTCTCCTTAATACCCTTTGTATCGATTAAATATATATAATAGATTATAATTAATCGTAATAAAATTTAATTATAGTGAAATAATTATATGGCACATAATTTGCATAAAACTGATATATGTTATTAAAAAACATATGTATGTAAAATATATAAATATATATATATATATATATATGTATGTGTGTATAAAATGTGGTGGATGCACTTACCTCTCTTTGTCTAATTTTTTTAGCAAGTGTAGTGGCGCTAAACGTGAATAAGGAATCCGTTATCGGTGGTATTCTCTGTGGCTTCTTGCGAATAAATAACAAGACCCGACGTAGTATTGCATAGGGAAAATATATTATACTGAACAGCAAGCGCAATTTTAACAACATTGTCTGTAAGATAAACATTACGTTATCTAACGCGTTGCATGTTAAGAGAATGAATTCAAGCCGATCGATTGTATTTTTCTGGCTTGTCATGTGCAAATATTGTACATTGTTGCAGAGAAAAATATACAAGAGACCAATTTTTTACCGATAATTTTTTAACTAAAAATTTTAATTTCTTATACTTATATAATTACGAGATTATTTTGACTTCAATACTCCGGTATTAGAATTTTCGACTCAAATTATAATTTTCAGAATATCTTATTTTTATATTTTATTATATAATTGATTATAGTTTATCAACTAATATACAATGACACATTATATTCTCTGTTAGTAATATCATCATATAAAAATATGAAAACTTAGAGTAAGGTCAGTGCAGGTAATTACGCCACCTTAAGCTTTTGGATTTTTTGGACACTTTGCTGAGTATCGAATTAAAAAATTAAGTGTACCATAATTAAAAGTGATCTTTTGGCTGCCTCAAAAAAAATATTTCAACGCTTTATCTCCTCTCTTTCTTTTTCCACTAATCGTTTCAAAAAAGTGCGTCAAAGTGGCGTATTTACCGACACGTGCAGGTAATTACGCCACCTAATAAAAAATTCATATAAAGTGATTTTAAGGCGTGGAATCATGTGAGAAACCAACTCAGGGCTTTGCAACAAACATTTTGTGAATTTTACTCGCAATTTCAATGCATAAAAAAAGGAACGGGGAGACAAACGTGTTTTGATTATAAATGTTATTTTTTAAAAATAAGCAGAATTAATTTTTATTTTTTATCAGGTATAAGTTTTATTTTTTACATTGAAAAAAACTGCCACAATTAAAACGGATCTAAATACAAATATAGAGGCAAATTCGTTAGTAATTCTAATGAGTTCTTAAAGTGACGTAGTTACCAGCAGCCTGAAATTTCGTAAATAAATTACTTCTTTTGTACTTAAATGAAATGGAATGACAAAAACGACTATACTTTCGGAAAAGGCGTTGAATTTACTACCAAAATAATGCTAGTAAATATTTGAAATGTAATAATTACTGCCGGCAAATTAGCGGCGAGTGTAGTGCCAAATTTATATTGGCAAATTTTTTGATAACAACTTTTGTTCTAATTGTTACTACAAATCACTGAATGTTCAAAACGGCAAAATGTTTGTTGATATCAACTTAGTATCTATGCCTTTACAATTAGCATTCGTCATTTAGAGCCATCCGTACGTATTAATGAAGAATTAGATAGGTGGCGTAATTAGCTGCTATGGTGTAATTACCTACACTGACCTTACTATAAATATTTGAAAACATATACAAAAGTCAATAAAAATATAATATAGACTATGGTCTAGTTTACATCGATTGTTTGATACTCATATTAAGTAGTGCATTTGTGCTGATCAGCCAATAATTAAACCAATTCACTAGTTATTTACTATTTGATACGCATATCAAACGATTGGTATAATCTAGGCCCCTAAGTTTGATATAAGTCAATGGAAAAAAATTGACAGATTCTTTTATATTAGAAATGTATAACGTAAAACACATTTTCACACTAACAATATATAATTTTTTTTTTAATCTTGCAAAACCTTTTCTGTGCAACATGCGTCAGAAACAGAAACGGTACGCATTTTAAAATATCGAAACAAGCTATTAACAAAAATATGATATCTTATTGTCAGTCGTTGCATTTTAATCTTATCTGAAGAGATTGTTCTTTTTTAAATTTATATCTCAATGTCGCATTTAAATATGTATGTACGTCCATGTCACAAACGTCACTGCGTTGATTTAATTAACATTACGGAATTATGTAAGAGGAATTGTAAAATTATAGACGAGTTAAAATCATACACAATATTCACTATTCTTATTGTTAGGTGGTCTTGTCTTCGTCTTCAATTTCACATGACGATTCATGAATAAACGTAACCGTGAAGAATTTCTTAGGTAATCGGTCATCTACACTCTTTTGAATCAGAACAATAATGTAGTGCACGATTCTTTTGCATTTATGCTATAGTTCATAAATCAATATACATCAGCTCACGATAATTACTTGTGCGTCATCTCTTCAGCGACATTCTCGTATAATTCTTACATATTATTGCAGTATAATTTACGACTATGAATTTAACTGAAATATCGTAAAATCGATAACAGTGCAATTATAATTTTTATTCTTATAATTATTATTCAATGATTATTTATTGCTCTCTAATAAGAATTTTTATAACGCATTCTTGAAAAAAAAGAATAAATAGAAACATTACATTCTTTCTTCACTTTTTTGCAATTTTGTAGATACTATTGGTTATTTAAATAATAATACCTGTGTCATATTTTGCTCTCTTTCAGCATTATTATAATATATAAAATATATAACATTGTTAATTTCTAATGAAATAATCGATTAAAATCTGAGTTAAATCGGTGAAAATCAATTGACAAAAAAAATTCATTTGTCTTGATCCTCATTTCCGTCTTATGTCTTCGATAAGTCTCCAAAGCGATCAAAGACGAGATAAAGAATAAGGAATCCATATATAAAAAGAAATAAAACAGAAATTTTATATAAAAAGAACAAGAAGCAAAAAAAACGCGTATACTATGATATCAGCAATATACAAAATAGCACTGACGGTTGTAAAATATAAACTTTTTGCTGTTTACAACCGTCAGTGCTGCTTTGTATATCGCCGAGATTATAACGTACGCGTTTTTCGCTTCTTTTTATTTAAAATTTCTTTTTTATTTCTTTTTACACTTGGGAAATTATTTCTCATTTCGTACAATTTTATTTTTTCTAAAAAAAACAATGTAAAAATTATTTTCAATTACTTTTTAATTGTTCTTCTTATTATTTTTCCTACATATATATAGGGACATAGATTATACAAGAACATGACAATGAAGATAGTTATCTGTAATTATCACAATGTAGTAAATATTAATTTTTATTTTATCTATCTCGTTTTTTACTTTATTACACCTGCTGCATAAATCGTTATAAATTGAAACTTAAATTTATTATTTTTGTATCCTCGTACATATGTATCTGCATATGCATAAAAAATTTTACCTTGAAGTCTCTAAATCTTCCTCGATATTATTCTAGACAAAAAATGTGAAATGTGCAGTAACGAGATATACTCAACACACAGTCAATTATGACGAAATGTATATTTATATTCCCGTATATAAAAATGAACAAGAATATGTTCTGTTGAATTGTAGATCGATGCGAATTATTCGAAATATTTGTAAATGTAATTTGCTCTTATCGCTTTTAAATGCAATGATATGTTTCGATCAACGCTATCATCCAACGTAAAAATATATATATGTATGTGTGTGTATAATTGAAAAGATATTATTCAGAAACATATATAATCGTGCATTTTCTTGTTCGAGAGATATTATGCTAATGCAAAATTATCATTTTTTACGTCATAGTAAAGGCAATGAGAAAAAAATTAACAAAAAAATACAGGCTTCTGCCCTTTGATACTTAAATGTCATTACAATGTCATTTGATATGTATTGCATTAATCGTGTATTATTGCATTAAATGTGTATAATAATTACAAATACAAAGTATTATTACTAGGGTGGTTCACGTCAAAACCGGAATTTAATTTTTAGACAGGTAAAGAGACTAAATTACAACCGATAAGGAACATTTATTTTTCAATGTAATCTCCATTTATTTCACAGTATTTTTGCCATCGACATACCAATGCATTAACACTGACAGAATAGAAGGATTTGTCCTGACGTCTAAACCACTGTAACACACACATTTTAAACTCATTTTCTGACTGAAATCGTCTGCCGCTCAAATATTCCTTGGAGGGATGGAATCTGATGGCGCTAAATGACTGTAGGAGGGATGTGGAAGGACTTCCCAACCGAAGAAAACACAGGTATAATGATATGAACGGTTTAAAGAAGGGTGCGAATCTGTTCGTGACAACGCTGGAAAAGGAGGCTCAGATGCCACAAACCAGGGAAAAACTGCAAACATTCGGTTAGGAAGTTTTTCCACATTCGGTTAGGATGTTTTTCCCCCCTATAATCATTTAGCGCCCTCAAATTTCCATCTACTTGATCCCTCCAAGGAATTGGGCGGCAGGCAATTTCAGTCAGAAAATGAGTTTAAGACGTGTGTGTTACAGTGGTTCAGACGTCAGAACAAATCCTTCTATTCTGTCGGTATTAATGCAGTGGTATGTCAATGGCAAAAATACTGTGAGGTAAATGGAAATTACATTGAAAAATAAATGTTCTTTATTGGTCGTAATTTTGTCTCTTTACCTGTCTAAAAATTAAATTCCGGTTTTGACGTGAACCACCCTAGTATCTACACGTATAATTATATAACTCGATAATAATCGCATCATGCCCGAGTAACGTGACATTATACTAATTATACTTTAAGATGACAATAAGATTCATAATATTATTGAAATCAGAGAAAAATAAGATTTTTGGTTCCTATTTTTTTTTTTATGTTGACAAAGATTTAATTCAGAACAAACGTGAGAAGTGATTACGTGAGCTTTCATCGCTGACTCGCAAGTAATCCCTCTCCATATCTTTCTATAAAACAAACATTTCTTTATCCACTATTGCAATGAGAAGCGCTATTCTACACCACCTAAATTAATTATTCTAGAAACAGACCAATTTCGTACGTACCGTTAAACAGCGATATACAATCTTGAGTACAGCCTTATCAACACCAAGCCTTTTCGAAAACGGACACTTCTTCAATGTCGGACACTCCGATAAAAGTGCCGATAATAAATGCTAAATACGATACTCAAATAAACGTCTTGCCGTATCTCTTTCTTTTTTTGCAACGATCTCTGCGCTGAACAATTTCAACGTGTACAAAAATCTGTGCGAGAAGGCGCCGCTTCGATAATTTAGGATTTATGTAATCACTAATATAATGCCCGCGGGAATAACGTTATCTCGAGTTGTCGAAACATTCCAGAGTACTTTCTATCTGTGCGTTGCAAGGCCGACTGAATAAAGCGATGACTCGACTTGCTATTTTAATAAATTTTAACATGCTGGTGGGGAGAGTGTGTGTAGTAATCTTGCAAATGTCGCGATGATCGTGAGCGGAAATCTACTTCTCCAGAGAAGAACACATCTGACAATGAGTTCACGCTCTAGAAATATAAGCCAATTACAGACAGAGGCGCCTCTTAAGAGACGCCTTTGTGTGTAATTATTATTATTCGACAATAATTATTGTCGAAGGTTTCACAATTGTCGCATCTTTTTGACGCAGCTGATATTCTTACGCCACGTCACGTGTGTTCGACTGCGAGCACAGTTCCGTTTTAAATTAAATAGATACATAAATAGTGATCTCATTCGGGTGATCTATTCACGTGATTGTGCTGCGTATATATTAACATAATTATACAACAGTATTAAGAAAATATATATTCATATAATAATAAATCTTTAGCAAAAGAAATCACAAACAAGACATATCTTTCTTGAATATAATACGCATTCTCAAGTTTCTTTTGTAAAAACAGCTGTGTATAAAAAACAATAGAAATAGCTCGTTGCGAGCTCCATTATTTGCGCGCCATTTTTCTATGCAACAAAAAGAAGTAACAGCATCTATTACTTATAGAATAAACCATCTCGATAATTTGTTATTCGCTTATCGATATCGATGGTGGCACCCAACCACCAAAAGCCGTCTCCAGCTCTTTCGCAATCGCCAGGCAGAGACGATCCTGATAAGGCGCGGCTATCACCTGCAATTTTTTTTTTTTAATACAACTTTGCTCCATTAAACGCTCTATTCCGGATAATTGTTACTCGCACATTTCCAACTTTCGTATTGTTCTTGAGCGAAAGCGAAAAAGAGAGAGAGAGAGAAAAAGAGAATCATCCGATTGACTTACCTGAACACCGATGGGCAAACCCTCGTGATTGAGTCCCATCGGTATGTGCACCGCGGGAAAGCCAAAAGTATTGAAAATACCGCAGTAGACAGTGTTTAGTGTTTCGCATATGCTAAGTTCGGGAAGGACCGTCGGACACCGGTGAGTCGGGTAAATAAATACTCCGTTCTCTCCCAACAGATCCTAAGCGAGAAAGATGAGGAGAGATGACGAGCATCGCGAATAGAGACGATTATGATAATTGATGGTAAACTCTCGGGATACTAACCAGCAGTTTTTGCCGAATTGCTGTTCCCTGCTTTGTGTAATGCGATATATCCGATTCCGAGAATGGAAAATGCGTATCAAACATCGTTTTAAAGATGGTTGTCTGCTTCGTGTGTTGCGACAAGCCGAACACAGTTTTCAGCAACTCGATGATTGAATTTTTCTTCACCTGTGACACAGGAAAAACTAATCTCAAGATTGATACGTAAGAAAAGCTGAATTTTATATTTACATCTAAATATAATTTAAGAGATATAATTTTGATATATATATATATATGTATATGTTTATATATCTCAGTAAAGAAAAAAAGATTTCGTAACGTTTCATATCGACACGAGATGTAAATATGTTGCAACAATATTGCGCAATATGGCCGCGCAATAATGTAATTTTGCAGTAAAATATCATCTTGTATTTTTTCAACGCTGCTGGAAAGGGCAAGAAAGTAACTTTCACGTGTCGACGAGACATAGCTAGCCGGTTAATTAAATTTTGCAGCTATGCCTCTACATTAGAAGTGGGACTATATTTTATGGGAGCAATCAACAATACGCAATAAATTCGAGTTATTTGATATAATAATTTTTGTGCGTGTTGAAAAAAAAAACTATTTTGCGTATGTGTGTGTGTATGTATGCATACATAAATACCTTAGGATCGTTGGAATCTATCAATAAGGGAGGGAGATCCTTCACATTAAAAAGCCCGGTCAACACAATTTCAACTATTTCGGTCGGCCATTCTATTGGCAACTGTAACATGTCGAGCAACTCTTTGTATTAAATATTACATCGTATGGAATAAATACGCCGCATAAATAAACGCCGTGAATACCTTCTCCGCACGAATATCGTTTTGCATAAAGTGCGTCACGGCTCTCTGAACGCAATCCTTCATTTCTGGCACTACCGGTAACGTACCGAATGCCTCGTCCATGCTGAATCGATAGTAAACCTTCAATTGCCGCAGATCTACCGGTACATTTAGACGTAAATTGCGATCGCACTTGGACGTCAGAACTCTCATAAGCAGCCCAAGATCCTCCGCGTATCTGGCCATCGGGCCGAAGGTCAAAAGTTTTTGAAAAACTTTATCCTCGGACAGTGGAAGGTGTCCATTCGTCGAAACAATTTCTGCAAGGAGAAAAATATACGATAAATTAATATATAAATTTCTTTAAGAAAACAGAATTAAATTAAAATCGACAAGAGAATTATAATTGGCACATATATTTTAAAAAAATCAAATTACCAGCCGTAGGCTTGTGTCCAAAAATGCCATTGAAAAGAGCCGGTATTCTTACAGAGCCAGCCAAATCCGAACCGATTCCTATCACGGAAGCGCCTGCTCCGAGCAACGCACCCTTAAGTTAAAATGTACATGAACACATTTTTTCAAATTTTTATTTTCCCATTTTTATTTTAACTTATTAGATTGTTCTATTATAAATTCGATTTCTTAGAGCGGTACACTTCAGATCAATTATGGAGTAACGATATCACATTGCGGTGCGTTTATCTTCGCGTGTTCTCTCTTCGCATAAAAAGAAAGTGTTCCGGGCGAAAGTTAATGAGTAATAATCTATCCGTCACTCGCATAAATATTTCGATCAAGTTGGCGCACTCGAAAGGTAGTTTTTCATAACGATCGATAATGATAGTATATCCGACTGAAAAAGGAGTGTCAAGAATCCTAGTCGACTAGTTATACAGTAAATAACATATATGTATAATAGAGATAATTTTTCCGCGCCTGATTAGTCCTTCCTTTATATACAATTAAAAATATAAATATATTGTATCGAATAAAACTGTTGCGCGATCTGGGGGTTTTTAAAACGCTATTTTAGCAGAAAAGTGTCATAATTTTAATCCATGTGCGCGCGTTCGTATTTAATTTACTTATATTGTAACTACTATGTAAGAAGGAAACGAGAACGCGCTCTCTTGAGAAGAGAATTATTACATAAATATTTTCCTTAAAAAAAAAAAAATAGTTTTTTTCAGTTATCGCGATTATCTCATTATTAATGCCGATGATCGAGATGATAGGAGCTCAATTACCTCTCCACCAGACGATCCGCCGGGCGTATATCTGGTGTCGTAAGGATTACGAGTACGGCCGTACAATAGATTCGAGCTCTCGAAGCCGCAGCACATCTCCGGAGTGTTCGTAACGCAGACTGGGATCGCTCCAGCGTTTCGGAGCAGCTTGATGACCTCGGCGTCGTAGGATGCCTTCACCCCTTTGAGGGCTAAAGAACAGCCTGTATGACTGCAACCTGCGACCAAAAGATTTACCTCTGTTTACATCTTCCTTAAATAAAATTCATGACATTTAAGATATCATTTAATAATTAAAAAAAATGATATATATTTAAAGAAATTATATATAAAGAGATTATTGAAAAGAAAGATTTTATGCAGAGAGAATCTTTCTCGTAAATATTCAAATGCATTAATGTATAATCTATCACTGAGAAATTTCTTTAAAATATGATCAAAAATTCTGTCTGTAAATTAAATTTTCAACAGAAACAAGAAAAGAAAATAAATGTTTTAACTTTGTATTTAAGACTATCTCTCTTATCTCTCTTATACTTTTTTATTTTCTGTCTCTCTCTCTTTCTCTCTCTCTCTCTCTCTTAATATTTTATAATTTACATACATACTAATGCAAATTATTGTAGTATTATTACAAAAAATTAATGATACCTTACAGAGTATTATTACAAAAAATTAATGATACCTTTAACAGCACAACATTCCTTGACTGTGAGTGGCACACCGAACAGCGGCTTTTCCTTCTCTAACATTTCAATGTCAAACTTGCCATTTGCTAATTGCTCGTCGCAGATTTTCGCCTCGTATGTAGCATCGCCAAATCGATTGTCGACGACGGCATTTAAGAAAGGATTCACTTTTTTAATTTGCTCTATATATGCGTTCACCACATCGTAACACGTAATCTATATTTTTTACGGAAAAGTAGTTCTCTATATTCGCATTATTTATGTTCTCCTTAATACTCTTTGTATCGATTAAATATATATAATAGATTATATTTAATCGTAATAAAATTTAATTATAGTAAAATAATTATATGGCATATAATTTGCATAAAACTGATATATGTTATTAAAAAACATATGTATGTAAAATAAATAAATATATATATACAGTGGCGTGCAAAAGTTTCCGGCCAGAGACATTTCGTACTCTAATTTATTTAAAAAAAACCTAATGATTTTTTATCAGTATGAGATGTGAGTATGAGATATAGAAAACAAAATAATATAGTAAAAGAATATTATTTATGTTCGTGAAAATATTTATTATTATAATTGTTATATTTACATGTGCAAAAGTTTCCGGCCACATAATATATTTGACGCAGTAGGACTTTAAAAAGTTGTTTACGAATAAGTATCGCGTTGAATGTTTACACTTAGTACATAGGAAGTCGTCGAAGCATAAACATGGCTCGGAATACGCAAATCCAAATTCGTGAGAGAGTAATTAAATTTTCAGAAGAAGGAAAGTCTTCTCGTGAGATTGCTTCACTATTATCGATAGGTAAATCAACCTTGAATGATATTATTGTTAAATACCGTTCTGGATATGGTTTAAATTTAAATTTAAATTTAAATTTAAACGATTTACAGCTAATACCGTCCCTGAGGTCGAGCGTCTTACGTCTCCGCGAGCAGCCTAGATACTATTAAACAAGAGGAGTGGGGATGGCAGTAGGCAAGATCGGCCGAAAAGTGCAACCGGCTGCAGGCCTGTTTTAGATTGAAAAGAATGTTATAAATAATTCTTGAAATGTCAAGGATAATTTTTAATTGCGCAATTTAATAGACTATTAAATTGCGCAATTAAAAATTATCCTTGACATTTCAAGAACCGTTTAAAAGATCGTCCGCGTAGTGGAAGACCACGAAAAACATCTAACAAATTAGATCGTATCATTAAATGCAAATCAACTGCGGATGTCAAGAAAATGCTGTCGAAATTGCACGCGAGCTGAAGGATGAAAACCTAGCCAATGTTAGCCGTAGTACTGTGACACGAAGACTACATGATGTGGGACTTTTTGGCCGTATAGGTATTAAAAAACCATTAATCAGTAAAAAGAATAAGAAGACCCGATTACAATTGGAGGAAGTGTATTCCTCCACCGTGCTTTACAGTAGGAATTTGGTACCGAACGTCATTTCTCGTACCAATAGGACGTCGTACATGTTGTCTACTATCACTTCCAAAAAGATTAAATATAGATTCGTCTGAGAAAGCTACTTTTTTCCAATCTTCGACTGTCCAATTTAGGTGATCTTTGGCAAATTGTAATCGGGTCTTCTTATTCTTTTTACTGATTAATGGTTTTTTAATACCTATACGGCCAAAAAGTCCCACATCATGTAGTCTTCGTGTCACAGTACTACGGCTAACATTGGCTAGGTTTTCATCCTTCAGCTCGCGTGCAATTTCGACAGCATTTTCTTGACATCCGCAGTTGATTTGCATTTAATGATACGATCTAATTTGTTAGATGTTTTTCGTGGTCTTCCACTACGCGGACGATCTTTTAAACCATATCCAGAAAGATATTTAACAATAATATCATTCAAGGTTGATTTGCTTATCGATAATAGTGAAGCAATCTCACGAGAAGACTTTCCTTCTTCTGAAAATTTAATTACTCTCTCACGAATTTGGATTTGCGTATTCCGAGCCATGTTTATGCTTCGACGACTTCCTATGAACTAAGTGTAAACATTCAACGCGATACTTATTCGTAAACAACTTTTTAAAGTCCTACTGCGTCAAATATATTATGTGGCCGGAAACTTTTGCACATGTAAATATAACAATTATAATAATAAATATTTTCACGAACATAAATAATATTCTTTTACTATATTATTTTGCTTCCTATATCTCATACTCACATCTCATAATGGTAAAAAATCATTAAGTTTTTTTTTAAATAAATTAGAGTACGAAATGTCTCTGGCCGGAAACTTTTGCACGCCACTGTATATATATATATATATATATATATGTATGTGTGTATAAAATGTAGTGGATGCACTCACCTCTCTTTGTCTAATTTTTTTAGCAAGTGTAGTGGCGCTAAACGTGAATATGGAATCCGTTATCGGTGGTATTCTCTGTGGCTTCTTGCGAATAAATAACAAGACCCAACGTAGTATTGCATAGAAAATATATATTATACTGAACGCCGCGCGTAACTTTAACAACATTGTCTGTAAGATAAACATTACATTATCTATTATGAAAACTGATCTTCCAGTCATGCTTAACTTCCCACTCAAACCGGCACCCCGACACACGCATCATTCACGAGAGTGACATTGTCACTCTCCCTATTCGGACTACTAAAGGTATAATATTCACTCGGCTCGTTCAACACATTCATTCAACACATTCATTCCATCAAACACATTGCATACTGCGTGTTAAGAGAATGAATTCAAACCGATTGATTATATTTTTCTGGCTTGCCATGTGCAAGTATCGTATATTGTCGTAGACAAGGCCAATTTTATACACAATAATTATTTAATTAAAAATTATAATCACTTATATAATTACGAAATTATTATGACTTCAATACTTTAGAATTTTCGGCTCGAATTATAATTTTCAGAATATTTTAATATTTTATTTTATAATTGATTTTACAATTTATCAAGTAATATACAATACGAAGACACATTGTATTCTCTATTGGTAATATTATCCTATAAAAATATGGAAACTTTAAATAAGGTCAGTGCAGGTAATTACGCCATAGCAGCTAATTACGCCACCTATCTAATTCTTCATTAATACATACGTATGGTTTTAAATGACGAATGCTAATTGTGAAGGCATAGATATTAAGTTGTTATCAACAAACATTTTGCCGTTTTGTACTTTCAGTGATTTGTAGTAACAATTAGAACAAAAGTTGTTATCAAAAAATTTGCCACTATAAACTTGGCACTATACTCGCCGCTAATTTGCCGCCAGTAATTATTACATTTTAAATATTTACTAGCATTATTTTCGTAGCAAATTCGACGCTTTTTCCGAAAGTGTAGTTGTATTTGTCATTCCATTTCATGTAAGTACAAAAAAAGTAATTTATTTACAAAATTTCAGGCTGCTGGTAATTACGCCACTTTAAGAACTCATAAGAATTACTAACAAATTTGGTCTCTATGTTTTCTATTTAGATTTGTTTTGATTGTGGCAGTTTTTTTCGATATAAAAAATGAAACTTATACTTGATGATAAAAAATAAAACTTATTTTTGCTTATTTTTAAAAAATGAAATTTATAATCACAAAACACGTTTGTCTCCCCGTTCCTTTTTATGTGCTTTGGAATTGCGAATAAAATTCACAACATGTTTGTTGCAAAGCCCTGAGTTGGTTTCTCACGTAATGCCACGCCTAAAAATCACTTTATATGAATTTTTTATTAGGTGGCGTAATTACCTGCACGTGTCGGTAAATACGCCACTTTGACGCACTTTTTTGAAACGATTGGTGGAAAAAGAAAAAGAGGAGATAAAACGTTGAAATATTTTTTTTGAGGCAGCCAAAAGATCACTTTTAATTATGGTACACTTAATTTTTTCACTTGATCCTCAGCAAAGTGTCCAAAAAATCCAAAAGCTTAAGGTGGCGTAATTACCTGCACTGACCTTACTATAAATATGTAAAAATATATGCAAAAGACAATGAAAATATAACATCGTCTGTAAGTTTTGTATAACTCAATGGAAAAAATTGACAAATTATTCTACATTAAAAATATATTCTAACTTAAAATACATTTTCACACTAACAATATATAATCTTTTTTTAATATTGGCAAAACTCTTTCTGTGTAACATGAGTCAGAAACAGAAACGGTACGCATTTTAAAATTCCGAAACAAGCTATTAACAAGAATATGACATCTTAATGTTAGTCGTTGCATCTTAATCTTATTTGAAAAGATAGTATTTTTTTTTAAATTTATATCTCAATGTCGCCTTTCAATATGTTCGTCCATGTCACTAACGTTACAACGTGGATTTAATTAGCATTACGGAATTACGTAAAAGGAATCGTAAAATTATGGACGCGACAAAATCATGCACAATGTTGACTATTCATAGGTGGTCTTGTCTTCGTCTTGAATTTCGTGTCACGATTCGCAAATAAACGTAACCGTGACTTTAGATCGTGACAAGTCTTTCATGCGAATGACAAACGCATCTGTGAGGATTCCTTTCGTAATCGATCATCTATATTCTATTGAACCAGTACAATAATGTAGCGTACCATACTCTCTCATTTATGCAATAGTGCATAAATCAATATACATCGTCTCACGATAACCATCTCGTGCGTCATCTCTTCCGAGACATTCTCATATAATTGCAGTATAATTTATGACTATGACTTTAACTGGAGTATCGTAAAATCGATAGCGATAAAATTGTAAGATGCAAGTCTTTATTTATAGCCGTTCGTAAAAGGGAGTCCGGTGTGTCGCACGTGGTCATTTCAGAGATTCATTGTGGTTGAACAAAAGGGATACTTCGAGAGGAAATCATAATTATCGCAAACGCAATTCGACTTTTTCTTTTTTTTAATACCCTTTGTTAGTTTATGTTCAATAATTTGCGTAAATCCAAATGAATCGAATACGTATCGCGACCTCACGCTTGTTTCGACCATAAAATCGATTTTAATTTAGTCGAAATTGTAAAATGTGAGAAAATTTCTCCCCGTTTTGCGTTTCATTCTTTCGTAGGCACTTTTCGCGTTTATTCTCGAAGAGCCCGCGATTCCTTAAACGCGGCTCTTAGCTTTGCTCTTTTCTGCATTTTACGACGACGTTTTCCGCGGAAGACGGCATGACTAAATACTCGTGTAAACTAACCGACGCGACCTGCTGGGAATCGTTCTTTGGTCAAGCACGTTCGAGACATATTTGTGCGACGTACGGCAAAAAAATGCCTAGAGTCATGTCTAAATACACGTATACCGCGCGTACCTTGAATAATTCAATTTCTTCTCCGTGCGCGCACACGCGCGCGTAGGGTGTCGCGTGAATGTTATTTCTTCATCATAAATAAAAGAAACGGATTTCGCTCGACGACATTTGGCTGGATTCGCTGACGCGATTCGATTTATTTCGACAGCTCAGCTCTTTAAACCGATTAAACCGTTCAAACTAATTACGCATCGAAATATGTGCAGTGCTGGAAACTTGTAATCGCACCGCGACATAAAAAGAATCTCACGTTTCTATTTCCAGAGCTCAAAGTCTTCGAGTTAGAAAATCTGTCGACTGTATTCAAGACCAAAACGGCTACTTCGAGTTGATATTTCTTCAAGTTGTAGAGCGAATTTTTAGATTAAGTTAATGTGAAAATAGGATCCGATTAGAAAAATTATTCATTCGTTATTCGAATAATAATTCCAATCATAAAACATACTTCATAAATAGAGCATTTGAGTTGTCGTATCTTATTACTAAAAAAAAAAACTGAGAGAAAGAATTACTTAATCAGAATTATAAGGAAAATTGCTATTCGAAAAATGGAAAGTGTTCATCTTTGACGTTTCTCCTTCGATTTAATTCTTAGTTTTTTTCGCTGAAAAAGCACGATGAGTAGCTCGTAAATCGTTCGTTCACGCAATACGTTTCTAAATGGTTCGCTTTTGAAAGATTATGCCGAAGAATACGGGAGAACGTGAAATAGCGAATCCTAATGAAGATACGTGTAACGATAATTAAACGAGACATAATCATCTATCATAATGAATAGATGACATAAATATATGATCGTAGCCACAAGCAGAATAACAATTAACATCATCGAGACTACAGTAATCCATATTAAATTTAGTTTCGTTGCATAAAATATGCATCGTTCGCACGACTCGTTTGCGTATAAATTCGATCGACTTAATGATATTGACGTCTCCAATGACATTGCGGTTATTTCCAGAAAATACGTCTATTAAATACATATTCTGAAAGTCATTCTGAAGAAGTGTCTAACCATTTTAACGCCGATAAAGATTCGATTCGATCGATTTAACGTTTCGAGACTAACTCTCTCTCTTTCTCTCTTTCTCTCCCTTTCTCTCTCTTTCTCTCCCTGACTCTGCAAATTTTGTTTTTCAAAGTGTCATCACTTAACGCCTTTCACTTTTCTCTCGCTTTCGATTTTTCATTTTCTTATTATCGCGTGATGATAATAACTCTTATTAGAATGTATTTTTAAAGCCAATTATAAGGAACATTATACATTTCACTTAGGAGCTTTAGGAACTTTCCACATTTTACTTTTTATTTTCATAATTATTTTTATAATTTTTATTTTTATAATTATTATTTAATAATTATTTATCACTCTCTAATAAGATATATTTATATATGATTATACATACGGACTTTTTTCCCGGGTTTATGTAAGGTGCGGTCATGTTTATTACTAGGTAGAATTCGCGCTCTAAAAAACGTAATCATTCGAACATGTTTACGATATCTAGATAGATATCTGTAATTTTCACAACGTAGTAAATATTAATTCTTATTATATCTCATTGTTTATACTTCATTACGCGCTGCATAAATCATTATAAATTAAAACTTGAATTTGTAATTTTTGTACCTTCGTACATACTTGAAAAATACATAAAAAATTTTACCTTGAAATCTCTGAGTCTCGATACTATTCTATAGACAAAAAAATGTGAAATACATGGTAGTGAAATATCAGGCTTAACACACAGTCAATATTATTATGACGAAGAGTATTCCCGTACATATATCTAGATAAGAATGAACTAGAATATGATCTGAGATATAATAAGAATGTCAAATTGTAGGTCGATCCGGATTATTCGAAAAATGTATAAATCTCTTATCGCGTCCTAAAATAGTGATATGTTTCGATCAACGCCTATTTTATCCAATGTAAGAATGTATGTGTATGTATAATTGGAAGAGATATTATTCAGAAATACATGATCATGCATTTTCTTGATCGAGAGATATTATGCTAATGAAAAATTATGTTTAGTTCTTTTTTTTTTTACGTCATAATATATAAGAACGATGAGAAAAAATAAACAAAAATTGCAGGCTTCTGCACTTTGACGTACTTAAATGTCATTTCAATGTTATTTGATATGTATTGCATTAATCACATGTATAATAATTACAAATGCAATGTATATTATATAACTTGATACTAATCGTGCCAGTCATTCGCCCGAGTAACGAAAAATATTATACTTATTATACTTTAAAATGACAATAAGATTCATAATATTATTGAAACCAGAGAAAAATAAAATTTTTGATTCCTAGTTTTTTTTTTTATATGTTGACAAAGATTTAATTCAGGACACACGTGAGAAGTGATCACGTAGACTTTTATCGCTGACTCGAGTAACCTCTCTGCATATTTTTTTATAAAACAAGTCTTTTTTTTTAACCACTATTGCAATAAGAAGCGCCACTCTACACTATTTAAAACACTATTTAAATATTCTAGAAACAGACCAGTCTCGTACGTACCGTTAAACAACGATATACAATCTTGGGTACAGCCTTATCTTCACCAAGTCTTATCTTTTCGAAGACGGACACTTCTTCAATGTCGGTCACTCCGACAAAAGTGCCGCTAAAAACGTTGCTCAAGTAAACGTCTTGCTATCTTTTTTTTTCTTTTTTTTTGCAACAATCTCGGTGTTAAATAATTTCCGCGTGTACGAAAATTGGCGCGAGAAGACGCCGCTTCGATAATTTATTTTATGTGATCACGGGTGTAACGTCCGCGGGAATAATGCTAACTTGAGTCGTCGAAATATCCCGGAGTGCGTGCCATGGGCTCGCAGCAATGCGTACTGAATGTAGCGATGCCTTGACTTGCTATTTGAACAAATGTCATACACTGGAGGGGGAATATGTTCGGTAGTTTTGCACGCGCTCGCGATGATCGCGTGCGGAAAAACGATCGACTTTTCCAGAGGAGATCGTAAACTCGGACACACCCGAGTTTACGATCTAGAAAAATAAGCCAAGTTCACGATCTAAAAAAATAAGCCAAGTACAGAGACGTCAATTATTGTCGACGATTGCACAATCGTAGTATCTTTTTGAAGCAGCCGACGTTTTACGTTGCGTCACGTGTTTGTTGGACTGCAATCCTGAGAGGACAGTTTCATTTTTTTTCAATAGATATATTAAAGTCTATTGTATATACGCGAGTATATATTGCTTCTTGAAATTAAATATGAATTTAATTTAATTAAATTAGATAATTGATTTTTTGGGGTAGATGTTTTCATTCAAAGTCAAGGATATTGTATACAGAGAATATAGTCTTTTGATTAAAACACTTATAGAGATTAATTTTAGTATAAAAGAAAAAGAGCTTATGTTAATTTGAATATTATTTTTTTTTATTAAACTGTGCATCTGCAGAAAAATTTTATTTTAAGTCAAAATCAGGAATATTCCATCAATTTAAAATAACAATGTCATTAAATATCAATTATAATTCATTAAATATCAATATAAATTTCTCCAATAAATTTTGATTAAATTAAATTCGGGGACATTTATTTTAGTATTTTTATATTACAAATGTTATAAATACTGATCCGTGACAGTACAGTATAGTACCAGAGTATATTACATAATACAATAGCAAAGCAATACAATATCTGAAATTACAAAAACTTTAATCATACTCGAATACAATAACCAATTAATCATACTTGTATTTCCTTTATTTTGCTTCATTTTTTATTCTCTGATTTTATTCAATAAAAATTATTGTTTATACACTTGTTGCAAGTCCGATAGATTGTAGAAAACAGAAAAAGATTAAATTTCATCTTTGTGAAGATTTTACACAAATTTTCTTTTTATTAGAACATTATGTGATAAGAGACATATATCATCATTAATGTATCGAAGGCGTAAACTTTTCTTAATCATTTCTGCGCATTTCGTTTATCGTTTATATTTATTCAAATATATTCATTCCACTAACAGGATTAACAGATTATAGAAAATAAAAAATTGAATATAATAAGTTGGTATAGATAAAATTAAAAAATTTAATGTTTAAAGATATGTTTAAAAATATATTTTATAAAATACTCATTTTTAGTTAGAAAATATTGGTAAGAAATTTCTATCATTATCAAGAAACGAAAAGAGAAAGAGAGATATATATGTAGGTATATATATATATTATACATATATATATATATATTTTTTTTATCCATTTTCTTATTTATGCTTGCAAAAAATACACAAAGTAATAATTAAACAGATATTATTTTCCCGAAAATTATATTAGAATATCAATACCTTCCTTTTAATATAACTAAACTATTAATTTTAGATAAATGCCTCTTTAATCTAAAAATTGCAGATAAAATATCAATATTAAAATATTAATAATCAACCCAGGTAACACATGTGCGAGGGATCTAATTTCATTAGATACGTTTAGGAAACATTTATGAAACCAACATGTGCCAGCTGGGAACTTTTTATGTCGCAAAATATAAAAAAAATATATAAGAAATCAGGATGCCGCTACAATGTAACAATTAAATCTTGCTGCAAGTTTGGCGGTCACCATTGATGACATCGAAGTGACTTTTATAAATAAATAGATACAAAACAGAGAAAAAAGATATAAATACCAAAAAAAGTAACATGTCTAACAATATCGTTCCCTTTTCCTAGTTTATTAGCCGAATCTTCCAATATTTTTATTAATTGATCGTTTACTCATTGCAACCAGATAATTGCCAAGGGCGCCACGCGGGGATAATGACGGTGTTGTATCGCGCGGCGCGTCGATTGGCCGATCCGGGTTCGTTTGAGAGCCGCGAGAGCGCGCTCGCGCGCGCGCCTCGCACTCGCGCGAGAACCAGCGACCGATGGCGACCGACGAGAGATGTGCCTGCGAAGTTACGTGTGGCCGTCTTAACCGCCGTGTTTAGAGCCGCGTGTGTCGTTTGCCGCGTGCCGTTTCCGCGTGCTTTCCGTCCTCCCCGTGACACGCGCGTTCACGAGGCTCGTGTCGCCTCGTGTCGTTCTAAGGCAAGCGACGACGTCTCTCGCGTCGGTGAATGCGTGCCGCGATTCCATCGTACGTGTTTGTGTGCGTGTGTTGTGTTTGTGACGACGATGTGGTGGTAGTGCGGTGTGCGCCTTGTCGAAGAAGTGCCGACCAGTTCACGGTGGATCATCCGTCTGTACCGAGCGAGGGAGAGAGAGAGGGATACACGTATATAAGGTAAGTGCCAGAGTGTGAGCAAGAGCGAGAGAGAGAGTGATGCGCGCGCGAGAGAGAGAGAGAGAGAGAGAGCGAGACAGAGGGAGAGAGAAAGGACGGGAAGAAAAGTCGTCATGTGTCCGCGTTGTAGCTTACGACGAGCCGCCGCCGCCGAGTTGACACTTTCATGAGAGCATGGACCTGCGGCTGCATCGTCGGTCGTCTCCGAGTCGCAGCATTCACCGTCCTTGTCAGTAAACATCGAGCACCGACGAATATACAGTGAGTGAGTCATTGGCTCCTTTGCTCTCGTTCATTCGTTCGTTTCTTCCCTTCTTTCGACCATTCATTCGTCTCTATTCCGTTTCGCCTCGTTCGCGTCTTTCGTCCGAACTGTGACCCGCATTTTTCGTAAAACATCGATACCTGACCTCGAATAACGAAAAGAAAGGGATAGAAAGCTTCGACAGATTAAGTCTTCGATTTCTCAAAGAGAAGAGCAAATCTTATTGTTAGTTAAGATTAGTCAAGTCTTGGTGTGCGGTTCGGGCATAATTCCGGTGAGTTTAGTTTTGAAAGTTTTGAAAGAATCAATGACACTTTGCGTCTGGGAGCATTCCGTGATTAATAAACGTGCGGAAAATTTTTGCCTGCATTTCTACAGCTTCTTCAGAATCGGAATTCTACGAAGATTTTCTATTTGGATTTCAATTTCAAAATGTTTTTACACATCTCTGTCCCCTCCCGTCCTACATTCTCTCTACAAGAGAGATCCTATTATCGCCACCTCTTTACTCTCCCGTCTTTCTTACTTTTGCCGATTTCGTATCGCAGCATCCTCGTCCTCGTTAGTCTCGTCTCGCCTCGATTCTCGTTTCTCCTCAGATTTAGAAGTTGATTACGGACGAAAAGCCGTAGTCGAGATCATCACCGAAATGACCGGCCGGGCGATACGCGTTTTTTGTTTTTCATTCCGCGATAGAGATTCAACGACCGCATTCAGAAATCCCCGTTTTCTCGCTGCCTTCAGCGTGTATACAACGCACACACACACGCACACACGCACACGCACGCACGCACGTGTGCCCGGACGCAGCCGTGCGTTTTCTCGAGCCGCGCTGGTTTTCTGCGGTCGGTGTTTTCGTTTCGACTGGTCGCGACTCTGGTGCTTTTTCTTCGGCCTCTTCTCGCCGCGCTGTCGATGCCCTTCGTGCTCGTGTATACCGGGTGTCCTTTCGTTTAGGGGGGAGGGAATCGGCCGAACTTGGAAAAGTAGAGAATTCTTGGAGAGTTTATTTAATCGCGCGATGTGTAAGATTAAAGTCGCGATGAGAGATGAAGAAATAAATATAGTATCTTATTCCTTGCATCTTTGTTTTTTATCGATTTATATTCAATTACAGTCCAATTTTTTTCAGCAAGTCGAGCCACCAATAATTTTCGAATTTTCAACGATGAGAAGAGAGTTTTTTTTTGCGAAATAAATGAGGCAAAAATGGACAAAAGTACGTTCTTCGGTTAATTTTAAGCGGAATTGATTTTTTAATAGACATTAATTACAGGTTTTATTACGAAAATGTACGGTACTAAAAATTGAAAGATGCTGTAATAAATACTGATGATCGGAGAAAAATCGACTAGACGCAAATTCGACTTAAAGAATCTATTTTTGAAAGATGCGAAAAGTGGGACACCGCATATATATATTTAACATCCCAACAAAAACCATTCATTTCTAGTGGTGTTCCGACCTACACCAAGTATCAGCCTCTCGCTTATGTTTATGCAAATCTTCGTGGCAAACTTTCGCGTCGAGAAAGACACTTGGACGAATCGGACGATAACCGCTTTGCGTTTTCCGAAAGCACATAGAGAGAGAGAGAGAGAGAGAGAGGGAGAGAGACACTCTCTGACGTTTATGCGGCAAAAGGTACGACGTCGCGCTGCGACGAGGGCATAAGGCAAGGATAATGATATTACGGCTTAAAGAGACGGCTTAACCTAACCGTTAGTTTATTGGCGTAAAGGAGTCGCGGAGCGTGTCTACATCAAAGCGGCCGCTTCCGAGCTCCACTTTGCCTCGCCGCCGCCCCCCTCTCTCCCTCCACTCCCCCCCCTTCCCCCTCCTCGTCGCCGTCTCGACGCCGTCGCCACCGCCGCCGCCACCGACGCTTCTACTCGCTTCACCGAACTACGATGTACGACACCCCGCGGCTCTGTGTCTCTCTCTCTCTCTCTCTGTAGCTGTGTCGCCTATTAACACCTATTAACATCTGAAACGGGACAGGCACCGCCGTGCCGGTGCGACATAGAGAGATGCGGATCTCCTCGCCGGCGATAATCTCTCGCGATCCTCTCTTCGATAATGTAGTTATCGTTGAAAGACGGCAGACTTCCGGGATGAAAATATATCTGCACGAGATGCGAGATGTAAGCGGGATAAATAGAAACGGTTAAACGACGAGTAAATAAGAGACTGAAAATTTTTGTGTATTAATTCCGGAATATATAATTGGGCATTTATATATTTAATTTTATATATATATATATATATATATATATATATATATATATATATGTATAATTATATAAATGCCTAATTATATATTCCGGAATTAATACGTAAAAATTTTCAATATAGTTTTCATAGCGAATATATATACGCAGTAATGCATTGTGTTGACCCTCGGTTGCATTCAACTCGAAGGTTATCGGATCATTATATGCTCATTATGTTCTCTGTTACATATCGCAATAGCTAAATTAGAAACTAATAATCTACGGTTTAATAATGTTTTGGTTTAATTTCAAGTAATAAATTTTATCGATATCTTCAATGAATTTATTTATATCGCATATACATATAAAACTTTTGTTCTTCACTTTACATACTATTCAGAACGAATGGAACTATTACTAGCTTCGTTAATTGAGAATTACATCGCTAGCTTTCGAATTATAAATTAAAAATGAAAATAAAATGAAAAAAAAATGAAAGATTCTTCTCGCGAATTTATCCATTAAGTTAAATAATTATCAATCAATCAATTAATTAATCAAACATGGAATTACCGTGAAATAGCGCAGATTTGGATTTTTTAAGATCGAGAATTTCTCTCTCTCTCCAGGAATTCTATAAACTTTTGTAGATATATCGCGACAATTATTATTTCCCTTTTTTTCTCGGGACTCGTCCTCTTCTCTCTTTTTATTTACCGCTGCGGCCGGAATTGCGGTCGGTAATGGATAACGCGTCGACGAAATCTGCCGTGGTCGATCACGCGAGCGGAAGAGACGCGTGGCCACCCTCCGTGAAGGCGAAAGGGTGGGCGATGGGAAGAGGGGGTGGGGGGTGCGGAGAAAGAGAAGTGCGGCACGCACAGTTTGGGAATCCCCTGGAGCACGACACGCTGAAGCGTCTCGACAAAGTAGCTGCTAGGGCTCTCTCCTGCTCCTTCTTCTCTTCGTGCCATCGCGCGTTTGATACCACGTGCTCCTCGTCCGGGGGGGTTAAAGCGGGCGACATCGGCAAAGCAGAGGGAGAGAGAGAGGGAGAAAAGTCCTCCCTATTTCGATATCAAAGACTCTACAGCGAGAACCGCTAAAACGATGCTCTTTGACATCACAAAGCGCGCGGTGTTTCCCCTCCTCTCCCCCTTTCATCTTTGCTCTAACCTTTCTCTTTGACCGCGGTGTGTGTGTGTGTGTGTATATATATATATATGTGTGTCGCCCGTTCTTTCTCCACTTTTCTCAAGTCCGTTTCTTGTTTGCGGCAAACGTGCGCCCGCCAAAGAAAGTGGCTTACGTCTCTTATATACACTCGGTGCCGTTGTCGCGTTGTCCTTGTCCCCTCGTCCTCTTCCTCTTCTACCGCTATAGGCAATATTTTCTCACTGAAATCGCGCCGCGCGGACAGGAGGAGATCCCTTTAAAGTGTCGCGCCTTCTCTTCGCGATACCGCCTTCCCTTTAATTCACTCACGCGCGAGATGTATGTTACACCCTTTCGTAAACGTTTCTTTTCTAGCCACATGTGCGATAAACAGACGCCTCGACCGCGAAACCGATTTTTTCTTAACAAAAATATCCAATCTTTACTAGAATAATTTGTCCAATTTATCCTAAAATTTCACTTTTACCAAATCTTTTACCAATTCTTAGCTAAACGTACATGCAGAATATCCATTTATCGCGCATTATATTTTAACGACAGATTTTTCCTAGCGAAAATTATATATCAAGGCACCTTGTCATTTAATCTTTTTCATCTTAGCATCATATTTTTAGTAACTAAAGTTTAAATTAGATTTTTATGAAAGTAAACGTTATCAAAAATTAATATAATCGAAAGATATATAATTCCGCATTTCGTTTACAATTAGCTTTCTCTAAAGTTTAATTCACGAAAAAAAAATGTACGAGAAGTGGGACATCCTGTATACAGTCTCAGTATAGTATTAGTCATTAATCAGACGTATCGGGATGTGTTATGATGACGATTGTGGCGCGCAGTGTGTTGATAATTATTACGAGACACGCGCGCCGCTCTTAATATAAACCGGAAGTATCCGCAGTGTGTGCGCGAGAGAGGAAAATGGCATTTCGCGCGCTTGATCCCGCGTTTGATCCCGCGTCATCTGCTCTCCTCGTGCAATAATTGCCTCTGTATTGCCGTTCTCTCTGCTGTTTGTCCGCCTTCTCTTCCTCTCTCTCTCTCTCTCCCTCGGTCTCTCTTACCACTTCTGGCGCTCCTCGGGCTCCTGTGTCGCTTCATCGCCGCCGTTCCAACCGCTTTGATTCGTCGCAATACCTATCGCAAAGCTAACGGCCGGGGCGACGCTAATCGTCCGGTGAATTCAAAGTGCGCTTTCGCTCGAGTGTCCTTGCTCTCGGCCGAACGAGCGTCGCGCTCTCCTTCTTTCGAAAGCACCCTTCGTATTGATGAAAGGACACCGGTAGGCATCCATGCAGGCACACAAATATAGAATAGACGGTATCCCGCAGTATTGAAAGACATTTCGGCGGCGATTTCCTTGACGAGCACATGAAAGTAAATGCGCTCCTCCCTCTCACATGTCCATGTTTCGTTATTGTTCCGATGTTCCGGTTTTTTCGAAGAGAAGAATTATCTCTGGGAAATCTCTCCAGATGTCCTTGAACACGATTGCATATGCAGGATAAATTGTAGTACAAACCGGGAAAGAGGACCTGATTCCCTCTCTTGCAAAAATAAAACTCGGAAATGTAAAATAAAATTTTTTATACGAAGCTTCGAGAAAATTAACGTTAACAATTGAAAAATTAGCAATATATTTATGCTTTTCCACAAGTTTGAATAATCTTTAACGAATATAACTTATGTCGTTGAATTCGTCTCGACAGCGGCTATTAATACAAAAATAAAAAAAAAATACGTCATTTAATAAAATAATTTGAAATAATATAAATCATCGATAAAATTATATACAGTATCAAGATGTTTGTTTTCACAGTAGAATGTTGTATCTTTCTATATTTTGTGATAATTGCTGTCGAGATGAAAATATCGTCCAAAGAGAAACATATGAAAGATTAAATATAACTTAATAATTGTATCAACAAATTTTATCATTCATATTAATAATTATCTATTGTCAATGATTTAATATGTATTATTAAAATATCTAATGTTTACTAGAGAATGTTATCGAGTATTTCTGTGCGATTATAATTGAAACCAAATCTCTTCGGCGAAAAAGTTTACGGTCTACAGCGTAAACTCCACTCCGGTTTACGTTTGCATTTTAATTCACGTTCTATGCGGGCATTATGTTAGTTCGATCGCCGTTCGTATTACGGCGAATCCGTGCTCGTTCGCGTAACATAAGCGCATAGTCTCGACGATGAACACGAAGCTCGGCATGTAAATTTTTCAGCCGCAATACCGGAAGCGACGGTCTCGTAGTCGCTCTATTGCCTCCTTATCCGGCTGACTGAATCTTTTAACGTCGGTAAGAGGCAAATCTCGTCCCGCTTAATCCCGCCTAAAGGACGTTTCAGTAGGTTTTGTCGGTGAAACTTGTCTTTCTCTCTCTTTCTTTCGCTCTTTCTCCCTCGAAGTCCCGGTCGAAATCGATCAAACGATGAAACTCGGAGAAGAGCTATGCATTTTTTATGCGACGTAAAAGAAAGCTCGTAAAACTTGGAAAGAATCTAAGAGATAATCCCACGCTGTTTCTTCTCGTTATCTTCCCAGCAGCAAGATCTTAAAGTTTCAGTTTTGCAACGATCCCTTAGCATTCCGGTTTTTAATCTCTCTGTGTGCGATTTAAACGTCACGATTTTTAAACACGAAAAGAATTATTGGCGAGATTTTACGATCTCCTTAAATCTTTTTAAATTCGACACACCGATTGTGCGCACACATGATTTTACTATGTTCGAAAAAAATACATCTATTTTTTTTGACACTTTGAACAAATCTGAAACACAAGATCTTATTCAAAACAATATAATAAAGAAGTAACCTTGTGCATGATTTTTCCTACATGCACAAAAAACTCCTCGACAGTTTGATCGATACTCGTTCGATTCGTTCGAGTTTTAGAGCGCTGATTTATCCTCGGTGTGGATTTCTCTCTTAGGCTCAAGAGAGGATCCCCTACTTGCTCGGACAAGTCTCGCGATATATTCCCTGCCGTCCCCCGGGCTCCCTCGGCCACGACCGCGATCCCGTTAACGAACGACGCCATTAAGGGCGCATTAACATATAATTTTCCGTGAGAAATTATAGGCGACTCAGCGCCGGGTTGCTTTGCACGGTGTTTATTACGCGTGTCCGCCGCATCGCGAGCGAGAGAGAGAGAACGGGGCCTACGACGAGAGAGCAAGAGACAGGGAGAAAGCAAGAGAGAAAGAAAAAAAGAAAGAAAGAGAGAGAGAGAGAGAGAGAGAGAGAGAGAGAGAGAGAGAGAGAGAGAGAGAGAGAGAGAGAGAGAGAGAGAGAGAGAGAGAGAGAGAGAGAGAGAGAGAGAGAGAGAAAAGTCAGGAGCGCCACACCGACGTCCGGAGTCGATTGGCAGCGGCGGCGGTGAAGAGAGGAAGGAGGGATCGCATCGGATCACGAAAAGGGGAGGAGGAAGGAGACGCAGAGGTTTTAAATCGCGTGATGTGTTAGTGCATTCATGCGAATCCACATCGCGAAGAGAGGTCGTTGTAGGAGGGGGGAGGGGGGGACAAGAGAAACGCGCGTGTGTGGGATCGCGTGCGGCGGCGAGATCAAACGAACACGCTTCGTCTCTGTCTCCCGCACTTCAGGTTTCTCTCTGTCTCCCTTTCTGTTTCCATCTGTTCAAGACTGTCTCTCTCTCTCTCTCTCTTTCTCTCTGTCCTCGTCATCATCGCCCTCCTCGTCTCGTCGTGACTTCTCCTTTCCCTTCTCGGTCGCGCCTGAGCTCTTCTCCGGCAAACACGCTACCAGTTTCTCACTTTTGCTCGCGAGCGCGTGCGTTCTCTCTTCTTCTTTCTCTCCTTTTCGACGACGACGACGCGACGATGATGACGACCCGACACCGGTTCTCTTTCTTCCCTCCTATCCCTTGCCTTCTGCCCTCTCTTTTTGCGCGACGAGGAGCAGGCGCGATTCCATTATTATCGCCGATAGTTTAATTTTCATTAATTACTGGGCGCGCAGACTTCCCGTGGATCCCGCAAGGTTAAAGCGCTGTAATCCTTTTTGGTTTTGGTATCGTAAAAATTCTAAAGTGTCGGAGGAAAAAAAAATAGCGAAAGCGAGTCTCAATTTTGAAGACGGCATGTATCCACAAACGTTAGAGCTCTTTGTATTAAAATCCCGCCTCTCCCCTCTCTTAACAGAGAGGGAGAGAGAGAGAGAATAAAATTTAAATTTATTTTTTAAAAATATTTCCACCATAATGCTATAAATAAATGTGTATTGGTCGTCACAGAGAATTTTCAATTTTTTATAAAGAAATTTTCTCTCAATTCTCCGAAAATTTATTTTATAAAATTTTATAAAAATGATACACTTTTAACTCTCTTTTTATAAACGATTCGAATCCTTTTTTCGTACATTTATTTTTTATCTAGTTTATCCATGTTTAACAATGACTATAGAATTGACATAATAATACTAAAATATGTACACATTATAAAATGAACAGAAACCTAATCAGTTCCAGATGTGGAAATCGAGAAGACGAGATCGAGATTTAGTTTGGAACAGATAAAATCAGCCGCGAGCTCGATTTTAAGAGAATTTCATATAACGGGGCCGGTCGTCGTGTACCTGACAATCTCTTTAAATCGGTATTTACTGAGGTTGATAAGATTGTCGGAAGGCTGCCAGCTGCCAAGCCGCACCGGTTGAATCGCGCCGGGAAACGCTTAGTCGCATTTCAGGTGCACTTGATGCATCGATTTAAGCTTCTTGGCCGAAGGCGCCTCGGCGACTAGATGCGGCATCAGTCTTCCTCTCTCGGATGATGAGAAACCGGTTATCCTCTTGAAAATAAAATCGCGAAAGACTATTTCTTTTTCAAGTCCAAAAATAAAAAAAATCGTTACAGAAAATACCGTCTTTTTTTTTAAACAAATATAAAAGCGAATAAAATATTATATTACTTTGAACTCAAAAAACATTTACTTTGCCGAGTGCTACGATATCGAAATCAATGGAGCGATAAGAAGCGGAATTAAAGATTGACATACATTGAATAAACCAGGATTTAACTGTTCAACGAGAAGAGAAATTCAGAGCATATCGATATAAATTTCTCTCCTCTTTTTCTCTCGGGATATCTCATGTATACATATATACATATATATCACTATCTTTCGAGATCGAGTGGTTCATCCGGCTTCTTTCGTTGACGATCCTATGTCGGCCCGGTAGGTCAAACCACTGACACCTTTTAAGTCGCCGACTTTCTTCCCCTTACGTTTCCTCACTTTCCTCGCTCTCCTTTGCTTCTTCACCGCCATCCTTCGGTCTTTCGTATATTTTCTTTGTCCTCTTCCCGACTGTCACGCAAATTTCTCGCTTCATTATCGCCGGTCACGTCGCTATATTTTCGAATCAAACTTTTTTTTTAACAGAAATTTAGCATTTCGATAAAGGACAGATCGAAATCGTATCGTCAACGCTCGTATCGTCAATGATAATCACGCTCGAATCTTTTATATCGAGATGCTCTTCTCTTTGTATATTTAAATTTAAAATCAAAATTTAATTTCCCTTTAAAGACGAGCGACTTGTTGTTCAATGGATATTTTTACCGATTTTGCGACCATGAATAATTTAAAGAAGCGGAAAATTTAATTTCCCTTTACAGAGGCGAGCGATGTATTGTTCAATGGATACTTTTGCCGATTTTGCGACCGTGAATAATTTAAAGAAGCGGAAAAGAATATTAGTTTTTAAGTAAAAGCGTTCATTTTTTCAAGAGCGATTTCACATTTTATTTTTTTCTTTTATCGCGTTTAATTTTTTTTATTAATTTTTCTCAAACAAAATTTATTTTCTTGGATTTATTACCTGACGACTAAATATGTTTAGCGATAATCGCGATAACGGTGAAAACCGATTGATCCGATAATAGAATAGGAGAGAGGTCATTATCCGTTTCGATTGAGAAAGCGACCGATTGGTCACTAGCATCGAAAAATCCGAGTTTCCGTTTAAAGATCCTCTTAAGAATTTGCCCTTGTACCTGGACCCTATCATTTTTTTGTTCCGCGTCCTCGTATACGCCGACATCTCTTTCTCTCTCTCTCTTTCTATCGCTAGATAGATAGAGAGAGAGGACAGAGGCAGGAGAGAAGATCAGTCGCAACCGAGAGAAGGTGGCAGTAAAGAAGAGATCGGGGGTGGGGGGTGCAGTACGGCAGAAGGGAAGAAAAAAAGAAGAAGCGCGCCGCAAGGGAAGGGAGGGAGATAGAACGTGAGGGAGAAACGAAGATAATGCTCGCTCTCTCTCCCTTGGCTTTGGCTCCTACGGCTCGCTGTAGTCTGTAGTTTCAGTCTCACCGTGTACGTTGCATGGGACACACGGGTCCCGGACCCTTCGCTCTTGTATGTTCGCCGACACAGAGAATCCTCGTCTCTTCTCAACCGTGATCATTTCATTTGTGAATCGGTCATCGTTGAAATATACCCGAAAAAGCCTGAGTGATCGATGTTTCGTGTACGAGTGCATTTCTTTCTCACGGAAATATTTATTAATGTTCTAAAGAACGTACACGGATAGCGGAACAATTGTGACACGTGTGCGTAGATGTTTAGAGAAATCGTGAGATGAACGTTAAAAATCGGGAGGAAGCGAAAGTTACCAAGTTTCGGGCGAAAAGTGTCGATCGCGTGCACCGTTGCTCTTATATATTCGCGAGGATAACATTGAGAGAAGCCGGTGTGCGGAAGGGAATTCATCTCCGAGCCATCCGACAGGATTAATATGATTGTATAATGGTGCGTAACTGTTGTCGCGAGACAATTTTCAACGACGAAAGGTGACAGGGCGTAAGTAAAGTCGGCTCGATGATCGATTCGCGATGAGGAGAGGAGGGAGAACGTGTATCCCGCTACGGGAGACTTCGATGCCTCCGTCCGGAAAATCTCGACGCGAGTGATGCAGTCACCCGGACGCGATACTCGTATCTGTATCCGATCGACAGACGTTTCCGAGTCATCGGGAGATATCTCTTGTTGCGCGCCGACAACTCTTTCGTTACGCGGAAGAAAAACGCGCGGAGAGATCGCGACGGGGATAATTCGCGGGGACCTTAAAGAAAGATTGAAATTTCTGAAACGTTCGAACTCGTTAGATTCGCGGAGATTAAAATGAGATTCGGATTTGCAGTGCGTTTGAGTTTAAAAAAAAAATATTTCTTTCTGCGAACTGTGATAATTCTGTAAAGAGGGTTTTCTTCGTGAACTGTGATATTATCGGAGATGGATAATGATATATACCGAACAATAATTGTTCGTGGTGTAACGCGGTGAACTTCAAAAAGAGGAAATAGACGGGAGTAAACCGGCTAATAATCATCGGTCAGACACAACTCGACGACGACGACGACGACGACGATGATGTATGAACGAATCGTATCGCCGAAGTCCCATGAACCGGCACCGAGTCAAGGTATTAATTGCGGTAAATTACTGGAGGCTATTAATTACGGCGCATCAAACGGATCATTAATTGAGACACCTATCGAATGGGTGGAAAGAGGGGGGGGGGGATTACTTCCGCTTCGTGATTTCACGAATTCTTTGCTATTATCGCGTGACGTAACGTATAGAATGGCATTTAAAAAAAGTGTATATAAAAGTCGGAAAGCCTCGATTCCCCATAAAAATGTACAACTTTCTTTTTTCACTGAAAAAAATATCGATCTATGTACATATAGGTATGCTAAAATTTTCATAATTTTTATTTGCGATGCTAACCGCATTTGACATTACGAAAACTACATTTCATATTAAAAACAGCATAATTATGGATTTTTACATGTTTAAAATTTTAAGTTTGATTTTTTTTTGCGTGGAATCACGCGTTTTAAACTATGATAGCATACTAATCGATTAGGATATTTTGAAGATGAAACGATCCTCCAAACTGCCTCTAAGGTATTTTAAATTATTTTGACAGCTGCTATAATCAACATGTTCCTATACAATTTACCAGGTTGATAGGAATTTCTATCGCGTTTTATAAATCTGCTAGCAGGATAAAGAGATTTTTTGTCGATGAAAGATTGTATTGTTTGCTTATAAATTGCATAATAATTAATCGCATGTACATTAAGTGAGAGAAATTATTCGCATACTATTTATTTTGAGATACTTTTACGCAACATAAATATTGTTGCAAAGTATCCTCATCAGAATATATCTTTAAAACCGATCTTTTTATTTTATTTATTTTTATTATATTTTATTTATGCTAGTGTGCTCGCGCGCGCGCGCGTGTGTGTGTGATCGCCGCGTGTATCTTTAACTTTAAAGTCGGTCTTTCTATATGTCTAGACTTTTTATAAACCGCCTGTTCGCAAAGAGTCGGCGCGCTTTATTAAAAGACTCTACGACTTTTTTTATCTATATTCAAAAGCCGATTCATCAAAAGGGCTGCAACACATACTAACAATAATTACTACAAGATTGCCATAAATTTTCGAGCGCTGTGTGTTCGGAAGCTCTGTAGAACAATATTCTTTTTCTTCTCTTTGTACGTACAATTACTCCCGACAAGCATGGAATATATATCTAGGCTTTTTTTTAACCGTCTCCTCTCTCCCTCTCTCTCTCTCTCTCCCTCTCTCTCTCCCTCTCGTGTAATCACCGCAATTTATCTGTCATCCTCCGATCTTTGTCTATCTACCTGCAACGACATTGTCTAACGATGGCCGAAACCGTATTTGGAAAACTCGAAGATACGTCAGGTAGTTGTTTGTTAAGAGGGAAGGGGCTTTGCTTAATACCGGCGCGCCATCCCGGCCGGTCGCCACCTGGGGCGAGCGGCCCCTCAGATGTTCCTTTGAAAGATTTGCAGCCCGAGTATAGTAAGGTGACATGCGTAAAGTCATCTGGCGATAACGGTGACACGCCTTTGACCGCTTCCGCCTATGTCTCTTCCGCCGCCGCGTCGGCGTCGTCGTGTATCGTGTACCCTCCCCTCCCTCCCCTCCCGTCGCGTCGATCGTATCGCGAGTTATCCTGAAAAACATGTTCTCAGATCTGTATCGAGAGAAAAGGCAACGGATTTTATTCGGCGCAACGGAGAGAAAGAGAGAGAGAGAGAGAGTGAGAGAGAGAAGACGCTTTGAACGCTCGCGCTCCTTGAAATGTCATCGCGCAATCCATTTCAGTTGCTCCGAATCAATCTTTTTGCTGTATACGATATAACGCTTATGAATATTAATGATATGATAATATATGAATATCATATACATTTACACAGACATATCAATATGAATGATAATTAATTGACAATTAATTGCATCGTTATATGAAACGTTGGAAATGATAAATTGCTGTGTATTAAATGAGTTAAGCGATAATTGAAACGTGAAAGCTTCAAAAAAAAAATTGCTCCGTGTAAAAATCTTCGCGAAAATTTTCAAGGCCATCGTCGGCATCGCGACGAAATAAAAGCGACTTTTGAAAAATTCGAATCTTTTTTAATAAATAAATGAAGAGAGAGAGAGAGAAACTCTGTGAAAAGGTTAAATGGAGGTCGTAAGAAAAAAGGATTGGCCGGGAGGGGGAGACGGAGGGGGATCTCAGAAATGTCCGCGCTCTCGGGCGCGTAAAAGAGATTTTGCCGACGTTGCTCTCCGCAGACGAGAGAGGTCGAAGGGACTACTTCGCGGACCAGAGCGACGAGGAGAAGCGGCGCGAATAAGAGAGCGAGGCGGGAAGAAAGAAAGAAAGAAAGAAAGGAGGATCGCGGAGAGGGAGGGCGCAGTGAGAGGGTTTAGCTGAAAGGGTTAGCTGAATGGGAGCCGTGTGTATGCTTTCCTCGTTTGAGAAACCTTCGGGATCGCCCAGGGCCGTAAAGGGGAGAGAGATCGCGACTCCCTAACGCGCGCTCCGCGGACTATGCGCGATAAACCCCCGCGCTCGTAATTATTTAACACCCGTTAAACGGCGCGCCGCGGCCGACCGGTGTCCACTTATACGTCTTCGCCACGCCGTATATGGGGTAATAGTGAGAGCGGTCGATTGGTCCTCTCTTCGCCGATATTCGTACGGCTTCGAATCGATCGCAGAAGGCGCGATACAGGGTGATCCGAAAAGCGTCGAGAAATTTGGAAACCGTGTGCGCGGTGACATTTCGTCGAGTAAAACACAGCACGAATGGCGTCGCGCGTGTGTGAAACGCGTGCTAGGTTGACGATTATCGCTTTCGATTAAATTTAACGATACGTAGGCGTAAGGGAAGAGATAGAGAGAGAGAGATAAACGCGGTTTTGTTACCGAAACATTTATGGTACCGCGACGAATCGAATTTTCGGTTCGCCGCATCGGTATCTCGGTTCGTGAAGGAAGGACGACTTTTATACCTGCCTGCTGCGACGGGCCTGTCCTTCCTAGAAAACGTCTCCGTTTTAGGATATCGTCTCTGTTTTGGAACGTTTTTCGCTTTACGGGGGGAAAAGCTATCTATATAATCTCGATAATTTCATTACTATAATCATCTTATGCGATAAACAATCCAGTATTGTAAATCGAATTTCTCGCGATCTTACTGCTTTTTCATTAATTCTCGTACTCGCATTATTACAGTCACGATTATCGAGTGATGATACCTAGCCCCTCAGAGCCTCCCTGCACCAAAAAAAAAGAAAAAAAAAAGAAAAAAAAAGAAATTCCCAAGTTTACGTCTCCTCGCTTTTCATCTCGCGCCGTAAAGCGCCGCTCTATAATTAGAATTTCGAATGCTTCGAAGGAGAGAAAGAAGAAGACGCGGCTTTCGTCGACCGCTCGTCGTCGGCGACGAACCGTGGCCGGACCCCCCCGGTTACGCGCTCGGGACACCCGTTAGAACGCGCGGCGCGGCGCGACGAGACGAGGCGAGGGCCCCGGCGGAGACTCTCGAACCGCGCGCGGCTCGCCGAGCGAGGCGTTCCGAAAACCTGTAATTACGGACCCGGCGTACATCAAGCGGTGCCGCCGCCAGCCGCCGGCCGAGGCCTACGTCTTCCGTCTCTCTTTTTATATCCGTTTCTTTTCCCCGCCTTTCTCCTGCCTCGCTCTCGCGCTTCTCTCCACCGACTCCGTTCCCTCTCTCTCCCTCCCTCCCTTCCTCCCCCCCCGTCCATCTCGTAATTCCTCCCCTCCAAACCCCCATCAGGGCCGTACGGTCGCTAAGGGTACGCGGGTCGAAATACGCTGCTCTTCATCTGGATAGTCGATTCCCATGCGAATGTCTCTTTATGACGATTTATTGAAAATTGGAGAGAAAGCTGTGTGTTCCGTAAGGATTTATTAAGAATAATTGAATTAATTTATATGAAAATTATAATTAATTTTTTGTAAACTATTCTTCGTAAAACAATTTATGACATATGTAACGATAGACATTACGTATATTGTTACAAAAATATGATTAATTACTTTTTATTCTTCGACAACCGCACACATGTGCGCAGACTATATTTAATTTTTTCTTTCTTGATTTGTGTGCTGGCGGGGTAGTTTTTGACAGCAAAAGCGAATATAATAATTTATATGGCCGTAAGTACGGAACCGTTTATTTCAACGTGCCCTAGGAACATATAAAAGAATCATAGTACGATATTGCTTCTCTCTTCGATCTCTCACTCTTTTCCCCTCCTCTCTTTTTATTCTTCCGAAAGCACCGCCGTACCTGCCCGACTCTTCTTACCTGTATACGTCTCCTCCGTTCCTCTCTTTTCACCGATGCTTTCTCCCGCCATTCCGTTTCTTCTCTTCTGTTATCGGCATCCGCCGTTCTACCTTACTCCGGATAGAGTAGCTCAAGCGCGAAAGTTTTCCTCCTTCGCGCGGTCCATGTACAATACATACACGTAATTCGTTTGTGATTACGAATTGCGGCAATTCTTTGGGAACTTTTTCAACTGAGTTTAATTAATAACAAACGATTTTAATTATCTAGATATATCGTCGCATCAATAATTAATTAATGAATATTAATTGAATTTAATATATAAATCTCCTAAAAGAGTAATACTGCCAATCACTACGTTATTATCGAATTTGTTTAATGCAATTATTATTTTATATTTTTTTAATTTTGTAGCTCTGTCATAACTTTTAACAATAAGTTATACGTTTATCAAACATTTTTATTTTTTTACACAATTGCCAGTTTGTACCATTTGATATTATGATTTTATTGTTACATTTAGTCGCGCGGCGATTGCTGAAAAATATAGAAAGGAGAAACTCTCGCGCGCTCTCTTCGGAGATTCGCTCGAGGAATGGAGCGCGCGTCGTTGATCGCGACGTACAAAAAGCCGGCGTGTCAGCGGCCGCATAGAGAGGTGTATCGTCGGATGGCCTTTAAGATTCCTCTTCGTCCGCCGATGCGCCTTTCTTCTTCCCGCAGCATCGCTCGCTCGCCCTCGTCTCCCGTTTTTTTGAAAGAATCTTAATCGCTCGCCGATAAACGACCCTCGCGAGATCGGGAGCGACCGGTGTTGCTGGTCGTTCTCGCTTTCTATCCGTTTATATCTCCGCTCTTTAATTTCTTCCAATCATACTAATTGTGCGTATATGTATAGTAGTTGGCAGAATTTTAATCATATACTTGTGTACGATAATTCTAATCGAGATTTTAATCGCATCTCGAAGTTCGCTCTCAACATCTCGCGGTTAATCTCTTTTACAGATCCCCCCCATTTCCTTATTCTGTAATTAAATTTTAGAGTCGCCGAAAGAGAGAGACTCGCAAATTTCCGAAAGAGATTCGGGATCTATTATCGCGGAAAAAAAGAACATCGTTTTTAAATAAAATAAATAAGAGAAAGAGATATCGTACTCTCCCTTCGCGCTAACCGGGGGATGAGAAATGGATCGCGCGAATATATCGGGTGAATCCGTAGAGAAACAGCGGGAGGGCAAGCTTTCGCGGCGAAATCACACACAGGCAGATCACTCGAGTGGCTTCGGATGAGCAAATCATTTCGCGATGGTCCTCCACGAGACGGCGTTTCAAAGCGCGTTCTCGACAATCCCATCGTTGCGCATCTCATACGGCGAAAGAGAGACCAAAGGGCTCTGCCAATTCTCATTTCCCGCTTCCCCTCCCCCCCTTCTTCCCCCCCGAAATGCTGTCTTTCGCGAGTCGATTGATCGCGCGCGATACGACACGCATTGCACCTTTTGAAAAATGCCTTCTGTAGCAACGCGATCGATCGCGCATTAGTTTATTAATTATTATTCAAATATTGCGTGGAACATAATTATTCATTATGTTAAACGTGTATCTTATTTATTAATGATATACATAGTTGTGTAATTCTTATCGCGCTTAAACTGACAATGAATAAAATTATTAATAAACTCATATATCTCTCTCGCTCTCTCTCTCTCTCTCTCTCTCTTTACTCTTTTGTCGAGGATCGATCGAATTCATTGTTAAAAATTTATTTATTTATTTATTTATGTATGAACGGAAAAAAAGAAATCCCTTTAGTACAAATAATGTATATGATTCCAATTATTAACATCAGCAAAATAGGATGCTAAAAAAGAAAAAATTTGAGAATAACAAAAGTGTTACTATTATCACATATGAGCTGAGTAACGTAAAATAAATTTTTAATCATCTTGCAGAAGATTTTTTATTATAATAGATGTTATTTTAGAATGGAGTTTTATATGGCACGACTTATATATTTGAGTAATTCATTTTGAAATGCCAATATTTGTTGATATGATATTTTTTCGCTTTATTTTTTTTTATTTTTTTTAATTTTTTTTTTCTGTTATCTTATACTTTGCATCTCCCGAGATGCTGTACAGTGCTTACTTTCGTCGGTAATATCGCATCTAGCAAACAGGACTTTTTATCGTGGCACGACAGCTGTTTCTCGATTTGTATCCCAATGGCGGTAACGACACCGGGATACGATGCTCTCGATAGCCCGCGATTATCGACTACCGACTTTACGCAACCTCCGTTATCTGCTCTTATTTTGACATTTAAAAATTACACCGCGCGTTTTTGTATCATTCAATATATACCTTAGCCAATCCCTATGCAAGTTTATGGGAACCCTAATTAGATACCGCGAGACGCACAAGCAGCGATTTACGTTCTCGAGTTTGACCATAAGACAGATCCTATAACAATGACATACATATGTAAACAATGGATCTCCGCTACTTGCGACGAGCACGAATCCGAGAGGTCGGACACTCGCCGACGCTTTTACTTCCACTCACGTGTCCCGATACAAGGACGGATATCGGCGGTGACCGGAAGCGAAATTCCTCGCGCTTGGAATTGAAAGTCACGGGGGTGTGAATTTTAATATCATATCGCGGAAAGAGGAGAGGCAGAAGAAACTCTTTTTCGCGCGAACGGACGCGGGAAATTCTCGCGAATTCTTGTTCGCCGCATACGGGGCTTTAACACGCCTCGACGGATCTTAATATCTCGTCGAACGTGTCCCTTATACCTCCGCGGTATGTTTCTTCGCGTCCTTTCGTATTCTCAAGCGAGATCCCGTCGTCGTCGACCGCGCGAAACGGACGTGATTTCACGCCGGACCGAACCGCGATTTCATACGTGGCCATTTTACCGTAAAAATGAGTGAAGCGAATATATTTCGAATTTTATATCATTATGTAAATTTATTAAAAGGCACAATTAAATTTTTATACAAAATGATACGACGAGAAATCAAAAATTAAAGGTACACGAGATATTTGTGCAAAGTTTTAAAAATATATAATATATGAAACTCTATGTCACACACACACACAGGTTCTTTTATTTTTTTTTTTACAAAAAGTCTAGGCTTTTTATAAAACGTCAATTTGTTAACACATTCGACGTTTTATAAAAGGGCTGATTTTATAAAAAAAACCTGCAAAATGTATATAAAATATACATATATCTGTATTACTTTTGCATGCAAAAATCGAGTAATTTATTTATACAGCTTCTATATGTCAAAATGAACAAGAAAGCCGCGATAATGATAAAATTATACGATTAAGAAAATATGTAAAAAAATTCGAAATTTTCGTTTCATTATTACAGATTTTACATCATAACTTGTATATATAATCATAGCAAATAAAATAATTATAAAGATTGGACTAAAAGAAAGTAGCTTTCGCAATTACATGACATCCCTCTATCGAGAGCAAAATCTCTTTACCGCGGTTTTAATCCTCGACTTCAAAGAAAACGCAAAGCGACAGATTGAAAGGAAAAACGCGCTCGGATAAAGATATCAGCGCGCGTGGATTCCGCAATTGGAGAGAGTCGCCGAGCCGGAAAAGGTTAATATATGTATTCCCGGTCTTCTGGAAGCGCATGAGGGTTAAGGTCATTAAATGGGACGGCGATGATGATGGTGATGGTTGTCGGCGGATATATAAGACGCACAGATAACAACATCCGCGCGCAATTCGTTAGCGCGACGCGAACATAATTTTTAATTTGCACACCTTAGGCGCCATCTCTCTTTCCCTCTTTCTCGTTTTATATGTATTTGCCTAATGACGTTCGTCGCGCGTTGTGTAATTATTCCCACAGCGCGCTAACATATAATTAAAAGTCGCGAAAGTAAATTATTAGGAGGACATCGACGAGACATCTTCTCCTCGATCCGAAGGAGGGGCCAAGAGGGGGGGAGGAAGGGGGTTGATGAGTTTCGTTATAAATCTTATAATTCTGTAATCCCTTCAGTTACCGATTCCCCTTACGCAAGTAAGTCTAAGGGAGGGTATGAATGGAGGTTTTTCCTCAGCGAAGATTGGGAAGGGATTTGGACGTCGATTAAAGAAATTACAATTATAATGTCTTTGAGAAATTTAGGATCACATGAGATACTCTATCGTATTTATCTATTTAGAATGTGATAGTAAAATTGTCCACTCTCCTATCTTTCGTGTTTTAGTTACCTACATTGATATAATTTTTATGTCGATCTAATTTATGATTTTTTTAGTAATTGTTTAGTAAGACAAAGTTGTCATCTTCAATCTAATAATGTAAATTCAGTGGCAAATTTAATACCGCGTGGTTGTAATTAATAGTAAATTTAAATATTTTATTGATATAAATAATAAAAGAGCTTTGACAAAAAAAAAAAGCTTCCCCAGGTAGCAAATGCACGTCATTTGACGTCATAATGACGCGCGCTTGCTACCCGAGTTCTTTTGACAGTTCGAATGACAGTTCGCACGTGTTGTAATATTCTAGTAATAGTAAATTTGAGAAATGTCAAGTTATTATTTACCTTCTATCACAGATGTTTATCTGTTCAGTATAGACATCTGTGCCTTATATACATAAGTAAATAATGAACACCTTCCTATGGAAATTCGAAAACGATCGGCAAGATAGATTGTTCCGTTTGCAACTTTGAATATACGCGGTGTCGTCTATCTCGCGCGACAGATGGCGACACCGACTTATTAAAGGTTCCAGGAGGAAGGGGAGGAAAATGGATTAGATTGAGTCGATATTGTACGCGTTATTTGAAAAATCCCTACGATTGATAATCGGTTAATCAGCATCGTCGGGATCGGATACGCGATTCGTTCGCTTTCCCGGTGGAGAGAGAGAGAGAGAGGAAGAAAAAGAGGGAGAGATGCCGTTTAGCTGTGTGAAAAAAGCGGCGAATAAGAGCGCAACGACGACGACGACGACAACAACAACGCGGCCGGCAAGGACGATCGTGTGGCGGGACGTGGTTTTTTCTCGCCACCGCGAGGAAGAGAAGAAGATTCGTGAATCGAATCGAGAGAGATCCGTCCGTCCGAGAATGAGCGCGGAGATATTATTCTCAGACAATGAGAGAAGAATGTCCGCGGGCGAATTGATACGGCCGGGAAAGCCTCTTAAGTTAATACCACGCGGCCGCCGTTGCTGACAAACGTTTTTCTCCCCCTTTTCGTCGAGGGGGGGATATCTCGCGTTTGAGACCGGTCCAGCTTTCGGACTCGCTCGTAAGAGAGGTATGTACGGTGGTTCACAATCAGAACGAGAAATTCGAGTCGATTATTACGTTCGCCATTGTTTGTAAGAGTATATCTGGTCGTACGCGAAAGAAATCCGAAAGAAGTTCGAAGATATTCTCAAGCAGTCGCCAAGGATTTACTTGTTTATAGTATAAATCTATATCTTTTTCTTCCTCCCTCTCACAGACAGGAGACGGATAGATTAATTATAGCGTGAATATTGTATAGAAGGGAATTAGGTATTAAGCAAAGCTGGATACACAAGTATAATGTATGATTGTAATTATAGAGCAACAAGTGAGGTGATGTAATCTTCATGTTGATTGAGAATAATCCTTTCATAATTTTTCTATACACTGTATCTCTTATCTTATGATTCTGATTTAATAATGCAATATATTTATAGTGAATCCTATGAAAACAGTTAGTACCGGAAGTAAAAGCTAGAGAATTTTGGTTCTTTTAGGAATGATACGTGAAAGTACTTCTCATGAGGCATCTCACTGGAAATCAGAGTCAATGTAGTCCGCAAGGATTCTAGATTCTACCCCTACTCTGCCACGTCGCTATATCAATGTGGCGTCAGTCCTGGTCAGGACGCAGCCTTAGTTCAGTGTGCTTCCAGCAGTGCTATCGAAGGCATCGCAGGCTCAATCTTGCAATCTAACAAAGAGATTTTTGCAGTGTTTGCAGTTTACAGGATCGCTCCACTTCTATCAGAATCATAATAGATCCTTGTAGACTTAACAAATTTGAGGGCTGCCTGTGTTAGATTCCACCACTAAGATGGTATGTACTCTGATTCTTCTCTTTTGACTCAGGTAAATGTGCAATGGAGCGAGATGATTCACTATGACAGCTTCTCATTTCATATTTCTTCCCTTGTATGGGTCAGGATCAAATTTCCACACTTATTAGAGAGCCGTACCTTCTCTCTCCGATAGCCCCACAATAGCACAGCGATATGGCATAGTAATATCAAAATTATTAACTTATAAATTGTTACAAGTCAGTGATATAAATTTATTACATACTATGTGAATATATATAAAGATTTGTATAATTAGTACTATATATATATGCAGTGCATGTATATAAGTTTTGATCTTTCAATATAATTTGATCTGCATTAATGTAATAGAAGCAACAAATTAATTAATTGTGCGTACAAGGAGTAATATCCCTTACTCAAGCATATAGTTGCACATTTTGCCACTTAAGGTACGGGTCCATGTATGTGAACCATATTTCTATGCCCTGACATAACAAAGGGGCAGACCCTAAAGGTATAATGGCCTTTTCTTCCACAGATTGCCTTACTTCATAAACCTATTAATATTTTTCTGCTATGTTAGGTCTCGATTTCAGTAATATACAGGATATTAAACTCACGAGAGATAGATATAGACATTTTCAGAGTTGGTAAGAGCATTCAATGTATTGCGTTATAGGTTTTGTGGATCAATACCACACAAAATGGTCTGCGCAACAGACCAATAGGGGTGTTCATACATATATATGTATACGCAGAGATGCATCCCTCTGCGCAGCCTGCTAGGAGATGGGCTATAGTTCCTTCGATATGCTCCACCCTTACAGTTCCTGACAACAGAAAAAACCTCCTCCCTTAGCTGCTTAATTGAGAGATATGACTCACCGCAGAGCTCCATCGATCCAGCATCCCAGATTTTCATTCTTTGTTAGCACGTACCAACTCTCTGCTCCTTCGCAGAGCTATAACTACGTTGAAATCAATAAAATCTTTATATTCTTTCTTTGTTTAGCAGACATTTATGCTACTGATAAAAGTAACATACAATCTTTCTATTTTTACTTCAATTTACATATTTCATTTTTCTTTCCATCGAAATGTAATTTATTAATTATAAATATTGTTAATCGAATGAATATACTTTGTTTCATTGTGATTATATAAAATATCTTGGCGGTTGTATTTTTACTCAGATACATATTGTATTTTGTTGTAAAGATATAAAATGTTGTAACAATCAGATTTATATTGTAAAATCTTCTATCTTATATCTTATATTCTAAAATTGTAAAATCTGTGTGTTTCAGGTCGGGACTAACCATGTCCTCTAAGAGGCATCGCGGGCGAATATTAAGTGTAGATAACAAAATAGTACATGAAGGCTATAATAGATAGGATGAGCGCATCTCGACACAACGAAGCGCGTTGCTTCAATGAGAACTCTCCCCGGCCACCAGTGCCAGGTAAGATGAAGCAAGCTTAAATTAAACGAGAGACGGCAGGGAAAAATACATGCACTTGAAAGAAAGCCAGTGAGACTGTTAGCTTATATTTTTTTTTTACAAATGCGATCGTAGCTCTAAAAACTCTTACATTCTTTTTGTAAAAAAAAAAAACATCTTTTTATGAAATGATTAAAAAAGAATATCTTACTCCCCCAAAGAGCTAAAATATAAAGATTATTAGATTTTGTTGGTTTATGGCTTTCTTTCAGTTGCATGGTTGTGAAATCGTCTCCGTGTGTAAGTTTAGAATGTTGTCCTAATAATAGATTAAATGCTTGATATTTGTTATTTTGTAAAGGAAGTACACCAACGTGCTTTGAAACTTATTCCAGTAAAATCTCCGCGTGTTTTAGGAGAGGAAACGGGAAGCTATGTCAGCCGGATCCGTCCACAGAGTCCCGCTCTGACACCTAGACGTTCTTCTTTCGCGACACCGCACGCCTCCAGCGGTGATTGCGATGCTTCCGCGCCATTGGGATTCGAACCGGAGGGTTGTTGCGGAACCACTACCATGGAGGGCAATTCGCCTCCCGCTTACGCAAGATGGGCGAGAAATCTGCACTCCCTGTTAGAGGATCCGGTGGGTCTGGAGTTATTCAAGAGGTACCTGGATCAGGAGGGGCACTTGGATCCGCTCAATTTTTGGTTTGCCTGCGAGGGTCTCAAGGAGCAGAAGGACATTGAGAAGATCTCGCAGCTAGTGAAGCTAATCTATCGGAGGTTTTTTCTCAAGTCTCAGCTAACAATACCGGAAGATGTGATGAAGGAGGCGGATCGGCGGGTCAAGGAAGGCCGCGCCGATCAGAAGGTGTTCGACATCGTGCAGCTAGAAGTCGAGCGGCTGATAAACGAGACGACGTATCCCAACTTCCTTCAATCCGATGTGTACCTCCACTACGTTCAATCCTGCCAGAATACCGATTCGGGTGGTTGCCCGAGCTCGGGCTCGGGTAGTCGCGAGATGTCCATCTCCTGCGGTCCGAGTCTGCTGCCCACCGTGCACGAAGACAGCGAGTACGTCGACCTCATGCATAATTCGCACTCGACTGGCGGGACGCCTGGAGAACTGAGGGAATTAAGATTGACCAAAGATGTCCTGATGGCTACCCAACAGAGTAGAGCGATGGATCTACGACCGAGGCCGGAAGCGTTCGCCGGGTAATGCGCTTTTCTTAAAGTTACCGAGCGTTATCTTGAAATATTATTCGTCATTCTGTACAGTACGCTTCAGATCAGTCCTGCGATGAATGCCTTAACAGCGCTATCGTTTCTTTTTGAAGCTTGATGTGATGAAACTCTTGCATAATCTGAATTAAGTTTTAAGTTTACATTTTATTGTCACCGATTCCCGAGCAATTGACATCGTCGGAAGATAAATTCGCTATTCCCCCCCCCCCCCCCCCCCCATACTTCCCCCATAATAACGTTTTTTGATAGTTTGTCCAATTATATCTAAAATATTTTTTATTTATATTTTTTTGTTCGCAAAGTAACCCCGTCCCGTTTTTTACTTGCCGTTTATTTAGTTGTTCTTGTTTTGCTGTTTTGCGTGGCACTTGTAGCATTTACTTGCAACATGGGACTAGTCCGTATCACATGCACGTATCCAGATTGCACGCACAATATTCCTCCTACAATCCAGTATCCAGACAGGATTCCGAGCTTCAGAGTTTGAGCAGTGATGCACGTACCGAAGTGGACAATATGTCCCTCAACGATGGATCCATGTAAGTTTCTTTTTGTTTTTTCTTAATTTCGCATAGCTTCCTTTTATTTTGCATCCAAAAGAGAGTGTCTTTAATTTTTACCTTAATCACATAATTTTTTACATCATTCAATGTCATATCGAATTAATAGTAATACTTGTTACTAATTCGTATGTATTTGCGACTTATTATCCGCAGCGATGGGACGAGTGGCAGACAGAGGAGCAAAAAGCAATACACGAAGCAATCTAGTAGGGCAATCAAAGAATCCGCGAATATAAATCGCGAATCCATGGCGCACCATGTCGTTCCGCGAACCCAGCGTATGGCATCTCCGAAACAGATGCCGGCGAAGCAATTCGCGGAGATGCTCACGCATAAACTGGAGATTCTGGCGCGAGAGCAAAAAACCCAGGAGAAACTGGACAAATATTTGCAAGAGAACGATTTGCCCATCGGTAGCGACATGTCGTTAGAAACGATGAACGGGGCAGCTAATAAGGCTATTGGCGACGCGCTGAAGGAGAAATTGTTCCTGGAGGAGGATAGCGATCAAGCGATCCTCGACGAACACGTGTCTCGCGTCTGGTCGGACCAGACACCGTCGAGAACCCCCAGGCTCTCGCCCGAGAGGAGGCGTCCTGCGCACAATTATCCACGATCTTACAAGCAGAGGAAAGAAAAGGATGTGGACTCCACATTCTCAGTGGATAGCGGTAATATTCACGATTTCCAGGATGGTAGCGACCTTGTCGGAGCTAGTTCCATGAGTTCGTTAGGCTCGCATCTGCCCAAATCTAAATCCGTGCCATCCGATTACGCCGATTCCCTCCACAAGCAGGATCTGTATCTCCAGGGTAAAAATCAAACAAACAATTCGTTTTATACATACGCGAACCGAATATGACCGCTAAAGTAAAACGTTCTCTCATTTGCAGGTCATGAACAAAGATTCCGAAGGTCGGACATAACAAGACGATCAGCCACAAAGAAATCAATGGCAGAATTAACGGACAGCGGGGTGAGCGTCGTCAGCGACGTGCCGCCTTCCATAAATAAGGATATTCGTCTGATACCCCGATTTAAGGAAGCAGACAAGAAGGCGGATCTGAAACATAGTAGTCGTCACGGCAAGAGGTTCGGCTCGCGTAGCGGATCCTTGGAAAGACCAAACAGAGAAACATGGAGCATGGGTGTACCTGCTCAACCGTTTGTTGCTGATCCGGGAATGCCACCTTTAACGCCACCTCACACGGTAAATCGAAACTGTTCCTCTCTCTCTCTCTCTCTCTCTCTCTTCGCTTGACAGTATATGCGTTATACTAATGAATATATGTTGCAGGTTATACAATTAGAGGAGACATGTAGGAGATTAATGGAGGAAAATAGAATGCGCACCAGTTGCAAGCAACGACATTTGAACGTTTCCAAACAGGCGTACGAGTCCGCGTCGCAGAGTCAATCGTACGTTCAGTCCAATCAGTCCACGTTGAGGAAACCGAAGCAGGACGCGGGCGATTTTACCATTGTTGTGTTCAGTTTCTGTGACGAGCAGTTCCCATACAGGACGAAGATTCCTGGTCATAACGTCACTTTAAAACAGTTCAAGGAGTATCTTCCGAAGAAAGGGAGCTACCGGTAACGTATAATATTACCGCGGCTTTGTCATTAATACTTGTATTAATTTCATTAATTTTATAATTTTTTTTCCTTTATCGTAGATACTTCTTTAAAACGGAGTGCGAGGACTTGGATATGAAAGTCATACAGGAAGAGATAACGGACGATACCGAGGTTTTGCCGCTCTGGGAAGGCAAAGTGATGGCGCAAGTTAAAGCGCTCGAGTAATAGACTGAATAGAAAAAAAAAAACGAGCGAGAGAAAAACATGCACGATTTTTAACCAAGTGCCGCAATAAATATTTAAGAGATCCGACACGCACGCGCGCACTCACAAACACACACTAGGCCGGCAAGTCGATTCGCTCGGTATTTATACATATATACATATTAACGCTTGTCACGCGGCCTCCATCTTTCATAATTGCCTAAGAGAGTAGTTTTAATTGATCAGAAAAAAAGAAAATTATCGAATCGAGCAATATCGTTGCACGGATGAACGCTGTGGAAAGGATAGAAGAAACGGCCTCACGATAAACTGTATCGGTCGAATGTCCTCGGAAGAACGTTGTACTTTTCTTCTCACTGCCTGCTTTCGATTTTTTGTCAAAATCGTTTACACGTATCTAGGGCAGAGAAGAGCGTTCTTTTTTTTTTGTTTTTTTTTTTTTTTTTTGGGGTCCCTTTTCGAGATTACTTTATCAACGAATTTACACAGCTCGTGCGCGACAGCGCTTTATTGTACATAAATTAGTATGTAGTGTAACTGTTTCACAACAGGACGACGACTATTACGTCGATATGGACTTTGCCAAGCGAAATTATTTGCCGTAATTCCGTCTGGTTTGGTATAAACGTCACTTTTACGGGGCAGTTTGGGCAAGAACGGCAACAACAACGCGTCGAATCATACCGAATACATTGCGACCGGCTAAACAATTTCTTCCTCTCGAAGACTTCCCATAGTTCTCCAAACGACTGTACAAAGGTAGTGATCGCGTAGTTGATCGCCTTAGTAAGGTCCGCGTAGGCACTAAACTTATATAAGAGAAAGAGAGAGAGAGTAATCACAAATTGGCGTCTAAGATATTACGTGTACTTTACGTGCATAAGACATCGCGCGTCTTGTTTAATACATATAATATATTTCACGCGATGCGACATGCAACGTCGGAGAATATAAAATTGAAAAAAAAGTTACGCGAATCATGTTTTTTTTCTTTTTCTTATTTTGTGCCACTATTACCGTTGTGTCATGATTATCCATCCGACATTGCGAAATAAGCTTACCAAGCATAAAGCCTAAACACATACATGGCAATTTACAGTACATGTACTCAAACGCAATTTTGATATCGGAATGGCGAACACCGGTGGAGACAAAAAAAGAAAAATCATTAGCGTTTAGATTGTAATAATGTATTATCAGGTGCGGAAATATGTGCCTTTTTAGTACGGTAAGATCGAAATAAGCCTAAGAGAGAGAGAGAGAAAGAGGGAGAGAGAGCGAGAGAGAAAGAGAGAGAAGGTTGAGATATTTATAAAATTGCAGTACAGGGGCCCAATCCTGAGAGAAAGAGATAGGAGAAACATTTTGTGTCCAATATTATTAATATATTCCCTCAAAATTGTATCTATACTGATATATCGACGATTATCCGCCTCGTATATCGCGGATTCGTCCATAGCAGTTTATTTAAACCTTTCAGTCTTATCGAGAATTGCCAAGTCTCCGGTTTTGAACCGGAATCTCCGAACGATGAAGAAAAATCTCCGATCCGGAGATCTTTGATGCAGGCGTACGTTACCAATTTCATATTTTCAACAGTAATATTTTATAGGCAGTAATCGCATGCAACTTTTTTTTTCTTTTTAGAAGATTTTTCTGAGCAATCTTAGTCTTAAGCCATCTGAATTGCTCAAATTCTAACTCTTATTTCGTGCTCGAAATTAAAAACTTATCATCTTTGTCTATATAAGTATAGACTGTTAGTGGGCTGCATATTCTATCAAAATCAATCGATAAACGTTCTCAAGTGGATTTTTTTATTACAATAAAAACAGTGAAAAAATCAAATCGCCATCAAATGTTTTATTAAATTATTTTATATTCTTTTATTAGTAAATAAAAAATACTAATTAACTTTACATTACGATTATCATAATTTTATCTCGGTATATTATTATTGTTCGATTATTTAATATAAATTATGTCATCATGTATTATTACCTCAATATGCGTTTAATCTTATGTATTAACGCTCTTGTGTGTACACCATGTATGTAGATATATGTATATACAAACTATACCTATATTATATATTTTTACAAGCATGCAGCAACTGGCGCACAGTCCATTCTTATTTAGTCGAAGCTTATATGTATCGCATTCTCTAATAGAGATCGCAGTAACGTAAAACGATATCTAATCTATTATTTATCCTTCCGATTTGTGTATGTAAAAGGATGATGTTATCCAGTTGACCTGCATTTTTAGCTCGCATCAAAGAAATTGTAAAAACAGAGATCTTTTATCGAAGAAAAAAAAAGATAGGATTAAAATTTGAGACTGAAGGGCTTAAATTGTAACATCCATTTAATTGAAAGTACAATGTGAAAAATGTTCGACATTTTTTTTATCAGGTGGCCCTTTAAATCGATGGTTCGATTTTGTCCTAATTTGCCGGAGCTCGCTTCCTACGCGTGATTCCCTATGGGAAAACCCGAGGAAAAAAAACATAATTAAAACCGTAGAAACGACGTACGTACCGTTTATTTATAAATTCGGTCGCGCCGCCGCAAATCGAAGACGACGGTGGTTGACGGTTTTTAATTGTACGTAATTGATCAATTAATATCACACGAACGTTAAAGTGTTCCTGTACCTAATTAATTAATAATTGTATATCAAAAATATTGAGAGAATAATAATGCGATTTTCACTGAATTACATGAACATCCATTGTACACGTTCTTCAAAATATTTCGTCCTCTAATCCCGCATCTGCTACATGATACAGTTATATCATCTTTAGGAGAAAATAAGAATTTTTTTAAATATAATAATTGATTTTTGTCTGCATACAATTAAAAAGATAATGTCGATGTAAGTCTTCACCTATTGGAATCTATTAATTTGATAAGATTCGTGTGTGTGACAGTGGAATTAATTTTATTTATAATATTAAAACTTCCAAGAGTATTTTAGTATTTTATTAATCTTGTAATCAAATCTGATAACAATAATATATTTCAGTACTGTACAAAGTTTAATAGAGCTCAATAATGCATACTTCTTTTCTCGTTATAAACTTGTAATTTGCTGAGAGTATTTCACAAAGTTTGTTCAATTCGTCTCGCGAAATCTATTAATTATAAAATATTCTTTGAGAATACATTTTTAACAAATATATGTGTAAAAACTTATAATCAAGGTATCAAACACTTCTCAGGAAGATCTATCCAGCAAGAAGAACATAACTTGTAAGTGTACTTGTAAAAAGTTGTAAGAGTATTTGTAGCCTAATGGACCATCGCGTGAAACGCGCACGGATCATGATTCTGCTAGTGCTATATGACGGCCGGATGAATACAACGTATTCTGTATTGACATCGAGCTCAGATTCGACAAGAATTGCCCTTGTGATGGTGGACAATGATAAGGAACCTCGTAAATATTTCATCGATAACTGCAACCAAGGTAACTATAATCTGGAACGTTACTGCGATGATGGTGGATATGCGGGGTTGTACGGAGCTTGTTTAGCGTACGCCTCGCTGGTGTACGGCGGGGGTTGTGGCATTCCTAAAAATTAGAGAGTAGAAATAATTACCTGATTATTTCTAGAATAGAAAAAAAAAAGAAATTATTTGCAAATTTTTTTCTGCATCGTATCGACATAAATTTGTAGCCAAATAATAATAAAAAAAAACCAAGAGACCTTTTAAGATGTAAACCTGGGATACGAAATAACAGTTTGTAGTCTTTTTATAAAGTGTCGAATCTCTTTGTAGACCGGCACTTTATTAAAAAGCCTGAATTCATAAAGAACTTGCGATATAATAATAAATGCATATGTAGAAATTTTAATCAAATACCTGTCGAGCTCATTGGATACGGAACATGTTGGTTTGGGAGATTTGCTTGATTGGTGTAGCTTGGTGGAAGAGTTGCCTGGGGCTGAATTACTTGCACAACAGGTGTCTGAACTTCTGCAACAAGTACTCGTGTAACAGATACAAAGGGATCCTGACCATACATAAGTTTGTTTCAGAGACAGCAAGCAAATTAGCATCAAGAATTCAAATCAACGAAATAAAAAAAGCAAAGTGTAGAACTTAATAAAATTTACTATATACACTGAATTAAAAAAAAAAAAAGACAATCTCTTCTAATTGATGAAAACTGAAAAATTCTTGTTCTTAAAAAGTAATTTTTTATATTAAACATATTTTATTAAAAAGAGAGGAATGATATATAAATGATATGAACGATGAATTGGGTTATATATAAAATAACTTAAGGTTTTATGAAAAATGTATATATTCTTTAGTATCTTATAATGCTTAATTATAAGTACATGGCCTGCATGTTATGAGTACAATATTTAATTAGCGATTTTCAATGCAAGCGAGTTTAAATATGAGCACAGAAGATTACAAGGAATGTTTACTTGGGCGCACTCGGAGTATTTAAATTAATCAATCATGCAGAATAAAATCCAAGATCAAATCTACATACAAAATGTTCCATCAAGTTTATCCTTAGTGACTATTATAACTTATACAACTCTCCCTTTCTCTGTAGATCGATGCACATGTTTTCAATAATATCAAAAATAATAATTTATAAAATAAAGACTGTTGTATTATATACGTATATATATATTATCACACGATAATTACATGGAACACTTTGTAAGTACATTAGGTACATTTTGGAAAATTCTTAACGTTACACGAAATGCGGCCGACAAAAATATCAAAATGAACCTTCTGCAAAATATTCAGTATCACAATGTAATACAATCTCTCGTATATCAGATTCAATTTCCACTGTGCGAGCTATTTTATATGTACTCTAAAAGCGGATTCTTCATATAAAAATACTGTTTTATTCAATAAAACTTAATATAACTCTTAGAAAAATAATCTACTGCTATAATGTAATACTGTCGTTATAAGAAAGAAATAAAAAAACATCAGTACAATGCATTCTTAGTAGGCATTTTTACAAGGAGGATTCGCTTAACGATATATATGTATATATAAGAAATATATAAATTTACGTTCCCTATGTGGGAATACTATGCGAGGTTACATATTAGAAGCAGAGGATACAAATAACTGTAAAAAAATCTTTCAAACCCTGACACATGCAAATACTCTTCACAGGAGGGTGTGTCGGAATGGTATTATGCCATGGCCCTAGGGAATGATCCTAGAAAGAATGACGATTCCATTACTGGCCAATTCAAAAATTCGTCGATACTTAGTTTTATTACTAATATTACAATTGCGTTTGTCTTTGTCGCGTAAAAACATAATTTATAATTTGCAATTGTTTGGGTATCTTTTGAAGAGTGCTTTTCTACGAAGGCTATTGCTGCTGTCTCTGATTATTCGTTTCATACGTAATGGAAAATATTGTATACTACCGAGTATATGGTGAATTCAACGTTAGGGAAAATCGCGAGTAGTGACATAGTTGATACAGGAAAAATTCAAGAAAAGGCTTACTTCCATAGATGGTGCCTTGGTGACGGCGGCGATACCACGGACAGCAGCTGCAGCAGAGACAGGATATACAGCACACTATCAGTCCAATTGCTATAGCCGCGGCTATTATCACGGGAACGATGATACCGAGTCTGTAAAGTAATATTATACATGCATTAAAGGTATTATTCTCCGTTATGCAAACCGTGGCATTCTCAAAAATAATAACTATATTATATTTCTACATATTACTTTAACGCTCCTTATTATTTTAGCACTTTATGCAAATTATCTAAGGGTGCTGTCACATGGCAGTCGGAATTTCGGAAAACGGAATCTCGGAAAAGTACTAGTACTAGGATCAACCAATCAGAATTATTTGGAGAAACTTTAACTTAACGTTTAGTGAAAATTAACCGGGATTGAATTTTTATCTTTATAAGAAGAATTGTATTGTTAATAAATAATTGTTCGGTAAGTATTTATTAATATACATATAAATATTTAATCAAAATATTTTATCACATAAAATAGTTATCATATTGTCAAGAATAAAAGTTGCGTGTTTGTCGGTCCGGTTTTTTTGTGGCTGGGCTCCCCATGGACTAATATTTCGGAGCATTTCGGAAATTAGTACAAATAGAAAAATTTATTTTGATAGTTTTCCGACAAAAAAAAATAATTAATACAATAGAAAAATATATAAAAAAGTGACATTTGTATGTATTGTTTATTATAACAGAAAATAATAAAGAAATTTTCTAAATTGAAAAACAATTTGAGGTTAGAATAGCATTCCGTTTTCCGCAAAAATCACTCCATGGGGAGCCAGGCTATCGAAAAATCGGATCGGAAAAAAATGATCATAGCAAGTGTAAGATAATTAATGTTAAATATTACGTTAATAATTTTAAGTAAAATTGTGATAAAATTGTTCATTTTTTAAATTATAATTTTTTTAATAATTTTATTTCTCTTATAATTTTATTTTAAGTGATATATATTAATTATTTGATTAAAGATGTTATTTGACAAATTGTAATATACTTATTAATATTTAATTTTTATACTAATTTATTTTGTAGATACATCATGACATCGAAAAAAATAAAGATACTTTTGGCAAAAGAAATTATTAAGTGGCGACAAAGTCCACAATTATTAATAGCTGAAGAAATGCGACAAAAATTGTTGAAATTTCTGAAAATAATGTTTTGTATTGTATATTGGCTGCTTTCCTTTTAGGAGACAACCCGACATTCAAACTTTACTAGATAATTCTGATTGGTCCCCACTCTAGTACTTTTCCGAGATTCCGTTTTCCGAAATTCCGACTGCCATGTAACAGCACCCTAAGGGATTGAGCGTTATTCAGAATTAATGTATCAGGCATCATGCGCGAGAGTTATTTTGAAAGTATGTTACGAGCGATTATAAAGATCTTACCCGGTTTTCAGCGCAAACTCCTCGGCAGTGCAACAATAGAAACTTTCATTCTCTAAATCGTAGCAGCAATAAGACTTGTCGGACGAGTCTATGAGTCTCGGACACGTGTTAAGCGCCTTCTCCAAAAAGTTCTTGCTCTGCCCAAAAGAACACTCCATCCCTAAAAATTGAGCAGCTTGTACAATTGACCGTCAATGTGCATCAAAATGATATTTTAGGTATAAGATATTCTTAAAAATATAAAGATGTTCTCGCGTGAACTAAACTACTAACTGCTGACAAGACGTTATTCATCAAATAATTTCAAATAAGATTTCAATTAATAAAAAAATAACAATTAAATTTAAACGAGCTATTAGAGCCAAGCGCGGATGGTGGTGCGTCGATTTCAGTAAAAAATTAATTTTTCCACTGAAATGATTTAGCTGTGCACAAGGCACAAATTTTTCTTGGTATCTACGATACCAAGTAATTAAATTGAATTAATTCTCGTAATTTCGAGATTTTTAATTCGGATAAAACCCCTCTGACCCCCCTAAAGAATCATAGGCGAGAAAAATATCGGGGCGAAGTCGCTGAATCGGGAATCAAACCCGAGTCTTTCGCTTGCCGGACGATGATTCTTTAGAGGGGTTACGAGAATTAATTCAATTTAATTACTTGGTATCGTACCAAGAAAAATTTGTGCCTTGTGCACAGCTAAATCATTTCAATGAAAAAATTAATTTTTCATTGAAATCGACGCTTGGCTCCAATAGCTCGTTTAAATTTATTTGTATTTCATATCGAGAGCCTTTATTTCTTAGTAGTAATAAAAGAATAATTTTGTATGTTATTAATAATAAATATATTTAAAATATAATAAATATATTAATAATTGTTTTACTTATATATTTAATATATTTGAGATTTTTACTAACTAATTATCGAGATGTCTAGCCGTGAAAATTATATATTCGAAGCACTTCGTATAATTCAAAGTCGCTAACGCGACTAAGATTTAGAGACGCACTCGATTTACAGTTTACATTATCAACTGTAAACACGAAACTATATAATACGTGAGCGAGATTAAATGCACGTCTACGATGACGCACAATCTCGTTCCTGGAAGCAGAGAGCTCGCCGTGCGTGTTCACCGGCGTTTCGATAAACTTTTCAAAGGAAGAGAGATCAATTTTCTACTACTTGACGTGTCTCTCGACTTGGCGTCTCTTTTTTTGCTGGCATATTTTTTCCGCCTCGGCAAACCGATTAGAAAAGTCGAGATCAAATACAAAAATTAATGAGATAAAAGTACACGAATATCTGCCGATAATTAGAGGCCAGATCTCTCGTTTTGCTAAATGCAATAGATCAATGTGTTCTAATTCACGGGTATGCAAATATTAACCTCGCTACGTGAGCGATTTCTCGCTCAACTTTATGACACTGAGTCATCATCTTCACCATTTTTCGAGCGAGCGAGAAATTTCCTTTACCTGAACGAGCTCTACCTGATCATCTGGTCTAACGTTCAGTAGTTCTCAGAAACTTTGAGGCTGAAAATCGCTTGCTCGCTCGCTTGACGAGCTGCCAGGAAAACACATGGGGTTACTTTTCGGAGAAAGAATATGTCCTCCCGAAAAATCTGACAATGAGACGGCTTTTTTCCGGCTTTTTTATCGGCGGACGGTTCCAGAAAGGGAGAGAAGCATGGTAATACTGTATTACGTTTTAGGAAAAAACAAAGAATGGAAGTTGATTGATAGGATATCGATAATAATCTCGTCGCGGAATAAATCAGTCAACTGCTAGACGAGAGATAGCATCATGAAAAACTGACGATCGATAACTGACAATGAAATGCGTCAAAACAGGTCTCGCATTAATGAGCAACAATCAACGAGTGTTCTCGTGGAAAAGAAATATATTCGAAGAAAACCATTCGCGCAGGAAGCATCTACTACCTACATACTAATTTTTTTCTGTATTATCTTATCTTTCTCTTACAGAGACCACATTCTCTCCATCGCTGGAGTCAGCCTCATAAATGGAACAATTATTTCTGCTCTTTGTAATGTTATCCATGTATGTGAAATGACACGTTATAAATCATCTCTTTATCTGCCGAATATCGAGAAATAACGAGGTCACATTTCTAAAAGATATAAAAGTTATTAAAAGAAAAAAAGAAAATTTTCAAGTTATTTTCAATCTATTTTATAAAGAAGAAAATGTACTAGTGTGCAATTTGTTTGCAATAAAAGAATTAGAAAAGAAACACATTATATATCCAACTCACAAAATAGCCATCGAAGAATTCAAATGACACTTCAATTAACCGATTTGTAAAGCTAATGAGTATCCGAGCATTCATCATCAATCTACGACTTAATTTTTGAAAAGGTTGATGGATTAATGATATTCGTTCCATTTTTTTTTCGTATTTAATTGCGCGGCTGAAACAATATGAGACGAAATCGGATTTCGCGAGGCTTGCGAAAAAAATGAATTAGAGACAAATGCGTTTAACTTGATTCAGATATACATATGTATATATATATATACTTTCCGACTAATTTTTATAGTCATTTACAATTTTGTTTTATTAATACGTTAATAAAAAAATAACAATTAACGATTTGTATAATTTAACGATAGATTATAAATTCCTATGAAACGCGAAACGCTGCAAATTAGCGATAGGTACATATATAACGCTAATAATTTTCTATTCTATTTTAGATATTTGATTAGAAGGCACTTTTGTCTTCCTCCCTCGCGTCTATAGAGGCGCACATGTACAATGTGTGCACAATGAGAAAATCTTTTTTTCGCGATCTCTGTTCCCTCTTCTACCTATTCATCCTCTCGCAAAAAAACTTTTTCCTTTTCCCATTTTTCCTCCAACATACATATCCGACTATACACTCGTATCAATTCATAGAAAACGTGACGTAGCGCGCCTACGAGGGGCGGTCTTTTTTTTTTTTTTGTCGAGTATAAGCGCGTATTATATACATGCCACTCCCCCTTCGCCGTTTCGAACCGGATGATTTCATATTCTCTTACCGTAAACGTTTCCTGCGTGCAGGCAAATCAGCAAGAATGCTCCTGCGAGGCGCAACATTTCGACAGTTATACTCTAACAAAGTGGACTTGGAAGCGCGTCAGCCGCTCGGTGCTCGGTTACGTTACGTGTCGTCGAAGGTGCTGCGAAAGACTACGATCGAACTGACTCAACGACGGGCGACGAGAACACAGAGGACCCAAACAACCACGGACAACAACCTGTCGAGTATGCGATGCAAGCATGGACGCGAGAAACGACTGCCACCGACCGTAATCCATGTGGAAACGAAACGTTAAGGAAGGAAAACGCAGACGCGGGGCTCGAGCTTTGAAGAATACGTAGAAAGAGAGGGACGATATATGTATATATGATTCTTTCGTTTCTCTTTCTAACGAAAGAAAATGGAAAAGGAGAGGGTCGTTCAGCGTCCAATCGTGCCGGGTTAACATAGCTGCGCAGGCGCGAATGAGAGAGAAAGAAACTCCTACACTTATTTTCTCTCCTCTTTTTATACCATTAAACATCGCTTGAGAAATAGGGCTATTTCATTAGAAGTATCTAGTTAGAAATTTTGATGTCGCGAATTAATCAAAATTAAATTTAAGTCACATTGGTAGAGACGGGCATTAAATGGAGAATAAAATCGTCTTTCATATACATATTTACACGCATACGTACACAAACGCTATAAATAAAATATGACGAGATAAATTTGTGATAGCCAATTGCCCCAGATGCATTCCTGCCACGTTATATCTCTAAGGTTGCAAATGGCGCCAAATATGAATGGAAAATCATTGGAAATATCATAAACATTGATATTTTAAGATAACAATATATCAATAATATAATCTTTTAGTATCAACATTTTATACAAAATAATCTCTCATTTTCGATACAATGTAAATTGAGCATCGTATTATGTGTGTTTGTTCACTTTCTTACGTGTAATTATAAAAAAAAATCCTTGATGTATCCTTGTGTTTAGAGAATAACAACCCCAATTATATAAAACAATAATAATACAAATATATAATATAAAAAATGATAAAACAATAATATACACCCATATCCAAAAAATCACAAAAACGTGAAGTGAGAAATAAATGTAACTATTAAATGCAATTCAAATACGAGACATCAATGTCTGGAATCCTCATTGATGAGATCACCAATGATGTGTCCCATGTCCACATCATTTTTCAGTACAAAGGAATGTTGGAAACCACGTTGGCATAATTGAGCATTCAGATCAGGATGTTTTGATATCATATTTGTATAGTATTTCACTGGAGTCCAACCATCATTGGCGCCATAATAAAACCAAAGCTTATCAGTATATTTTGATATAGTCTCATGGTCAGCTTCTTTCACATACTTCATTTCTTCTTTCGCAAGACTGATTACTCTACGCAAGACCTTTGGATTCAACATTTCCTGAACCGCTTTGACACATCTGACTGGAATACCATAAAATAGACCAAAAGTACGTATCAATAATGATTGTAGAGAGAGCGGAAATATTGCTGTGAAGATCCAAGATAGGAAAATCAACACTGATGCAATGCGTGATACCTGTGTGAAAGAGAGAAAATACTTGTAATCATTCATACATTTGAAAAATGTATTACAACAATGATAGATATGCAAAAAAACTCACGCAGTTACAAAAGAACATTCCATTACGGCTCTTTGCCATATATTCTACCGTAGGAAACAACAGATAACACCTCCTTATCCTTCCGTTAATGTCATGGTTCTTCAGTAAATTGAGCACGAACCAGGCACCTATGGAATGTGCAACAAGATGTAGCTGCGCATCCTCTGGAACGTACTTTTTTATGAATTCTACCTACAAAAGGAGATATAATATTATAAGTCTTATGCCATAATATTACATGGGATAATAAATATCAGTGAATTAATTAGGAAGCAGCCGAAGAGAGAGAGAGGTCTAAAATATGTACCTTGTGTTGAATCTGCGCTGTCAAACTATAGCATTCTGCCCACTTGTCATCGCCGGGCATAGCAATCTCCAAGTTCTCCGGTGGTTGGACGTGTCCAGCGTGTCCGATGACCCAGACAGGCGTGTCCTCGGTTAATCTCGAGTTGAGCGCCTTGATGAAGCCCTCGTAGAATCGCGGAATACCTGGATTCCCAGGAATAACGAGCACTACCTGCTTGCTGGAATGAGGTAGCGGGTCCTCCTCTATCCAACGACCCTCCGATATCACTTCGGTTTGCACTTGGTTGCAATTTATCATCGATCGTCGCATTTTTGTCGTTCGGGTTTGAATCGCACAACGCTAAACTCTGCGGATACTCGTACAAAATTGCGAAATGACAGCTGACAGCTCGCTACTTGCCGCGTTCGATCGTGTGACCCCGACGCAAGACTGACTGAGATTGCTTATGTGGCAGCTGACAATGAGATTGAGAAATGTCTATCACAACACACATGCAAAAAATTACAATATAACGGTTAACGGTATACAATTGTAGCGATATACCAAGTTGTGATTACCAAAGAACGGCGGAGGGAAGGTATAATCATGCGAGCCGAAATAGCTCAGTTGGGAGAGCGTTAGACTGAAGATCTAAATGTCCCCGGTTCAATCCCGGGTTTCGGCAAGTCGATTATTTTTTTTTTTGTAATTTTATGCGATCAGATATCAACTGAGATACATCGTAAAACTGACATAATTTTACCGACTTAATTTTTCCGTGTTATATAAATTTCAAAGAATATTCTGTTGCTTTGTGATTTGGCCGATAATCCGGATACTCTTCTTACATTTAATACGAGAAGAAAAGTAGATGTCAGTTTTCTTATATTGATAATTTAAATTATCGAGCAAAAAGCAGTACAGAATTCTGCCACTTTTGAAACTGCATTAAAAATGTCAATTTTTGAGTCTTAATTAAAACAAAGTTACGTCAAATTCTAGTAACAAGACATGTATTGATGATTATTAATTAATGTTGCGAATTGTGTGTGTATGTGTGTGTTGTGTGACTGAATCGATAGAATATCTTAATTCAACACAAAGGTCGAATTATTCAGTTGTCTACGGTCTGAAAAATATAATATAAATACCTAGAATCGGAAAAGACTTAAAGATTTTTTTGACTCGTGAACTTGTTTGCAAACAGAAAAGTTCAACGATCCGACAAATTCGTGACGGATCGAAAGACACGCCAACGTTCCCTCAAGTCCCCCCAAAACTACATCCTATCGCCGGAAGTCGGAACATATCGTAGGATGTTTAGAAAAGCCAAAAAACGCAACGTCAGGCGGTCGCCTTCTCATCCGGAAAGCCGTAGACCGGCGGTTCCATCAACTGATTACGGAAAACGCAAATGAGAAGCGAAACGAGAGAGAGAGAAAAAGAGAAAGAGAGAAAGAGAGGGAGAGAGAGAAGAAAGAACCCGGCGCGGCCGCCGTCGCGTCTCGAGCGCGGCTTTCCGCGAGAGAGTCCGGAGAGAGAGAGAGGGAGAGAGAGAGAGAGAGCATGGCGGCAGTAATTCGAACGCGCGTCATAGAGTCCCGCGGGTGGCGAGCGCACGCGTCATGGCGTTTGATCGCGCGCCCGCGAGGCGGAGCGTACGTGTCTCTACGTGTGCCCGCGACGACGACGGCGACGTGCAAGCCGCAAAAAGCGCGCTCGGATCGCCCTCGTTATCGGGGCGTGGCGCGGGCGAAACGCGAGGGGGGAGAAGATCGGGCGGATCGCGGCGGTTGGCACCGCCGACCGCCTTCCGCTTCTCGCTCCTCGGGAAGGCGCCATGCTGACGCGCACGCGAGATCCGCGTAATCGGAACGGCGATCGTCGGCCGTTCGTCCTTGCGTCTCGCGCGAACCCCCGAGAGGGTCTTCGGGATCCAACGAATCCAACCTGCGTAGGCACGTGGACCGTCGATGCCGAGGAAGGCGTCGATGATGATGGCTGCGCTGGACGAGGAACGGCGAACGAAACGAGTAGGATTCAAGAACTGCGTCAAGGTTAGATCGCAATTCGCGCCCGATACGCGAACAGATGATTACCGACCGCCGTTACTTTTTCCTCCTTTCGCGTTAACGCGTTCGAGGAAAACGCGCAATTTCAATTCGCAAACGTAAAACGCCTCGTGACATTTTGTTTGTTGTATGTATATACGCTTTCTGTAGAAGATTTACTACATTTGTGTTTACTATCACATAGGGGAATAGTAAACGCAAAGTTGTGAGAACATTTAATCGGGACTTTGGACGTACAATTTATTACAGCAAGTTTTTGATATGAATCAGGAATGTCCTGTGCGCAAGAAGAAATATTTGTCTTACGTGTGTTAAATTTCTCATGAAAATTAGTAAACTTCTGTTTTAAATATTATATATTTTGAAACTCTAAATCTCTCAGTTTCACTATCAGTATTACTTTATATTATACTATTATTAATTTAGTAGATTATATGTATATACACACACACACATATCCTGGTTTATTCGTTACATCCGAACTTGAGATATTTTCAGATAGTAAAATATAAAAGCGATTCTTGCATCGCTGCATCTATAATAAATTGTCTAAATGGAGTCTGATAATAAAAATAGAATAATGCATCTTACATTTATATCGATCAAGGAAATACATTGTGATACAGCACAACTATAAATGACTTCGAGATAATATTTATAGAATTTGGACAAACTTTATATCGAGTTTTGTGTCGAGAAACGAACACATTTTAAGCTATCAGCGCGGGAAAAAAACAGCATATGAAAATCGTGTATTTAAACTAGAATTCTTTCTCTGGTAAATCTACTAGACATAATTCTCTCTCTCTCTCTCTCTCTCTCTCTCTCTCTCTCTCTCTCTCTCTCTCTCTCTCTCTCCCCCCCCTCTCTCTCCAAATGAAAAAGAAAGAAAGAAAGAAAGAAAGAAAGAAAGGATCTTTTGTTAAACGTCATACATACCGATATTAGTAAATTTGACAGATTTTTCAATTCTAGCAAGATCGCAGAATCATAGAGACAGAAATAATGATACTTGACGTTCACTATCTCGAATCTATTGTTGTGACGTAATAATCAGACGCGTCACACAAGTAGCGATGGCTCTAACTGGAGATGTAGCGCAAAACCGGTTAAATTAAACTAATGTCAAACATGTATGAAACGTTTAAGAAAATATGCTTTTATGTAGCTAGTTTTGGATGATAAGAACAAGAACTTGATCGGAATGAGCAAATGAGAAACTCCAATGAATCATAAGACAATCAAGTAATAATTATTTGAGATACGCGTCGTCGCGTATCGATAGGACCGAGGAAGCTTTTTCCTTTATTAAAGCCGTTGGCCTTTTCAACAACGATGATTCATTCGGGGAAAAATGGGCTTGATCAGCCACATAGCTCAATTATCCGCTAACGATTCCCGATTGTTTTCGTAGAAATTAATTATCCTTAGGAAGCGATCTGTTACAAAGAGAAACATATATTCCGATCTCAATCGCGGAAGCTGAAATCTTGACGAAGACACATATCGGAATCGCTCTCGCCATCTTTCATACGTTTAACCCTTTTGTCGATAAACGGGTACCCGGGTACCCCGAGCAACTTTAACTGTTAAAAATATGTCCGCCCGAAAGTACTAAGTACAAAGGGCCTTCGTATTCTATAAACTTCTTAAAATATGTATAACGGGAAAGGGAATGTTCGATGCCCGGCAGCTGCTACAAAGAAATTGTCGCGGTGCAATGTGTCGAGAACACGCGGTTGGACCCGGGTACTCGATGCACCGAGATGAAAAATTATGCATCGACAGACGGGTTAATTATCGGCGATGAGGAAAAAAAAAATTCGATCCGCCGTCGCGATCTTTCGGAGAGTAGCTCGCGAGTCCGCCGCAAAGGAGGCGTCGCCGACTCCTGGGGAGGCGCGGCTCCGGCGAGATGGACGTGGCTTTAGCCGACTGGGCGGTGCGCGTCTCGTCTCCCTCTCCTTCCTGGCGCCACGGCGGGACCGCCCGAGCCCGTAGTCCGCAGTCGCAATTCGGTCGTTCGGCGGTGCAGACGTTACGTCGCTTTGTGTGCCCGTCGTGTGCCAATCTCTCCGGGAGAGATTATTCTCCGGAAGTGCGATTCCTGCCCGGCCGAACGCAGCTTTCGGCCGTGTGTGTGTGTGTTTTTTTTTCCTTCTTCGCGTCCGGGTTCTTCCGGTTCGATCGTCTGAGAGATCAAACGTTGTTCCGGCCGAGGCCCAGAACGATCGCGACCGCGCGCGCTGCTCCTACGACGGAACCTCCGACGAGCGCGACGGTTCGATTGCCGTCGGCTGTTTGTTTCCGGGACGGAAGACTCGTCGAAAATTCCCCGTCGGGCCGTAGTGCGGTGATAGTATCATCGGTGGTGCCTATCCTACGACATCCGGGATCCCGCGGATGTCGTCGTCCCTCGCGAGAACTCGCGACTAAGCGCGCAACTTTAAGCTACGCCCGGCCGGCGCGTATTAAAGGGAGATATGCTCGAAGCGCCGACGGCAGCGTCGACTGACAGTCGCGGCGGAGCAGCTGCTTGAAACGTCAGCGGAGCGATACGCGATCCTATCTCTTTTTCGTCGTCGGGCATAGGAGATGCGAGATCGCCAGGGCGAATCCACGTAGAAGCGTCACGCGAGAAGCGCGAGTGTTTCGCACCGAGACGTTTGCTCGTTTGCTACGGAGATGTAGCTTGCCGTGCGCGATCCCTCCGTGCCTCCGCGAAGGGAAGGCGGCGATTATCCACGGATTATTCTCTCCTCCGTCGATCGTCTTTCGCGTGTGTGTGGTGCTCCCGCTCATTCGTTTCGTCGAGGTTATGGTGTTACTCTCCCATCTTCTTCCCTGAGAAGTGACACATCGGAGTTTTTCTTGCCGGCGCTCCAGAAACAGAAACACCAGAGAAGAAACCTGAACGTCGACGCGATGTGTGTGGGATACTAAGGGGGGGGAAAGGACTCCTCTTCTCCTGCATCGCGACGAGATGACGGAACGTTGTCTGCCGGACGCGTTCGACTAGTCGTCACAGTGGAGTTCTGCTTAATCGCAGGTAATTTGTCCGACGGAACGCGCGCGCTCGCGCTTCCTCGGCTCTTGAGAGATTAGCCTCTACTTTTTCTTTAATAATGCACGCATATCACAGTGAATCGCTTAGAACGTAGCCTGTTTATTAAGCCGGTCGTCTTGGAACGACGATTTTTTTTTTTTTTTTTACGCGATAATTATACCGCGTGTCTCTCAGACACGCCTTTGGACTTTTCTGTGGAAGGAACGCGCGCTGCGATTACACGAGATATGCTTCGGAAATTCGGTGAAACGAAGCGTGGACTGATACGACAATCGGTGTCGCGAAATGATAGTATTTTGCGAGGATCATTAATATCGTAATCACTCTTGTTCGGGGTATAAAAGGGGAAAAAAACGACTTAGATATACGGGCAGACTGTTGCGAGGAAAATAATGCACTTGGGATCTCGTTTCGTTTGGATCTGATACGCATAATTATGCGTTTCGTTCGCGATTATCCTCGTTTTCGGTTCCTCCGTACAGTTGGGAAGATTAAAAAAAGATTATACTCCTCTCTTAATGCGCACCAAGACATCTGCGAATGTACTTTCTCCCATCGTTAACTACGATCGATAGCGTAGCTAGCATATATAGATGTCACTTCGTCGTTAGTTCCTTTATCCAAAATCGCAGCCCGATTTCGAAAATGCGGCCGTTAATATTTGAAGCATCCGAGGAATTTTTTCTGGATATAATTCAAATATGCGGAAATTAATGTCACACGCGTGGCTATCCTGAAAATAAGTTCGTGAGGATCGACACCCTGGATTTCGTTGTTTTCCCTCTCTGTCTCTCTCTCTCTCTCTCTCTCTCTCTCTCTCTCTCTCTCTCTCTCTCTCTCTCTCTCTCTCTCTCTCTCTCTCTCTCTCTCTCTCTCTCTCTCTCTCTCTCTCTCTACGCACAACGAATGTAATTTTACATCTACTGCAAGATGTAGACAACACCCTCACAACCCTGTCAGAGATCTGCTCACCCGCTAACATCCACGAAACGAGCTATCTAACAATCTATGCGAAACAACCTTGTTTAAACCTGTCGATCGTTGTTTTGCGTTTTCCAATAACTTCTTTTTGAGCGAAATTTCTAGTCCGATGATTCGGGTCTTGAATTTTTACCCTCTCGGCGAAAACGGGAGAGGAAAAAACGGCGGAATATTTTTGCGGGAGATTTTCGAAAATTACGGAACAACGAGTCAAAAGATATATAAGAACGATATGTAAGAACAAGGTTAAAAAAAGAAAGAGAGAGAGAGAGAGAGAATAATAGAAAAACAAGTAGATAGATTTATTTCTGACCTGAACTGAATCCCCTAAGGACAGTCAAATAACGAAACTTGCTACAAGTTACTATAAAAGCGACTTACAAAAAGCGTGAGATTTTCAGAGGAGTGAAAGTTGTGAAATTTAACGCAAGACACAACGCGTAAGTTTTCAAAGTTCGATAACAAGCCGAGCTATCGCGAAGATTCGAGAGTTCGGATTACGTAAGTAGGAAACAAGCCGATATATTTCGTACGCGACCAATAGTATTGTGTGTGTGTGTGAGTTTGTATGTGTGTGTGTGTGTGAAAAGGGGGAAAGGGGGGGAAGGACGAATCGCGGCGCGAAAAGATTTGCGAAAAGTCATTGCACGACCCGGGCCGAGAGCAGTCGTAAACAAAACAATTGCTAACAACCAGTTACTTATGCCGATCTTTATTAAATATCGTTTATCAGCGAGCACGTATTTCAATTGAAAAATTCAAATCTGGCAAGTAAGTCACTTGGAGAAGGAGAGGAGAGTTGTCGATTGTATTTTTTTTTTTTTTTTAAATTCGATCAATCTAATCTAATGTTTATCAACAATAAGAGACGATAGTAAGAAAGTAAACACGCCAAAGGACGAGTCATCGCGTTATCGTTGTAATTTATCAATTCCCCGTGAGATCATAATGGATCGACCAGCAACAATAATCGAAAGTTAAGCAAAATACCTACAAAAGACGCCGCCGCGAGATGTTTACGTCCCGTGCAGGAAAATAGGAAGGATAGGGAAAGAGAGATGGGAGAGGGAGGGGAGGGATGGAGGGATGGAGAGCCAGCCATGATTCTCCGTTCGCCCGATCGATGGCAAAAATGCTATGCGTCGTGAAAAATTTTGCAGCCGCACAGAAGGAAGCGGAATGGAAGGTTCAAGCCGGGTAAGCGAAAACAGCAGAGCAGCACGTGGCTGTGTGTCGCGCGCGCGCGCTCGTGCACGTGTGTGTATGTATGTGTGTGTATGTGTGTGAGAGAGCGAGGCAATGACAGCGCCAAGAGAGAAGACGTCGGCTCGCCGCCGCGAATGCCTCCTTTTATTTCGAGAAAGGCGATTTTCGCCCGCTCGTTCCCGATCTAACGCAAATTTATTTACGAGGATTTGCTCTTTTTTTTTCTTTTTTTTATCAGACGCTACGCGGATCGCCGATAACCCGGATACTGTGTGTGTTTTTCGAGCGTCGTAGAATAAGGATAAGGGCAACGTCGGATAGAGCCAATAATGTGGGACACCGTCATTTTCGTCCATCTGGCGCTGCAATTTCACGGGACACCCGTGAAGGACCACACCGTCCTCCTCTCGAAAGATTGCTTCAGTAGTCCGGACAGTAGGCTATACTTTGGCCCGAACATAATTTCGCTCTCTTGTATGTGTGTTCTTTTTTTTTTTTTGTTTAGGAATCCAATCGATGTTCGGCGTTTTGTTTCCGCTCGCACTTTCACACCAGATAAAGCTGGCGTTATGCTCGGCTATTCTCGTTGCGCGCACATTTTAGATGAGTAATTCTCTTCTTCTATCTTATTTATGGGAGACAAAGAGTGCAAACTCGATCGCCAATCGATAAAGTTTTTTTTCTCGCGACGATCGATGATAATTCACGCGACACACACACACACAACACATGCAGTTTCGCACAAACGTACCGACAAATTTCCGCAAGCTGCAATTCTGGGGGGAGAGGTGGGGGGAGGAATTTCCTTTAAAAGGGTCATTTGGCTTACGTACGATTGTCCCGATGGAAGCGTTTAATATCTTTTATTGGCGTGCCTCGCGATACAATGTATAACATTGTAATTCTCAATTGATATAAATAATACGCTGTATGCATTGGAGAGTTAATTTGCTGCTCTTTTTCTATGTTATTTACTGCATTAAATGCATCCGAATCGTAATTTTCTGTACATTTTTATTTCAGACCTTTAAATCGCATAGTCTCTGATGCATAGTCTCATAACATTTTTATGTTATCGTTTGCACTGCGATAGTCTTTTTTTTTTTAGTATAAATCCAGAAACTTATGTATAAAGAGAAAATATGAGACAGCTGGAAATGTCCTATATTGGACTATAGGTTGACATGTAAAACCGTATATTTAAAAAATTGCTTCGTTCTTGGCACAATTTCTATAGCATCGCACACGCGCACGTACGTTTATTTTGTATAAAAGCATTGGTAATTTCGCATGCAGTTGATACAAAACGGAGCGAAAATTGCATTCGGTCGATAAAAGATAGACAGACGAATTCCGGGATCCCCTTTTAAGTGCAGAGCAAAAATGATCGGTGCTCTCGGATGAGTGTATAATGTAACGTTTTTTAAGTTCACCGTAAATGTAAAAATCATGCTATTACGCTCGAGCGTTTCCGGTTTAAGCGCGTTCGTTGCACAAGTTATATTAATCGCCGTAAGCAGCGAACGTAAACGAAGAAATTTTTCCTCGACCAGACATGTATCGGCCTTCGTATTTGCATGATTACGTTTGATATCAAACCGATGAATCTCGTGAACTGGCATTAGTTTCGACGTTAGCTAAGAGCGATTGACGGCGCGTCAAGTGTGTGTTGAAACTCAAAAAACAGATATATCGCGAATAAATATTAATAACACTCCCCGGAGCCCGAGTAGATCTATGTTTTTTTTTCTTGCCTCGGTAATATTAGTCACTCGCCTTAATAAGTTACAACACAAACGATAAGGAAAGCCGCGAGTATTTGGCCGCGTAAAGAGACTGCGGAGATAAATCAACAAATCCTCCAACATTCACGTATATCGCGAATTTGTAAGTTCATTCTCAGTAAATTTTAATTACAGTCAAAGCGTTTAATCGGTCGGATAAATTATCATCGAACGCACTCCTGCACGATAAGTAATGCCGAGTCTGTTACTATTATTAGTAGATATTTATGCCAGTTACATGTAATATCTCGACACACACACTTGCGCGTAAAAATATTGGCCACGTAAATGGGAAAAAAAAAAAAAAAAAAAAACCGATAAAACTCGAAAATGATAAAAAGAAGCAAAATAAGATCCTCGAAAGGGAAAGCTGTAGAAATCAGAGTAAAAAAAGAGTATCGGGATCCGTTAATAAAAGTGCCATTTCTTATCGACGTGAGAAAAGATTCACGACCATCAGGGTATTGTTACGTTTATCGCGTACACGTTATCGATCAATGTAGCCGTGATTAGACGATTGTATTATCTATCCCAGATTCGTTCGGACAACGCTTGTTCATTTAACAGATGATAGCCAATACACAAGTGTACGCGATCTTTTCCCGGCTGGATTCTTTAGCAAAAAGGACATTCGAGACATACATACTTCGAGGATGCGAATACGTGGACTTCGATAAAACTCGCTGTAGATAAGCGATATCATTACATTACATTTATTCGCAGCGAGATATTACGTGAGTTTATGTTTTAATAAATTCCGATTGATTAGTTGACCGATATAAATATTTATCTAACAATGTGTAACGTAAGGCACGCGCGTTTATATGCATGTATCCACAAAGCTTCGTGATATTTTTTTCTATACTACATAGAGACGAAGGCTACGAAGAAAACGGGAAAAACGTGGGAAACCGGTTTGTCGCATTAAGGCAACATTATGCGATGAAGGGTCTAACAAAGTTCTTAAGCTAGATACTTTTCCGCGAAATAACTGCACGGTAAATCAATTGTCTCCTAATTGTCAAAGTTCATCAAATTCAAGTTATTTTATAACGAAATTGTCGAGGAAACAGGAAAAAAACATTTTCAAGTTTTTATACAAAAAAATATCAATTTGCGAAAAAGCGACGTAAAAGTTTCTTATCTCGCGTTGTGCGTTGCACGTGTGCATCGGCGAATAGCTGTAACATTTAATCAAACGAGATGAACAAAAGCTCGATCACACAATCAATTTTACACCATTCTTGCGGTCTTATATAATATTCGAAAAATAAAAAACACAGAAACAGTGTATACAGATTACAAAAAAGGATCGAGTTATGTTATTCACAATTTAAAACTCGATAAAAATCATTAAAAAAATTAAAAGAGAGAGATCTGTGATGAGTGAGTCATTTTTCAATCGTACCATTTTCTGCGCGCGCGCAACCCTTTATCCTTTATATCTTACTGCGCTAATTATCTATAAATAAATTGTCTAATTCATCAAATTGAAAATAAATAAATTATAAATTCTTATAGCCTACGCTAACGAGTCCTCTATAGGACTTTATATTAGAAAAATTATATAAATTTTTTTTATAATATTAGAATTTATATAAATTTTTTACATTACATCGCGATGAATTTTTCTAAACATTCCGGCCGGGCCTCGCGATTGTCGATTCGATTTTTCGAAAGCGCGGTTCGCTTTTTTTTTCGACAGAAAAGGGGATCTCAATCGTATCAATCGTTTGCCGTTTGTCTGTTCGGTGTCGGGTAAAGTGGCATTTATTTGGCTCTGACGACTATCATTTCGAGCGTCGGAGTTACGAACGCGCGGCGAGGGCCGCCGAGAGGTGCGTGCGAGCGTTGTTCCGCCTACTTTGCCGGAGGAGAAGAAGAAGAAGAAGAAGAAGTAAGTCCCCCCCTTCACCCTCTCCCCTCCGGGAGCGGTTCGGCGGAGTCGCCTCGCGCGTTACATTATACGTCGCACGGTATATGTATACACTTTGCCTCTGGCTCACGTTCACGTTCCCTAAATGCGCGCGACCGGGAAGCGCGCTTTCGCGGAACACGTGAGGCAGAAATCGTCCACGACGATTCGCGTCGTCTCGTCTCGTCGTCGTCGTCGGTCGATTAATGACGCGGCCTCTAACGAGCCGCGGGAATACGCGAGGGAAGAATTCCGGCGCGCGCGGGCCCGCATACGTAAACTACAGGAAAAAGCAATTTCGTCCCCCGATGCCGATGGCGATAAGTTTTCTCGGTGTAAAGGAATAACAGGTGTTATTTTACAACGCGCGCGCGCACACACACACACACACATACATACACATTTATACCAAGTTATTTCGTTATTTTGTTAGATATTATTATATCTAGAAGGAAGAAAGACCTCTCGCATTCTCTATTGCAAATTTATTTTACGCTACTGATGTTTCTTCTCTCTTCCTTTCTCACTAATATGTCTTATATAACAAATATAACACACACAATATATGTATATCCTTATAGATAATATAATCTTTATATGCAATAAGGATTTAGAAATTACTATTTTTAAAAATTATTATTAGAGAATGCCATTCGTTATTTTAAAGCTTGTATTAAAAATGGAAATTTACACGGATAATGAATATGACATTTTCTTTTATTATAATACTAAAATTTCCTTGTATTTCTTTTTCTATCTCCCTTCCTTCTCTGATACGTATACGATTCTTCTTTGGTAATTAGAGGTATTTATATTTTGTTAATAGGTTAACAACATCGTAAACAGATATAAATAGATATACATACTTGCAATAATAACGTTTAATTTTGCTGATGATACTGATACTGATTACATATGACATATATTTATGAATATATTATTATAGGATTTATAATATTATAATATATTTATAAGATCAACACACACATGTTTGTCAGGATAAATCTGTGCAATACGGATCGAATCCACGATGGAATACATAATTGATTAAGAAAACAAATCGTGTTTCAAGCTCGAAGCCAACAACTTTGTACGCGAACCAGTTTATATTCCAAGATATTCTTCGAAAATACACCTGATTTTTACGGACCGCTCTCTGATATGTACTTCGTCAAAGGTAGCTCGTTAGAAAATTGTCCAAAGTACGAGCTCCAATTCCACAATCTTTGTCCACGACGTTCTCCGCTTTCGTAGAACAATAGCGCGTATTTGAGACGATCCGAAATTACGGAGTGTGTATAAGAGGGCTCGCGCGCGAGTGAACGTCTTACCTCGAGCGAGCGAACGGACGCGCACGTGTTTAAACTCACACGCGCGAGGCAGGAGCGTGGTGGAGGTGAGGTGGAGGTGAGGTTGGGGTGAAGGGGGAGGGGGAGGTGAAAGAAGAAGTAGAAGCGGGGCTCTCCACTACGCTCTTACCTACGCGCATCACGTTGCGTGTAGGACCAGCGCGTCGCGAGTGCATTTCATGTACTCCTCTCATCCCTGTTGAATGACGTGACCGCTGGAGAGTGCCTCGTGAGCGAGGAAGAAAGAGAGAGAGAGAAAGAGAGAGAGAGAGAGAGAGTAACACGAGACGAGGCCTCCTCCTCTCCTTTGTGCCTTGAACCGGTCGTTTTACCGTCTTAGCGCCGTATTGCGAAATTTTGTCCTATCAACTCCGCGAAGCAGGCTCGTGAAAACGCCCGCTTCTCCGCGATTCATGTAAATGGCAATTTTTTTTTTTTTTTTTGCGTATGTCATGTGCGCGGCGAGAAGTATTAAAATTTCTATATATTAATTATGTATCAATTATACAAAGCGGAGAAAACTTGCACCCGAGACGGGGAGATTTCTTCTATATATAAATTTCTTTCTCCTCGAGAGTTCTTCTCATTGTCAGAAATATCAAGTATTTTGAAGGAGCGGATTCGAAATTCGATAAGTTTCTCCTCGTAAATAAACCGTGTCATTATATTTCGGATACGAAAGAGCGGAGACATTTCGTTTTGCAGAAATTAATCCTTTTCAATTTACTTCAATTTATCAACTTCTTTTACGATGTATTAATCAGTTCAGCCGTCGGTGTTTTTGTTGCTCGGCGTTTTAACGATTCCGAACGACGACGGCGATGTCGCCAAAGAAACGTATGTCAATTTTAATTACGTACATACGGGAACACTGAATATGGATTACAATGTCGCCAAAGATAACCGCCGTCGTAAAGTTATCGTGGCTTTTTCGCGCGCGATTTTATCTCGAAAGTATTTCGACGAGTACCTCTCGAAGGAATTTCCTCCCCTCTTCGGATAGCTTTGCGCTTTTTAAACCGAGTTTGCAACTGGATGCAGCAGCACGAACGACGGAAAAATTCAAGGACTGAGTCCTCCGAATCGCGCGTCTTATAGTACATATTTATACCCTTCTCCCTCCCCTTCCCCCTCCCCCTCCCCTTCCCCCCGTTCGGAAGCGTCGTTCGATCGCGAGCGATTTACAAAATTTATGGAAGCTATTCCGCCTCGTCTCTCGATCTTGATTTTAGTGCCACCGGTTCAACACGCGGTCGACCGAGTTGTGTCGGGGACCATGACGTAAGTCTCGCTTCCTGTTTGCCCGGGTCGACTTGACACTGGCACGACCACTGCTCGCCTCCCGGCCTGCCCGTATTTTCTTTCTTTTTTTTTTTTTTTTTTTTGCGACGTTTCTCGACGGTATTCGCAATAATCTACGCCGCGAACGTCCGGCACCTACGAAAGAGCTTCGACTTTCCGTCAGTTTGCGCGATCAATTCCTCTTTAAATCTAGGAAAAGTCTTCTCACATTAGCTTGATACAACAAACTGTGAGCATTCTTTTTTTTCATTTTTTTTTATTTCTTTTTTTGCATTCACAATTTGTTCCCGAAACATCGAGTCTAAAGGCAGTCGAGCATGAGAAAAGGAAAGTACAAGGACGGTTTAAAATTTAGCAAATTTTATCCGTCAAATCTTGGAATTATAAGCCCGGGAATCTATAGATATAGCTTTAATTCGAGATCAATTCCTTTTTAAATCTAGGATACTGGAAAAGTCTTCTCACATTAGCTTGATACAATAAATTGAGAGCGTGCATTCTTTTCATTTTTTATTTTTTTTTTGCGTTCACCAATTTGTTCTTGGGGCAGTCTAAAGACAGTGGAGCACGAGAAAAGGAAAGAACAAGGACGGTTTAAAATTTGACAAATTTTATCCGTCAAATCTTGGAATTATAAGCCCGGGAATCTATAGATATAGCTTTAATTCGAGATCAATTCCTTTTTAAATCTAGGATACTGGAAAAGTCTTCTCACATTAGCTTGATACAATAAACTGAGAGCGTGCATTCTTTTCATTTTTTATTTTTTTATTTTTTTTTTGCATTCAGCAATTTGTTCTCGGAGCAGTCTAAAGACAGTGGAACATGAGAAAAGGAAAGAACAAGGACGGTTTAAAATTTGACAAATTTTATCCGTCAAATCTTGGAATTATAAGCCCGGGAATCTATAGATATATATAGCTTTAATTCGAGATCAATTCCTTTTTAAAGAGAATACTGGAAAAGTCTTCTCACATTAGCTTGATACAACAAACTGAAAGCGTGCATTCTTTTCATCTTCTATTTTTTTATTTTTTTTTTTGCATTCACCAATTTGTTCTCGGAGCAGTCTAAAGACAATGGAACATGAGAAAAGGAAAGAACAAGGACGGTTTAAAATTTGACAAATTTCATCCGTCAAATCTTGGAATTATAAGCCCGGGAATCTATAGATATATATAGCTTTAATTCGAGATCAATTCCTTTTTAAAGAGAATACTGGAAAAGTCTTCTCACATTAGCTTGATACAACAAACTGAAAGCGTGCATTCTTTTCATCTTCTATATTTTTATTTTTTTTTTGCATTCACCAATTTGTTCTCGGAGCAGTCTAAAGACAGTGGAGCACGAGAAAAGGAAAGAACAAGGACGGTTTAAAATTTGACAAATTTCATCCGTCAAATCTTGGAATTATAAGCCCGGGGGAATCTATAGACATATATATATATATATAGCTTTAATTGGAGATTTTAAATCCTCTCTTTAATCGCGCGATACTAAAAACAAATGTTACAAAAATATTGTAGAATCCGAGTATCCGAACGTCCGCCGGACGTTTAAGTACATCTGCGCGATCTCGCGTCGGGCAATTATTATTTCGGTATTCGTCACGGAGGGATACAAATGGACCTCGACAGATCGACGCCCGGAATTTTCTCCGGCGAAAATGGGAACTCTTAATGATCCCGGGGCTTACTCGCCGTGGGTCGGGCTAGAGAAGAACATTTGGAAAGCACACTCCGGGCCTCACTTACCGGCTCCTCCGTTCTTCGACCGGCTCTCTTGGCCCGGGCCGACCGTCAATCATTTAAGGGACACGTACACACACACTATTCTATGCCCGCTGCCTCGTCTCTGCTTCCCCATCACACTCCTTTGATCCTATACCCTGTAATATTGTTCCTCTCCTCCTTTGGCTTTCCCGAGATGTCAGTTAATGCCGCTGGCGGCCGCGCCAGCCCCGTATACAGATAAAGGTGTAGCCTCCTCTCGGCCTTCTCGATTTCGCCTTTCCGTCGTTTTGTCGCTCTCGCGCGACTATTAGCCATTCGCTTTGCCGGCAACGACAGCTAAGCTTTTGTTCCTCCTCGTAAAATACAAAATATCGTCCGATTATTACATGCATTTCCCGGTAAACGCCTCTTACGAGCACCGACTTTTTCGTTTTCTTCGAAAGTTCCGGCTCGTATATGCTCTTCAAACTCGCGCTCGAGTAGAAATATGGAGAGAGAGAGAGAGAGAAAACTTGCAGAGATTGCTACACGGAACTCGAAAGTTCAGGACAGAAAGGAAGGAAGAAAGGACAGTTTTCTCGACTAACAAACTTTTTCTCTCTGACCTTCGCGCGCAAACTCGAGAATCTTTTTGTTATAATTATAATTATTAAGGTTTCGAGAGAAGAGGCGCGCGAAAAGGCAACGAAACGAAAACGAGAACACGCGGAAGAAAGTAACTTTATTAATTTATACATTATAATACTTGATGGCGATTTATCATCTCCCGGATAAAAAAAAAGATATGAAATATTTCGATATACGTATATATGTATATATCTCGATTATTGAATTTCGGTCACGGGGTATCGGCTTTCATCGACGTTGCCTAACGTTAACTCTGATTAACAAGATTTTGGATCTCTCTTTCTCTTCTCTCCTCCGTTCGGGAGATGAAGCGTTGTAACAGAGAATAGAAACGGAGGGCGAAGTTTGCAACTCTCGCGATTAGTTAATTTATAGATATCGTCCACACAACTAGCCTTAGGACGTTACTTTGTGGGGAGAGCGATGCAAATTGTGTTACTGCGATAATTATCGGTGGTCCTTTTGAATGTACCAAACACCCTCTGAGCGGATATTCAGGTGCAACAACGATATGAGAATCGTAGCTGCAAAAGACGATGGATGCTGCGTATCGACAGTAATGCCAGTTTCGCGCGCACAAGCGCAAACCCGTGACAATAACTTCGCTAGGAGTTTCCAGAGATATTTCCAGCCTTGCAGAAATGGCAGTAATTGCCAGCTTGTGCGATACAAGCTGCGTGCAGCGACGCAGCCTCCGCACGGCCATTGTACACCATTTTCTGTAGACGTTTTCTTTCGAAAAAAAAATATCCTGTAAAAGAATTTGACACAACAATCGCTTTAGAATTTCGAAAGATGCCTCCATTTTGTAAAAAAAACGGCAATAAAGCCATCAAGAACGGTCTTCAGTTAAAATTAACTATAGATGCTCGAGGTTGAATTTTTCTTTATCTGTTTATGCATTCTCGCAGTTTTATTCGAGATTCCTTAATTCTCGATATCGAATAAAATTGCTATCGATTCGTTATCAAAACAAACTTTTTTTTTTTTTTTTTTTTTTTAAATTTACCCCCTATATCTTTGTGGAGGGAGGAAATTTCAATACGTACCTATCTATGTACAATGACAAATAGGACAATAACCTACTGTGCAATCTTATTTCACACATTGACGGAACAAAACCGCACATCCGCCGGGATTAATTTCCGATTACGCCTCTGGCTGACCTGTACTTGTGCTTTATCCGAAACGACAAGTGCGTGCAGTTGGCTAGGTGATTGCGCTAAAAATTTGCTCTATTGACAAGGAGGCGAGAGGGGGAGAGCCAGCAGTAATCGACCTGTATGCGACGCAGCGAGAGGATATGAAAGAAAGGACGCGAGAGAGTGAGAGGAAGAGAGAGAGAGAGAGAGAGGGAGAGAGAGAGAGAGAGAGAGAGAGAGAACGAGAAATAACGGCGAGGAAGGGACAGGATGGAGATAGCGCAGGCATGCAACAAAAGTAGATATCGCAGCATGATATCGCTTGAGCGTATTGCTGTGTGCAAGCGAAAGAGGGGAACGGATAAGAAGGAGACAGAAAAAGAGAGAGAGAAAGGGAGAGAGCGAGAGCGCGGACTGGCTCTCTCGTCGGTGGCAGAACCGGCGAAGAAGAAGGGGGCTTCTAACCACTAGCGACGTATATAGCGATGCTGAAGAGGGTTTTTGCAGTTGGAACTTTGCTTTGAAATTTTTTTCATCGCTTCAGAAGAGACTCGGAAGATTTACAAGATACGAAAAATTCGGAAAAATTTTAAAATACTCGGAGACTTTTGAAGATTTAAAAGAGATCAGATCATATGATGTAATATAGATCGATATACGAGAGATATTAATTTATAGTTTTATTATATCTTATATTAATTGACAATTTTCATATTAATGAATTGCTGCACGCGTTCCGAGTTCCAAATTGATATTTTTTATTACATGGATCTGATGATATGAGAAAGAGAGAAAGAGAGAGACGAGAGAGGTCTTCTGTCTTGTCACGAGACGTCTTCTGTTAATCATCCTGTGTAGCATTCACGCGGGATCTCTTACGAAACGTTTTAAGAACTTCCTACATACAGATCGTTTTACAACTGTTGCAGAATATAAATTCGGGACAAATGCCAAATTTTCAGGAAGAAAACACTATTTCATCTGTCTACCTTTATCCAACTTGTGTCTCAATCTCTGATGCAATTCCGACTGTACGCCGCAATCTCTCTCTCTCTCTCTCGGTTTTTCCGACCGAGGGCTAGAATTTTCCAAAACTGCAGTCAATCTTGGTACAGCTAACTACCCTGTTGACCTAATAAGCCGGCAACGGACATCGGGAAGAAAATTCCTCTAAATTGCGGCGCTATTTGTCATTAGAAAAGATCTGGCGCGACGTGCTGTTTTTTTTTTGTTTTTTTTGTTAATTATACTTATGCCTTTTTAATCGGCTGCCGCCGGGAGAGCTGTCTACCTTGCTCCAACTCGAGCAATTAAGCGGAATGGCGCAACTGCGTGGAGTAACCTAGTTGTGCGTCTTATCTCGCATCGGCGGCGTAGCGTGCGAAACGCGTGTATCTCGTTGGCGCCATCTTTTTTTCCCCCTGCGACCGACCGTTCCCGTGATCGTGGATCGTTTTAACCCTGTTTTGCCCGTTCGTTCGTTCGTTCGTTCGTTCGTTCGTTTGCTCGCTCGCTGGTACTCTGCAACGACGCTTCTCGACGGGATATTCTGCGACCTCTAAAATCGTTATCCGGTCGAGTAAGCTGTGTGTATGTGTATGTATGTATGCATGCATGCATGATGACTCTTTTACATATTTAAATCATTAATCTGACGTGCGTATCAATTTTATTGATAAAAATAGAATTTCGTGATAATTGTTTCGAAATCCCTTTAGACGTTTGATGAATAATCCTGTGAAAAAATGGATTTTTATACTTTAGTGACATGTCAATTTTTTTTTCAACGAGTAGGTAGAGTGTTAAAAAAAAATGGTCGAAAATCTTGTTCGTTATATGTAATATTTTTCGATACAGTTTATAATTCTCAACGGGAGTAACCTTTAAACGAGGTCGAATTGCGTTTCCTCGCCGTGTCCAGCGCGCGATCGCACCTGTACGAACGCTACGTCGATCTGATAAGGTGATAATCACCCCGTTGCGAACATGGCAGATAGGGGGCGGTGATCGCGGATGCGCTTTTCGAGCCGACGCTAAAGGCGCTTTTCCGTTTTTCCCGTCGACGTCGAGACGGCGACATCGCCGTCGCCGCCGCCGGCGTTCGTCGCTCAAAGACGTATCCCGGTTGCATTAACTTTGACTTTCCGCATCGCTGAACTTTTTACACACACGCCAAGAAGGAAAAAAGAAAAGATCTCAAATTTCACGTGAGAAAAATCGCGCGAAGGAGCTGTTATCTATTGTCGAAATCGTGATTTTCGCGAGAAATTCGCGGACTGGAAGCGTAAAGTAGCTGGCGCGTGAGAGATCGCGTGATAGTGGGAGAGTAATGAGAGTTCTTAACTCAGACGGAGTACCAAATCGCTTCCGTACGAGGCCTTTGCTCGACAACCACATGAGCCGAGCCGAAACATATGGGGAATCGTATGGAGATGTGTTGAACTGCGCCGGGGAGACCCGCACGACAGTATTTGCTCTCTCTTTCTCTCTCTCTCTATCTCTCTCCTCGCGTGCGCGCACACAGACACAGACACACGCGCACGCGTGCGCGCACACACAAAGATAGAGAGACGCTCGACCGGAGGACTTCGCTCTGTCTCTTTCGCTATCCGTCATAGCTAAAAACGTTCGCCGCCTGTCCCCTTATTCACGCGTGTAACCCAATTTTCACACGCTGTTAAATTCCGTGAAGAAAATGAGCGAGAAGCGCTCTATTAGAAGTCGTCACAAATAGCCGAAATGGTAACTCAGGAATTCCGTCTCACCGTGAACGAGCACACAGGTAAACACATGCAACGTGTCGCATGTGTTTCGCGAAGTATGCGTATCGAACCTTCCTCTCCCTCTAACAATAAGAGACTCGTAAGACTCCGATTGCAGTAATTTTCGTCGCGCAAACGTATACATTTCGTCGAATGAACACAAAGTGTCCGATAACGACGCGTAACGTAGCTCACGCGTTTAAAGCTCGCTTCTCTTTTTTTTTTTTTCCGCCACTGTGTTCGATAACGCGACGGAGATCGCGACGCAGATCGCGGTGGAAAATCGTAAACGAATGAAAACGGCAACGACAAATAATAAATCGGCACTTGTGTCCGCGCGAGAGGAGAGGCGTGCGAGACGAAAAGGAAAGAGAGAGAGAGAGAGAGAGGAGAAGAAAAAAATAGAAGGAACGCGCGCGCGAGAGAACGATAGAGAGAAGGAGAGAGAGCGAGAGAGGAAAAGGAGCGTAGCTTCGCTTGGAGTAGAAGAAGAAGAAGCGGATGCGAAGAGTCTCGTTCGGTAAGACGGGCGAGTGGCGGCGGGGAGGAGGCTGAAAAATTCAGAAAGACACCGAGCAAGAAAAGGAGACGGCGAAGGTGCAGGAGGGAGCGGGAGACGAGGCGGCGAAGGGAGCGGAGAGGTTCGGGGGGGAGGGTGGGTGGGGGCGGGGGAGGGGGGCGGGAGGGCAGAAAGCTCTGAAACTCGTTGTTAAAGCCGATAGAGCGCTACTACGGGCTCGTCGGCCTTGCTAACCAACCGAGCCGCGCGTATATCCCCTTTATGCCGGGTGTTGGAGAGAGAGAGAAGAAGAGAGAGAGAGGGAGACCTCTCTTTCTCCTTCTCTCTCTCTCTCTCTCTCTCTCCCTCCCTCTCTCTCTCTCTTTCTTTCTCTCTCGTCCACTTCCTATATATCTGAACGCGCGGGCGCGCAGATACGAGAGTTCCACCCATCTCTCTAGCCGCGCGAGCATATATACGGGGTGATCCGTGAAATCGTGACCGACCGATCGATCGGTTTTTTGATGGTTCTCTCCTTCTCTCTCTCTCTCTCTCTCTCTCTCTCTCTCTCTCTCTCTCTTTCTCTCCCGGTCACGCTCGGCGTCCGATTGCGGCTTCGGGACGAAAGTCCGCGATCCTTAAGATCGATCATCCGAATTTTGATGGTAAATTTGTCGAGCGATCCGAGATCAATCTTTCCTCGGTCAAAAAATATGAAAGTGTCTATGTCTCTGGTGATAAAAGCGAGGCGCAATAAAATAACGAAACTTTATTGTTCGCTTTTGGATTCAAGTGAATTTTATCTTTTAAACTTTCAATTAGAGAGAGATTTAATAATAAGAATATATTAAATTTAATTTCTTTAATATCAATATTTGGTCCCGAGCGCTGTTTTTTTTTTTTTTTTTTTTTTTTTCAGAGAAACGTCGGAGTTTCATTATTACAATAGCTTACGTTATTAGAACCGAGATCAGGATTTTCAAGACACTGTATTTATCTGGGAGCCTCCCGTCGTCGTTAGAATCTCGGAGGCGTCGGTCTCTCGGCCGCGCGTTAGAAACGCGAAGTCGAAGCATATACGTTTATTTGTCATACGTGTATCGTAGCCCGTGGTTCTGAGTTAGGTTCTGGCGCTCGGCTCAGGTTGGGTTAGGTCTAGTTTACTCCAATTTACGGACGGCGGGCAGTCGGACGGCGGACAGGAGGGGGGCGGGGAGAGTGGGGGGAAGAGAGCGGCCCCGAGGGACTTTAATTTCCTCGACGTGTGTGTACGGGGCCCGATGGTTTAAAAGCGCTCCTAAGAACCCGCGGGGCTTTATGGGGGTATGCCAGAATTAACCATTAACGTGTGATTGTACTGGCGGAACCCCGCCGAAACTTGACACCGCGATCTCTCTCTCTCTCTCTCTCTCTCTCTCTCTCTCTCTCTCTCTCTCTCTCTCTCTCTCTCTCTCTCTCTCTCTCTCTCTCTCTCTCTCGCGCTCTCTCTCTCTCTCTCTCGCCTGCTTGGTGCCAAGGCTACGTCGTACCGAAACGTGAAACATAGACCGACTTGTTCGATTGGTCTTAACCGAGCGCGGCTAGAACGGAGTTAGGCGAACACTATCGCTGGTAACGAAACCAAGTTAGTCCCAAGTTGCGAGCCACTTTAGACAATGAATAGTCGTAAATCTAGATAATGAAGAAATTGCGGAAAAATCAATTTCCGATAATGAGACACAAAGAAACACAGATATAATACGTAATATATTTAAAAAAATATATATATATATGTGTGTATATGTATGACCGATACGGGCGCGTCGGATAATTTAAAAAAAAAAAGTATGAAAGATTGTTTCTCAACTTGCGGTATACTTTCAAAATGGCGCACGCGCGCGCCATTCGTTCGCGCAGCCTCTCTCCTCATTTTTTCCTAAGCACCGCATTCTTGATTCTTGCCACTTTTCAGTGCATTCTCGTCTTCGAAGAAAGACGGTCGGCGGCGAGTTGCGGAACGAACGAGAAAAGACTGCGACCGTACGGAGACCGTTCGGCAAAAAATTTCATTGCTTCCCGTCCTCGATACGTCCCCCAAAAGTATAACTTTGGAAAAGTAAAACGGTTTTCCTTGACAGGATAAAATATTACCAACAAAAAGAGAGAGAGAGAGAGAGAGAGAGAATCTGCAACTTTACTAACACACTCCGATTTCCCTTTTCTTAACATCGTTTTCCCGACGCATTCGACGCAGAACTCTAACGCAGACATTATCCTCATTACTGTACATGCTAACTGATGGCTTCCCCGTCGTTATAGCTATTTTATGATCAACACACGCGAGGTTAGCTATATATACGAAACCCCTTATCGTCGTTAGAACGTCGAAGAAGAAGCAAACGAACGAAAGTGCAATTGTACAGAATACTCAAAAACGTAGGACAAGATACAATCACGTTGCGCGAGCAAATGATCTTTATCAATAATATCGATTTGATATTTACTTCTTCTCTTTCCTTCTTAATTTTCGACTCGAATCGTCGTGCGGCCAAGTATGCAGCTGTTAGGCGATCGATTAACAATTAAACGTCATTCTCTATCCCATCCAAGACTATCCAAGAGACTATCCGGAGTAAGTTCTCGCGTCGACACGCGCGATTCACGTGTCTAACGTGTGACGGGCGTCTTTCGGTTCGCGGGTCCGACGAGAAAAAAAACGTAGGAGAAAGAAATACGCGGGGGATCATTTAATTCGAGTACACCCCGTGAACGCGGCATCGCGCCGCGGACGATGGTGGGGCGCCAGTTGCCTAGCGACCTGCCCCGGGAAGCCCCGTAGTCCTCCTCGGGCGCACTTTGTTTGCCGTAGCCCCCGAAAACACAAAGCTTTTCGTGACTTTTCGCACAGCGCATAGGCCGGCTCTATCCCGGTATAGATGGATAACCCGATGTAAAAATAGTACAAGGTGCAGCAGGATGCGTGCACGCTAGGATTTGGCGAGCGCCAGGTTCAGGCTCGCTTTCAAAGAGAGAGAGAGATATATATATATGTATATATTAGCGGTAAAACTGTATGGTGATGTCACTCTACGCTTTGTAAAAATAAACTAAATTGAACGCACGCAGCGGATTCCCATCGGAATCGCGGATCTCTCTGTTCGTACGCTCCGATAAGGGGGTAATTACAGCGAGTTTTCTGTACTTGGAACAGATTTCCGATTGATCTAAGAACTGCCATTTAGTTTGGACGTCGGCGGATATCTTTAAAAACGAGCGAGAAAAAGAGAGAGAGAGATTCGCCGGACGGATAATCGCTGGATGAGATACTCCCTCTCTCTCGTCCTCTCCTTCCCTCTCGCTCGGGTGAAAGTTGTGCTCGGGAAAATCTGTACGGATGGATCCTTGATCCTTGATCCTCGACGGCTCGTGAGAGTATAAATGGAAAAGCGTGCGAAATTCCGGAACGGAGCGTCCGCTCTCTCGTCCCTTTAAAGCCGGCCTCGAATGCAAATTGCTACGACTGAGCGAACTATTACCGATGCGCAGTTTTTCCGACCTCTTCTCGGGACGGGCTCGCGTATACGATTAACCCTTAGACGCGCAATTTCGTCGACCGTATACCTATATACCCGGCGCTTCGATTGTCGCGTATATAAATAAACGCCTGTGTTTCCTCCGAGTTATGGCAGCTCGCGAACGATCGACGACTTTTTACCTTCCGCTCGATTTCCTATTCTCGTCGCAGATAAGATAGAATCTTTAATCCCGTAATATCTTTTAACAAAAAGAAGTTTCTTGATATCTGAAATATGATAATTTCCAGAGAAATGAGTATGATAATGAGTCACTCGCGTATACGATTGTCTCCTCTGACTGTTAAAATATCGAGGGGAAGTCTAAAGCCCCATCTAAGGTGTTAGTTGCCGCGTTGCCGCTCAAACGCGGCGTGTCACGGAGTAACAAGTGTGAAACTAAAGATAGAGTCGCGTGAAACTTTGGATGTTTATAGAAAACGGACGACTACTACTACTGCTAAGCGCTTACTACCTGAGGATAGAGAACCGTCTCTCTTTCGTATTTTCACACAGGTCCGATGAAGACGCGTCTATTTACGCGATGACAAACGCAAACGCGTTTGACGAGCAACGTCTAACACTCGAATACACGAAATCGCATCGATCACGCAGCCAGCGCGTCTCTTAACGCTGACCCTGATTCTAGGAAAGGGATGAGAAAACGGACGGTCGGGTCCTGGAATGCTGCGCCTAGCTTAAAACCCTTGTGTCCTATACCTGTCCTTCTCCCACGCCGCTCCGTTCCCCGTTGATGTTTCGAGATCCCCTCCCTCTTCGACATCGGTCTTCTCTCGCATGGAAAGAGTTCCTCCCTCTATCTCTTTCTGCCTATCTTCTAAGCTAGAGTCTCTTTCTTCTCTTTTCGTCTTTCGTTTCCCTCTCCCGTTTCGCTGCCTCTCGCTACGTTGCCTCTTTCTCGTCCTTCGGTCCCCCCTCTATCATCCACTATCGCGGTCCCTTTCCTCAGCTTCCTGTCTTCCTTCGGTGCGTCCTTCTCTGCCTACTTTGAAGATCGCTGCTTCTCTCTCTCTCTCTCTCTCTCTCTCTCTCTCTCTCTCTCTCTCTCTCTCTCTCTCTCTCTCTCTCTCGCTCTCTTTCTTTCTTGCTCTGTTCCTCTTCCTTTCTTTAGCTCGAGGTTCTCATTTAGTTTACGACTAGAAGAATTTTCGACGATGCTTATCATTACGTTTCATTAGATTCACGATTTGATCGGTGACTCATTCAATCTTCTTCTGCTCCAACGAAAGCGAAAAAAAAAAATATATATTTTTTGGAGAAAATAATTCAAGTCCTTGAATCTACACGATGAGCTACGCCACAACAAGCTTCGTTATCTTACGACAGAGAGATACGAGGTAGGAAAAATTCCTGCGTGTTCGAGAGATTCGGTTCGCTCGGCCAGCCAGGTGTTCGGACGGTGAGCGAGCACTATCAGCGAAGCCCGCGGGTCGAGAGAGAGAGAGAGAGAGAGAGAGAGAGAGAGAGAGAGAGAGAGAGAGAGAGAGAGAGAGAGAGAGAGAGAGAGAGAGAGAGAGAGAGAGAGAGAGAGAGAGAGAGAGAGAGAGAGAGAGAGAGAGAGAAAGAGAGAGAGAGACCGACGAAGGAGCCGAAGCATGGTGTAGGTGAGACACGGCATCGAAGAAGGACGAGGAACCTGTCCTCTCGAACTGAGCCTCCTCTACTCTCGGGCCTTCTCTGAAGAGGCTTAAAGAGGCCTTCAGGATTCGGCCTCTCGGATCTTGGTTTACAGCCGTACGAACGAACGTTGCTGTAACCGCGTCTCGGGAGAACGCAATTCTAATCACACCGGAATAATAATTTCCAGACGTAAACGCGCGAGAAGAATTCGCGGCGAACGACGCAAAAAAAAAAAAAAAAAAGAAATTGTCCGATTTGCTTCTTCTCTCAACGCGACGATCGATCTTCTCGAATTGTCCAGGAAAATAGATGTCTCGTATTTTCGCGAATCCCATAAATCTCAATTTTATTCATCAATTTCTTCGAGAATACGAAATTTTTTTTTTTATTTTTTTTCGATCGCGCCGTAGATCGCGCGGCGGAATTCCGCGAATGAAAATCGGCATCCTTTGCGCGGCGCGTTGTTAAAGATCGGAAATTTCGGCCCTCGGAATATAGCGTGGGGCTGTATGTGGAAATGACAGCCGGCTCGGCTCGGTCGCCCCTGTCATGTCGCGTGGAGGGGGCCGGGGGGGGGGGAAGGGAGAAAGAGGCAGGGGGTGGAGAAGGGAGGGTGGTGCGCGCGGGAATCCTGGCCACCCTCTTCCCCGTCGCCTGGGCTGCATATATCGACCCACCGACGGCGGAGCGTGCACGACCCCTGACTCGCGCACACATGAGGAAGAGAGAGAGAGAGAGAGAGAGAAAGGGAGAGAGAGGAAGAGAGAAAGGGAGAGAGAGGGAGAGAGAGGGAGAGACTCCTTAACCCTCATCTGCGCGTTGTTCGCGGGGCTGAATTTTGACGGACCAACAGATATCGGAGATATCAGCCGTTGACGATCGCTCTTCGATCATTCTTTGCGCGGTGGAAAACAAGCGTTTGCCGAGAGACACGTAATTGATGAATAACAGACGGAGAAAGATGTAGAAAATCTTGAGAGAGAGAAGAAGAAGACAAATGTGCGTGCGTGTCTCCAAATAGCGGAAAGATTTTCGAGAAAAATAGGCAGGAAACAAAAAATAATCTCGGAGAAAGAGAGAGGAGAAGAGATCCTCGTGTTCCTCGATTCTCTTAATTACGAATCTTCTTCATCGTGCGTAGCGGAGAGAAGAAAAAGAGCAAAAAAAAAAAGAAAATTTGTAAAATCTGTTTGTCTTGTCTTGCTGTTTCGAGATACGGATTCTTACACAATCACGCTCCCTTTTGCTTGATTCCTTGGTAGTTTTACAGAAACGCCACATTGCTATATTCGGGTGTCATAATTCAAATAATCATAACAAAATTAGGTTTCCTCGCGTACGTCTGCGATAGCGCGTGATTGCGCCTAATCGCGCGCGCATCGAACGAAAAAAAATAAAAATAAAAAAAATAAGCGGAAGTTGCAAAGCAAGATTCCCGCTGATCGCGGCGTAATCAGAGTCGAGCCAAGGGAAGAGAAGGCTCGCGATAGTCCGGAACCCCGGTAATTCGCCCCGTCGACGGGAGGGAGGGGGCGAACAAGAAAAGTCGGAGGTGTCAGATTTTTACGAGCACCTGTTCACCATTTTCCCTCCGCGTAGAGAGAGAGAGAGAGAGAGAGAGAGAGAGAGAAAAAAGGGAGAGAGAGGGCCCCGCGTCGTCAGGTAGACACGTAGGGCTCGTAGGGCCCCGTGTATAGGTATCCTATCGACCTGGAAACCTGTTCTTCCTTCTCTCTTTCATTCCCCTTCCCCCTTCCTCGTCCTTTCCCCCCTTTGTCCCCCCCCTTTCCCTGCTCTTCGCCCCGCTCGCTCTGCTGCTGGCGGCGGGAGCGATGGAAATGAAAAATTAGGCCGTTGTCGGGACCT